>OX465552.1:22941053-23541053 GCA_950022955.1 Xestia ashworthii
AGTCAGCAAATAAACGGAACTGTTTTTAGTGACCTATGCATAATTTAAGACATCCATTCTGTACCTACCAATGTTTAAAATGCAACATTATTATATTAAGACGTTGAATTAAAGTGATAATAACAATTAATGAAAAGTAAACTGATGTAGGCATACAATGATATTGTAAAAATACCGCCAGACAATAAATTATTTATCACATATTAATTATTATTTTTTCTTTACCTCCCACACTACAATAAAATTACACATACATATTATCGACAAATATACTGGTCGCACTGCATGCGGTTAAACTGGGCCTCAAGTCTGCTATTACAATAGTGTCAGAATAGTCCTATCATTGATTTCATAATGGCCAAGTCTGTCAAGTTTTGACAAGTTTGGTAATCTACTAATATAATGGCGTCATTATGACTTTCCAATGGTCAACCACTGACACTCCAATGAGAGAAATTTCATAGAATGGTAATCTCGAACATATTGGCAAACGTGTAAAAATATAATAAAAATGAAATCTGGCATGAAAATTAATAGATTTTGAAAACCATTTATTTTGTACGAGTAGTAAGGGCTTTATAATAATGGCAATACGACAAAGTCAATAAAACACAATGTTATTACGAGACCATTGACCGATCAATGATCGACCATTGTAAATTGAGCAGATTACGAACTTTAAACATGAAACGACAATGGGATGGGAATGGAATCGTGTTGGAGTGACGAATTTAGCAGAATTGGGCCCCTGGAAGCCGACCCCAACACAGTTGCGGAAAGACTAGACAGATAATGATGATACTGGTCGCATTATGCAAAATATACCAAACGACTGTCTTCCAGGTTCAGTAGCCGTAAGCGCAACTGCTGTGCATGAGGTCCTGGGTTCGATTCCCAGGTCGAGCAGTTGGGCTTATCCATCAGGAACTTCTTATTAGCAACCATGGAGTCTAGATCTGTGCCGGATGATGGCGATAGGCTCGCTCCCTATTACATGGGACTTACCTAAACGTTACTGGCGAAATGTAGTTGTACTATTAGTGTACTGCCTGCCCCTTGGGAGATAACGCGCGCGGTGTTCTGTTATGTGACATAATCTTCCCCCAATCATATAGAGCGAATGTTTTGCCTCGTTGGTGTATTAGCTGCTTAGCAATGATGATGACAATATCAATGCATGTTTTGAAACAACCGAAGTATCGCAAAACTAATACAATACACCTGCTTACCACTTCGGGGATTTTAAAAACGTACAAAGATCTAGTCACTCAAAAATACAGTCTGCCCAGCCCACTTGGCGAAACCTGAAACTGCTACTACTAGCGCCATCTCTGATGGGGAATAAGAACTACTGGTAAAGTCGTAGAATGAAACTAAGTTCAGAGCCAGGCAGAGCAGGGAACTGAATGCCCTACAGAGGGCAGTGTTCAAAATTATCTTGAGAAGTTCCTCATGAAATAAAGATCTCGTTTCAAAAAAACTTTTCTTAAAAAAACCGGTAGGCTGAGGAAAGCAAGCAAGTTCGTTGATGAGGAAAGAAGGGAACTGGAAAGTAAAGTTTATCTTGCGCCTCTTTAATAATTCCACCCATTTTTCTTCCATTCCACGAAATTTTCTTTCAGTCTTGAAAATAAGGCGCGGACCAAATACAAGAGGCGTCGGGCGGTGCACGGTGGTGTGAAGTGGGCGATGTGATGGCGAGGCGCGGCACGCATTTTCGCCGTCTTGTTCTGTCCCTGTGCATGCCACTGCTAACTGCGGGTGCGCCGAGGGCGAGGAAGCGGCGCCCATGCCACGCCGTCTCAGTATGTCTCACGTCACACATCTTCTATACCTACATTTTGTATGAAATAACAAAGTGGCGCCGCGACCGCGCTGCGTCCACGCCACACCACCGCCCGACGCCGCTTGTAGGTATTTGTCCCGCGCCTAAGGCGCGGGTCATATAAAAGTGGCGTGTGGCGGTGGCGCGGCGCTGGCGAGGTGGTGGCGGGGCGCCACGTCTTTAATATTTCATACAAAATGTATAGAAGTGGTGTGGCGCGACACATACTGAGATGGCGTGGCGCGGCGCCACTTCCTCGCCCTCCGCGCACCCGCAGCCGCGCCACGCCATCGCCGTACGCCATACGCCATCGTACTTGACCCGCGCCTTAGGTAGCACCTTTTTTTTAACAAAATGGGCCTGCTCTTGACCTCTATCACGCCTTATGGAAAGCGATGAGAGGAGATCTATGATGGGACGATCCAGCCCAGAAGATAAATGTGGAAGCACAGCGGCGCAGAGTTCCATCCACACCTGCTACCTTAGCTGGTACTATTTGTTGTACTTAAGACATACTGTCTTAAACAATAAAAACAAAAGTCCATCATCTGCCTAGCCTATTCCCAATTATGTTGTGGTCGGCTTCCAGTCTAACCAGATGCAGCTGAATACCAGTATTTTACATGGAGCGACTGCCTATATGACCTCATATCAGGGTCCTATGCATACAATGAGATGAAAATCAACGTTGCTGAACAGCCCGTTGTTAGTTTTGGCTCTTTTTACTGCTAAAGGGCTGGCCCCTGTCCGAAGGGATCTTGTCTCAAACTATCTACAATGTGAAATGAAAAAAATGATGAAATGAAAAATTTATTTATTGTTTTTGCCAAGTTTTTCTTACAATCTAGTGATTGGAGTTTCCTTTTGACAATGTAGTTTTAGCTTTCTCTCATCACTCATAACTACTCCGCTTTCATGCTGAATAGGTATGCTTGCTGAAAAACCTGGGATCTCCAGTCTATTTTAGTAGGTACCTGTAGATTACTTTTTCGATTACCTATACAAATCAGAGATTCCCCTAGTAAAGATATCATGAACTTAAAAACATTGTCAATACAAAACACAGAGAAATTAGTAGGAACGGTTCCCTAGGATTACTAAGGTCGCTTCGTTTGCTCTTGTGTTCTACATTCGGTTCATTGTTAAGAGGCCTGCGGAGCATGCGAAGTTCATTCAAACGTAATACCAAAATAATTTGTAAATCAAACATATTCTTAAGGTAGTGTGTATTTATTTCGATTGTATTACTGAATATCTAGGTTCCCAAATATAGGTACATTTTGAATGGACACTGTACTTGAATCGATACAGTAACTTCGTCAATGAATGGACGTAAAAACCTAACCTTTTCCTGGTTAATTGCTGAAAATATCACATTCGTGTACCATGGTACTCCCTCATTTCGGTTAAGTCTTATGTTAACCCGGCGTCATGGGGGTTGGGTCTGTCTGTGCGACCCATCACATTTTATTGCGCTTCTAGTTCGGTTACTATGCGTGCGAAATTGCCGTTCTTCTCAATAGCTGGAAATGATGATGATGATCATTTATGGGTATGGGACCCTGAACCGAAACGACTTTAAGGCGAATACATGAGCTAAATTAGCAACTCTATTTGTGGTGGTTCAAACTTCGTCTGAAATACTGTTAGAATAAAGTTCTAAACAGCTTGCACTACAACGTGGTTGCGGGCCGAATAGTGCGAAATGAGTGGTTTCGATCGATTTACAAAAAATCTATTGACCAAACTAAAGAAATAAAATACTACTTATCGATATGTTGCTCGTAAAATTATTTGTCAAAAAAAAACAGAATGATCGTATGTATTTTAGTATAGTTTTTACTCGTTATAAGAAATTTTAGAGCTAAGTTTGTGATTTTTTTTATATTTTCTAAAAACTATCATTCTAGATGTATCCTGAAGAATATCGTATATTTTTTTGGTTTTGTTTATTTTAGTGAATCATATACTTTCAGGCATTATAAAACTCGCGTTTGCTCTTGTAGTCGCCTTAACAGGCAGAACAGGTTTCTGAAGAATCTGATTACGCTGAAGAATTTAATTGGGACATTTTTGAAAGAATTAATAAATGAAAATGATGGAATGAATACTACCACCAGTATCGCTAGTTCGCTACTGGAGCAAGGAACACTTTCAAAGAGACAACTATCATCATCATCAGCCTATTAATGTTCCCATTGCTGGGACACTGGCCTCTTCTCTATGAGAGGGAATATGTGGTGAATTCTTTAAAAAAACATACTCAGATTTTCTCCATCGTGAATTTCTCAGCCCCGAAAAATTCGTGAGCGGTGGCTAGCGAAATGTGGGTACCTATACTTAAAGGTAGGCCTCTGCTCATCCATGCTGGAATTACAGGCGTGTGTTATGTTATTTTCGGTAAAAAGTAGGTACCTACCTAAATTAAAACAAGAAAAGGCGTGGCAAACAAAGTAATAGGTACTTTTTACCAAGTTAATAGGAAAAATCAATGAGTGAAGCCAAAATAGCAAAACAAAGATGCAAAATTTCGAGAATCTTTTTTAGAGGACCAGGGCGCGGCTCAGTGGTTGAGGGGAGAGCTCACGCCGAAGTGCAGTGCTGCAGTTTACGCACAGTTAAAAAAAAAAGTATCAACAAGTCGAAACAAAATTCAGAACTTAACCCCAAAATCACGCAAGCATCAAAATCAACCATGTTGAATTTTTCAGGTTATTTTCGGGCTTAATTTCCAAGGATTGTACCAATGAAGCGTTGTTTTTTTCTCATAAAACTGCGCTGCACTGCACTCCGCAAACCGTGCACCGGCGTGTCCCGTCACCGCGCAAGCGCGAATCATTGATTAATGAATGGTCCTTCCTTTAGTCTCTCGCCCTCCAAGCCACGTGACGTCGAGGAAAATTTATCACAACAAGAATAGTCCTAAAAACGGGTCCGTTCGTTGATTCTTGATCGTATCGTATATCATCCTGGTGGTAGGAATTGTGAGAAAGAAGAATGGCGATTGAAAAGGTGAAGTCATCGTCGGCGGCGGCTACGTCATACTACGAGCATACCAATTGGAAGACACCTGCCTTCAGGCAGACCATGATTGACAAACTGTAAGTTATATTTTACTAGATATTTAATAAGTTCTAAATAATAATATATAATAATTATTTATTCAATAAAAGTTTGCAATGTTACTTAGATTCTTAAGGCTAGTTTTATACATTTACAAAAGAATTTACCATCTGTAACCGAACTAGGCAAAAGCCTGTACCTATTTCGGTTATCAGCGCCAATCCCCTCAAATATTAATAATAATAATAAATACCTAGGTGTTGGCAGTTATTCTTTGAATTATTTGTCTAGTATCGATACGAACAATGGATTTATAGATGGATGTAAATATAGGTAACCGAGTTGCGCATAAAGATTTAACTGCGAAGTACTAATCCCTGTTTACAAACTCAACCTTCTCACGGCATAACTGAATTATATGGTGTAATATAAACATGTAAACAAAGTCTGACAACCAGTCTTACCTAGGGGTTTTGTATCACCCAGTTCTAACTGGTTGTGAAGGTCAGACAGACAGTCACTCCATGTAAAATACTATTATTCAGTTGCATACGGTTAGACTGGAAGCCGACCCCAACATATATGGGAAACGGCAGGTGATGAATAGGACTCAGGTTTACCTTTCGTGAGAAACCTTCAAAAGGCGCCCGGCCTTCGGAATAAAATTGGGCACGGTGGGCTTTTTAGGGTTCCGTAGCCAAATGGCAAAAAACGGAACCCTTATAGTTTCGCCATGTCTGTCTGTCTGTCTGTCCGCGGATAATCTCAGTGACCGTTAGCACCAGAAAGCTGAAATTTGGTACCAATATGTATATCAATCATGCCGACAAAGTGCAAAAATAAAAATTTAAAAAAACATTTTTATTAGGGTACCTCCCCCAGACGTAAAGTGGGGAGCGATTTTTTTTTTAATTTTGACCCTGACGTGTGATATATTGTTGGATAGGTATTTAAAAATGAATAGGGGTTTTCTAAAATCATTTTTTGATAATATTAATATTTTAGGAAATAATCGCTCCGAAAGTCAAAAACAATGTGTCCCCCCCCCCTCTAACTTTTGAACCATAAGTTTAAAAAATATGAAAAAAATCACAGAAGTAGACCTTTATATGAACTTTCTAGGAAAATTATTTTCAACTTGATGAGTTGAATAGTTTTTGAGTTATATAGCACTTTTTCAAAAAAACGCAAATGATAACTTTGTTTTTCATACAAATACTATGAAAAACAAAGTTATTTTTGCTGACGAAAAATGTTGGTATTTTTAATGGTCTGGGAAGCTACGGAACCCTACAGTGAGCGTGGCCCGACACGCTCTTGGCCGGTTTTTTATCTCATTACATCCCTTCCAGTGATAGCCAACAGCATATGGAAACGGGCTGCATGTACTCTGAAGATACCAGAACGGAACGGGAACCCCCACAGCGCCTGTAAAGGATACATATCTAGGGAGACCGTTGTGGTCTTCCTTTGAGTTTCGCTGTGTACAGCAACACGTGACCACTGTGCCATCGTCTTCTCTGAGGTCATCCGGTGAAAAGAGTTCCATCTCAGAGCGCCCGCGACTCCAATGATCCAGTACCTACCATTACCAGATCTACCATTACCATATATGCCTATGATGATTGCTGAGACCCAGACCTCTTCATTACGAGAGGGATTGGGCAGCCCAATCTTCTGTCAAAGAGCACACGTGGGTAGATAAGTGTTTTTATTTTTTGGTTTAGGTACACGAAGTGCCTAGGTACAAACTTACGACTCACAACTCGTCGTAACCCACGGCCGCTAAACGATCATTGCTCTTAAACATGCATTATTTTTTTACTCATCATTGCCAAGCCTTTTCCCTACTATGTTGGGGTCGGCATCCAGTCTAACCGGTTGCAGCTTTTACATGGAGCGACTGCCTATCTGACCTCCACAACCCAGTTGGTACTGGGTAATATGATACCCCTTGGTAAGACTTAAGACCGTCAAAGACCTACAAATGGCAGCCGGGACCAACGGCTCAGCAATGACCTCAAAAATTATCTACTTACCACCCAACTAAACGTGGCCTCACAATTTTCCCTTTTTCTTTTACAGGAACAACGTGATTGAGGAGACAGGACTGCAGCTGCAGTGCACCGGTGTGGAGCTGGAGAACGGTGTGTTCCAGAAGGTGAACAGCAAGCCGTTGTACATGATCTTGATCATGTGCATCATTGAAAACATCAAGGAGATAGGTAAGAACTCACAAAATTTACTATGTTCGCGTTTGAACAATTTTCAACCTTAAACCACATAGGTCACGGTTGGAATTTGATTAACAAGTAAAGGGAAGGCATATGGTGGAAAAACGGTCAATCGCAAGTTCATTCGAATTACGATAATCGCCCTTACTGCCACGAAATAAAGCTGCGGTTTTGAGTGAAACTTGCAAGGTGACAAGCTGCACCTAGCCTTTGTACCTATATTTTTTCGAAAGTAGACTAGACATCAGAAACGTAAACATGTGGAATATTTACATTTTTCTGATGTCAAATAACCACGATATGGAGCCCTGACACAGCCAAAAGGCGACGTAGTAGACCTCGCAGGAGATGGCGGAACGAGGTGGACAAAACCAACGACCAGTGGTCCAAAATGGCCCTGGATCGAATAATTTGGAAGTCATACGGAGAGGCCTTTTCCCAGCAATGGGATAACACAGGCTAACAGTAACCGTATAGTATACGTAGATTTATAGAATTATAGATGTCCCACCTGCAGAATAGATAAATTGGTAGAACATTTATTTTTTTCAGTAAATAAATTATTTATTCTATGATTTCAGCCGCACAGAAGGCTTCGGAGATGGGATTCATCATGCCCAGCCACCTGGAGAACTTAAGCGAGTTTGAAAACCTGCTCCTGTACTAACTCAAATCTAAGAGAAAGTCATCATCTTTTATTTTCAGTCATCTTTACTTATGGAAACCTGCATTAGTTTAGTATTTCAAAAACATTCTAAGGATTTCGCCCCTATAATATGGGAGTCGTGACTAAATTGGCAAATTATGACACTCCTGCCTACCCTATGGGAATAGTGTGATGTATATTTTCGAAACATGTTTATTGTGGAAAATAGCTAATTGATGCAGGTTTCTGTATTCATATTATCATTATTACGTAGAATAGACATTTAAAATGAAAATCGAAATTCAAAATTTCTGATCACATCCAATTTGTATAACCAATTAATGTAATTACTTTACAACAATAAAAAAAAACACATAAAATGTAAAAATGTTTATTTATTTTACACCCCTGCATAACAAACCCTGTATTCAGAAACTATACTCAACTTCAAACTCAAGAGACGTAACAGGAACTTAAAATTGAGTAGCATTTAAGAATTCAGCCATGGACTAGCAAACCAAATTAAACCAGTTCAATCTTCTACATCCTCGTCTGAAGAATCTTTTTCTCTATATTGTTCCTTAAACTGTTCCGTATCCTGATCTTCTCCGTAATAAAACCCATCATCATCACTGTCATTTTTATAACCTGGATCTTCATCTATTTTCGTGCAATGTACCAGACTTCTGCTTTTAGACAGGTCAGGGTTCTCTGAGAGCACCTTAGCTTTGTACTTAGCATACGCTTCACCGTATCTTTGGACATCTTCATTGAATAAATCTGGTGGGTCGTCGTATATTTTGTCTTCGCCCGTATCGCTGGATAAGTCGTCTTCTGAAAATTTTAGTCAGTATATTATACTTTTTGTCCGTTGTTAAGGTTGGGACTGTAAAGAAAAGTTTTAAAATCATAAATAATAAAAAATATAAATAAATAAATAAAAGGGAATTAACATAAAAAGAAGGAATCTTTAAAAACTGGTCATACTTATCTTAGATTAATAGAGAACTTGTCTTAAGAATAAATATTCGGAATGATTCTTTGACTCTTAGCACTTACTGTCAATATTTTTTTTAATTTTATGTTTTCAGAGAATCCTGTGCCTAGCTGTGAGATGACGCCGGCTAACAGTATCAGCAGCAGTGTTTGTTATTCTTGAATATGCCAGAAACTATTCATTATTTGCCTAGCCTTTTCTCAACTATGTTGGACTCCAACATAGTCAGTACAGGACAGTACAGTAGAGCTAGCCAGTATTTTACATGAAGCGACTGCCTATCAGACCTTCACAACCCAGTTAGTACACGGTAATACAATAACCTTTGGTAAGACTGGTTCTCAGACTTTCGGGCCACTGACTATAACAACTGTCAAAGATCTCATACGGCAGCCAGGAGACCACTTAACAAGAACGCCAGAGACTATTTTACTACTAGCTTGGCGAGTACTGACTTCCCTCAAGGCGACTGACCATGACATAACTACTGTTATGTAAATGGTCATTCAGGATAGGTACACTACTCAGTACTTCGGTATCAATCTCTCAAAGGCTTCCGGAGTTTATCTTCTATTATTTGTAAGAGAATTATCTACTTACCAATGTCGACTCTCTCCATGGCTCTCACCATATCATCTAACTCTATACTGCTGGGCTCTGAGTCAGGATATTCATTCCTCCAGTTGTTCTCATCATTTGAATCATCGTCATCATCAGCTTCTATATCTGAATCTTGAGATGGGTCATAGGAATCTAGGACTAAACCTGTTTCTACACTGTAAAGGAAATACATTATCTTGTATAGTAACATAAAAAATATCAGAAAGGTTAGACAGAGATGTAGATAACTAATAGTGCACCCACATTTTGCCAGTTATGATTAAGTCCCACGTAATAGGGGTCGAGCCTATTGCCATCAACCAGGCACAATACCAGACTCTGTGGCTGCTACTGAGAAATTCCCTTCAGAAAAAAATCCAATAACATTTTACTCGGCCCATGAATCGAACCCAGGATAGTAAGTGACTTTGAATGTTGGAACTGTGGCAAATAAATGTCCAATATTTGACAGTTATTTGGACTATTGACAGTTATTTGGACTATTGACAGTTGTTTGGACTATTGACAGTTATTTGGACTATTGACAGGACTATTGAAAGTTATTTGGTCTGTTGACAGTTATTTGGACTATTGAAAGTTATTTGGACTATTGACAGTTATTTGGACTATTGAAAGTTATTTGGACTGCTGTTTAAGGAACTGTTCCTGAACCTTTATGAACTTCACAAAGGCAGTGGCGGACTAACAGGGGGGCGGAAGGGGCGGCCCGCCCCGGGCCTCCGGTCTTGGGGGGCCCCCAAATGACTTTGCGTTCCCCTGATCAAATCCTAAACAAGACTTTCAAAGTGTGCTTAGGCCCGGGTTTACCAGTAGCAGACTGCCAGTCACAGTTGCCAACTCCTGCCAGTCACTGGAATCAACCCCGTTTATTATATTTTAAGACACATTTTTTTTTACATTTCATCAAAAATTATTCTAGATACAGGTACTTATCACCAAACTAAACGCCTTGAATGGGTATTTAAGTGACCGAAATCACCAAACTAAACGCCTTGAATGGGTATTTAGTGACCGATCGAACCACTGACGATTGTAGAAACAATGGCAGGTGAATTAGCTCATGATGCTTTTTTTTTCGGATGGGAAACCATCAAATGACTTCACCCACTCTGGGCGGAGCGGGAGGGAGTGTCAGACTTTTACTGACTAAAACCCATCCATGTTCCTTCCTCGCCCTTTACGTTCCATGGCCACGGTATCTCTTTCGAACAGTCCCGCAACCCCGGCAGGCTTCGGCCCTTGCGGGCCCCTCCCTTTATGCTGACATCTCTTTGAGGCGCGCGTGGAACACGAACGCGCCGTCGACACCGCCTGTCGTCATTGGACGGACGGCTAGCTAGCCCATAGCTAACCGTCCACAGGCCCGCGTCTACGGTGGCCGGTAGCCACCACGTGGCCCTCGACGCCCGGTGCGTCTCCCGCGGCGGCTGGGGCGAGAGGCTCTCTCCCTGTCGCGTTCCGCCACCTCGCTTCGCTGGCATGACTGCTTCGCAGAAGGTGGTGGCGGCTTCCCATGCCGCCGTCTCGCTCCGGACCATGGATTGAACCAGGGCCGGACGCGAGAGGTCGCCGCCGCCGATCGCCGCTACGAGGACACGGCGTTGCTCCGCCGATGTAGGAACCTCCTGAAACATCCGTGTCCGGTGCGGACCTGCATCGGGTGGAAGGTGAGGACGCCGTTCGCCTCTCCAGCCACTCCTCAAAGAGGGGACTTACCGCCACTATCGTGGCGTGCCCTGCACGGGGTTGCGACAGTCGCTCTCTCCATGTTGCCATGAGCTCATGATGCTGGATTATCAATCTGGTCAATGTATAAATGCATAAACCGATTTATACAGGGTGGAATTTTACAGTGCCACTTGGAGGGAAAGTACTCTAAATACTGGAAATAACAAATTTTACTCAAAGGTGACATTCGTTTATTTTTAAAAATAAATAAATTCACATTTTTCCGAAAATTATTTTGCCACACTCGGGCATCGAAACCGGGATGGATCGACTAAAGTTCGACAAAATAACGTTCTTTACCTATTCGACATCAATCGATAGGGTCAATCAAATGGATTAAATCTCTCTAACAAACATGATAAGTTAAATGAAACGAAAACCATGAATAAAAGTGCTTTATCTTGTTGAACTTATCCCATTGAATTTATAACTGTTCATGGTTTTCCTTTCATTTAATTTATCATATTTGTTAGAGAGATATATTCCATATGATTGGCCCTATCGATTGATGTCAAAAATTACAGTATGTTATTTTTTCGAATTTTAGTCGGTTCGATTCCCGAGTGTGACAAGCGAATTTAGCGAATCTGCGTGTGTGTGTGTGTAAAAAAATAAAGGAATGTTTCCTTTAAGTAAAATTGTCTATCTCCAGTATTTCGAGTACTTTCCCTTCAGGTGGCATTAAAAAATCCACCCTGTATAAGAATTGTCGACACGATACGGGCCATGAAACAAATCAATAATATTTTCCAAATTATTGAAACAAAGTTTATGCTAGAAGCTTCAGATGACGCTCTGGCGGTAGCAGTTGTCAATCTGATACAAATGTATAGTGAAATTGACAACGAGCAAGTTTCCCAAGAAATAAAAAGGTACCTCAGGCATGTAAAAGCCACCGATACGAGTATGGACGTGGCTGCCATATGGAGAGACCAAGAAATCCGTATATTTCTAATAAAATGGGACTTCACGAATCGTTACCCTGTATATCACCCCTATACTTCAATACTTCTTGACCATTTGCATCTCGGTTGCATCATGCGAGAGGAGTTTTTCGAAACTTAAAGCTGAGCCTAGGGGCCTCATTCTGCTTTGCCGCCCCGGGCCTCTGACGGGCTTAGTCCGCCACTGCACAAAGGTCGTCACAAAGTTCACAAAGGTCGAGGAACAATTTTGACCTCGAAAGAAAAAGTTGTACCGCGAACTTTATGAACTTGGAGGATTGTATTGATGATTTTAATGATTATAAGTATATAACTACATAACATGTCCTACAATCGCGAACGATATTTTCATCAACATAAAACCTACTACTGGCATGCAAATTACAAAAAAACGTAAGAAAATTTGAATTTCGCTGGCTACCCTGACGGTTCCACCCTAAATGGACTTGAATAGGAATATCAATGATTTTTATCTGTGAAATACCACTTGAAAAGTATGGATCAAGTAATTTCACAGATACAGGTCATTGACACTATATGACAAGTTATCAGGCTCCCCACAGGCTAAAACCCGAGCATAGGCTAGTTTAAAAACTAAATATGCTTACCCAACTAAATTATCAATCATGCTTATATCAAATTCTTGCTTCAAACTAGTATACAGATCATAGGCATATTGCACATCACAATCCTTATCCTCAGTCTTCTGCAGATCTATTAAATTCAGTACGTCTTCATTTCCCTCATCATTATCTTCATCTTTCAGACCTCTGCTACAGTTGACTATCTCGTAACGACTTTTCGATGCAACCTCCTTTCGTTCTTTACGCAATTTTTCAATAATTGTGTCAACATTTGGCAAAGATTGCTGTTTCAAGTCTGTCTTTGGCAGTAAGTTTTTGACGTGTGTGGTTGCCTGTATTTATAAATGTTTCCATTAAGTTTACAAGAATAAATGTGTACCTAAGTAAAAATATCCTGCCTGATATACACCATTATGACATTATCTTTGATTATATACATAAAGGACATTATATTGGCTGGGTGCAAAGTAGGGGGTGGCGGAACTCGAATCGATCACAGCGCACACTGTGGCAAAAAAAGGAACATTCGGCGGCAGACAAATTGTCACATTTGTTTGAGTACCAAAATTTACTTTACGTCTCATTTAAAAAATAAATAAACATGCATTTGCAGTGCACACTTTACTGGAGGCAAGAAAGCTGATGAACAGGACAGTCCTAGTTACATCCCAAGAATATATTGCATATTGATATTTTGCATATTTGTTGTGTATTAGTAAATTTGCAGAACTCAATATTTTCTAATAAATAAATGTACCTATGATTTAAAAAAAACAAAATATATAACACAATTTACTTTTATTTAAGAACACAATAACAGAACAGAACAATATACTTTAGCAGACTCTTACTCTTATTAGACAATAATAAATTATGTATAATTAACAACAGTATTCACCTAACTTTATAATTTTTCATAGATTTAATATGTTCTTACCAGTAAAAGTACGCTTTGGCAGAATCTGTTTATTATTATTTTCATTATATTGATTAATCATCACATACAAATGTGGTAAATAATGATTAAATAAAATTCTTCACTTTTCAAAATGGCATTCTTTATAAAATTTTCATCTCTATCTACTCTTACTGTGCAACTACCGTTTCCCACTGGAGAATAAACAAAAATATCGCACATTGTCATACCAGTAACATACATTTGTACTTGGATTTGAGATTTAATTAGATTTAATTTCTTTCACAGCTTGCACATGTTGAGCTAAAACTAATTTTCTTCCTTTTATTCATTTGTCGTTTGTGGTTGGAAAGTGATGTCGTGTGTTATTGCTCGGAATCCAGTTTTTATAATTAATTTGGCCATGTTTAACTGAAAATACATAAAAAGAGTTCATTACTTACAACAATACAGTCATAAATAATCATCTGCAAAGTTTATAAAATGCATTATTCGATTACATTTGTTTATTTCTGTACTTACTTCTCGTGAAGTCAGCGATGAGAAAGTCCGTGTATACTATCTGTAATTTATTTATTGTCACTCTAGACGGGTAATACAAAACATCAACGTTATTATCGACACTATAGATTTACATGATCGAATAGAATATATATAAATTACGATACTTTCTTGAAATTATTTGTTTGTTTACTTAATGACAGCCGCCCATTTGACATTTCAATGTCCGCCATAATTGTGAACGCTAGTTGGCGCTGTCATCGCGCACCCGGCGAATATACGGCGGCAAACAAGTACCTACCTATCCTTCAAACAGGATCGCAATGAAAAAGAAGTGGAAAGAAGAGTCAACTGCACATGGAAAAGCTTTTGGGCCCAAAAAGAAATATGAAAGGAAACTACAGCATGCCACTAAAAAAGACGGTAATAGAAACCTGCATTTTTTCAAATTTTTAGAGCAGCGGTGGCCCAGTGGTGGCGGCCCCGACTTACGAACAGAACCCAGACAGGCGCATTACTTTGTGTAATTTATTTCATCACCACTGCTCTCAAAACGGTGAAGGAAAACATCGTAAGGAAACCGGCATGTCCTAGAACCAAAAATTCGAAGACATGTGACATCTACCAATCCGCACTGGGCCCGCGTGGTAGATTATAGCCCATTCCCTCTCATTGAGAGGAGGCCGTGTCCCAGCAGTGGGAACATTATAGGCTGATGATGATGATGATTTTTTGATTCAGGGGTCTACACAAACTACAAGATAAGAAATAAAATAACTACAACCCAACGAGCTATGGAAAGGAGTATCTTGAAATTGAGAAGAGTAGAGAAAGTAAAAAGCGAAGGAGATAAGAAAGAAAACAAAGCTGACAGATACCCTCAAACAAGCCTTGAAGCTGAAGTGGCCATGGGCTTGTCAAATAACAAGATAATCAGACAAAAGGTGGACTTCGCACTGGGAAAAGGAAAAGTTAGAAGATCAAAAAAATGGTGGGCAGACGATATAATAGAAATTGCAGGAACTGGTGGAATCTCGGTGAAAAAAGAGAGGATTGGAAGAAGATGTAGGAGGCAAGGGATCAATTACAAAGGCAGAAGCCATATGAATACTAAGTATGATTACTTTAACATGGACAGACTATGTGAAGGATGATATGGTTAGAAAGGAGGTGACCGCTGAGATAACAAGTTATAAATAAATAATAAATAAATACAGCTGGACATTATACACAGCGCCATCTAGTTGATATACTACATATATAATTTTTGTTTGTAAATACATACTTATTAAACTTTAAACATCCATGACACGGAAACAAATGTCCATGCTCATAACTAGGGCGCGGACAAAATATGTAAACACATATTTTTTATTTGAATCATTTTCATTCATTATTTGGTTTTCTCTATAAATTATGATGTTTTAAGCCGGGAAATAAGGGTTTTAGAATCCATATTTTTCTATATTTCAAGGTTAAGACCATATTTTTAGAATTTAATTTCCATATTTCCTATCTTTAATAATTTAACTAGCAAAAACTGCATTATTTTTGCTTCCATAGCGCCGTGCCGCAGGAATAAATTGTCGTTGCTCGGCATACACGGATGTAGGTAGAGTCATAAAAAAAAAAGGTAGAGTCGTGCGGGACTCGTGCGCTTTTTTTCTATCCAAGCAAGGTCAGTCCTCGAAAAAAATAAAGGATTAACGACGCTACAAAAAAATAGGCATATTTGCCTACAGTGCAAATTTAAGTTTGCGCTAGTTACTCTTACTTCCTGTGACGTAGAGAGGTCATTCAGTCAATATAAAGCGTTTTTCCAATCAAACAGGAGCTTCAATTTTGAAAATTTGACGAAACATCGTTGTATACCTACTGCAACAACTCGAATAACGAAGCAGAGTAATTTTTAGCTTAACAATTTAATTTTGTTGATTTTTTATATATATTTTTTTAAACAATTATGATACAATAAAGTGTTTTATGTTTGGTAATAGTTGTCTTTTTTAGTCCATATTTCCATTTTTTTGACCCATATTATATGCCCAACTCATCACATAAACATTTGCTCCTACCGGGTTTCGAACCCAGGACCCTAAGAACATAAGGCAGCCTCACTACCGCTGCGCCATTCGGGTTGTCTAATAAAGAAGATATGCTGCGCCAATCCCAAATATATTGGGATAAAAGCAGGAGAGTGGTAATGTCCCAAATTTATATCAGGTAAGGGCCACTACTCATACAACAAAGTATTTATACATGAGATGTTTATATCTATATTTGAATGGATTCACAGTTACCACATGAAACAAAAGAGAGAGAGAGGTGGGGGGGATTGCTCTATAGTCTATACTTAGGAACAAAGCACAAAAAAGTTTTCCACACAGAATACATTACAAACAGTGATGTTTATAATGATCTGTGCCGAACACATTGAGGATTAGGTACTATCGAGGCACTTTATAAAGTCCTGCACTAGAGTAACAACCAGAAAAAGAAACAGAGAAAAAAGAAAATTGAGTTAAAAAATTATCTATAAACACTAAATTATTGTTTGATAGGGGAAAATAAACAAAAAATTAAACTTTTATTATAGGCGGTGTATTAATATTATATTATGAAGATGAATTCATGTAAAGAAGCTACATTCAACAACAAAACTAGTATAAGAACCCCGAAATAAACACGTAAACATAATAAAATAAGCATGTTATAGGTTACGGATTGCGATACGTTCAGTTTAAAAAATCTATACTATCCTATGATAACCTACTGACCGATAGTTCGTCTATTAATTAAAGTTATTGTCTGATAGTAAAAACATTAGTGCTTACCTGGTCATCAACGGTTCCTCGAAACACAAACAGTGACGGTGATATTTCTTCTTTGTCGGTTTTAATTCGTTTACACATGAGCACTAGAGTATCTTCTGGGTTCTCTACGAGCCTCCGTTTTACTCTCAACACTGTTGATGATGCCATTCCGGAGTATGTTTCTCCAGCCTTAATAAATTCACAGGTTCGGCGGGATAATTCGCGAAAGCAAAAAGCAATAATGACAGAATTGACAGTTTGTTGACAGAGAGTATGCATACAAGGGATGCTACATCAGGTTTCTGATTTTCCCCAAATTTTAGTTTTTTTTTCCATAAAACCTTTTTCAACTTTTTTCCCTTTGATAAAAGATGGTCGTGAAAAATAAGAAATTCAGGAAAAATGTCAACGGTTCAAATACCTTTCCTCGTTCAAAAAAATTATGCGGGGTCTAACGTCACAAAAACGGGTTTTTCACGATTATCAGCAAAACGGTAAGTTTTATCATAAAATTAGCTCGGACCAAAATTGCAGATCAGATTTTTCCTAAGAGCCACCGCTTTTGAGATATAACGATTCTAAAAAGTTGAAAAAGTTGTAATCGAAGTTTTCCTTGAAATGTTCCACCTTTACACCATAAAGTGCCGATTGTGAGAACATTTCAAGGAAAACTTCGATTACAACTTTTTCAACTTTTTGGTGCGAATTAATTTAGCCTTGAATGTCTATTTTGACCGGAGTAATAGTATGATATCACGCAGATTATTTACCAAAACAAAACATTGATTTTCCTTCTAACGAAGTTTTTTTCCAACAAATAGGGAACATCTGTAGACGTCTGTGGGAACATGCAACAAATGGGGTTACCAACTTCCAAAACTGTTTACCCCCTCGCCTCGTGCGTGAATCAAACCTATTAAAGTCCGCGCCACGAGAAGCTATATTTTTTGTAAACAAAGAATTTCTACCAACATACGTAGTGACAATTCAATCAACAAGAAATACTCCCCAATTCAATCAACTCAAATCTGGGGGCACGGTAGTGCCCCCGCCAAGACGAGCCAAGCGAAGCGCACGGGCACTACCTACCTTTTCTCGAAGCGCTTCGTCGTTTTTTTGAACCCTCATAACTTGGGTTTGGATTATGCTAGATCAACAAAATTTTCGGGATATATTGTCAATAGCGGACTTATTGAACATATTAAGTTTTAATTACATTAGTTTTTATACTTCAGATTTTATTAAAAGTATCTAAAAAACGCTGATTTCGTCACTGACTCACTGATGATCATCAAAATTCTTAGGGTATTTCCTAATGTCCTAGAAAGCTGAAATTTCGTATGTAAGCTAGTATTAGCACACAAACAACAAAAAAAATATAAAACTGGTAACTTTCATCCCCCAACCCCTTAAACTAGGGGATGGGAGTTTGTATGAGACCTGTAATTTTAATTTTGATTTGATGACGCTAGAGGTCTAATCTAATAATCTAAATAAAACTTGATCCCCCCAGATATGTATAGGTACTCCTTGTTAAAAAAAAAAAAAAAAATTATCAACATATTATTATATTGAGACACTAGCTGACCCGCGCAACTTCGTCTGCGTCACATAAGAGAAAGAGAGGGTTACAGAAATTGGGTCGTAAGCACCTATAATACAATTTTCAAAGAGCACATCATACACAGCCTTCCGCATAATGAAAATGCGCACCCGAAACATGATCATTATTTTGCTGCGGAGTTATTTAAAACGGTGTATCTCCTTTTTTTTTATTTTAGGATGGGAAATCATCAAATGACTTCTCCCACTCTGGGCGGAGCGGGAGGGAGTGTAAGTAAGTGTGTCCTCGCCCTTTATGTTCCGGGGCCGCGGTATCTCTTTAGAACAGTCCCGCAACCCCGGCAGGCTTCGGCCCTTGCGGGCCCCTCTCTTCTGCTGACATCTCTTTGAGGCGCGCGTGGAACACGAACGCGCCGTCGACACGGCACGGTGTATCTCCTAAGATATGCATTGAAATCAATTTACGTGCAATACGAAACGCGTCCATCAATTCTGTTAATATTGTTGATACCAAAATTTGAAGTAGATTGGACCAAGGAATCACAATTTCCCATACAAACTTTGCCCCCCACCTTTTCACCCCCTTAGGGGTATAATTTCAGAAAATCCTTTCTGATCGTACTATAGGCATACGATAAGAAATGATTTTCTGAAATTATTATACAAAAAATACACCCTCCAAGCTTCAGGTTTCTACAATCTGCGGTAAAGGCTGTGCGTTGATCCATCACAGTCCTTCAGGACAAAGCATTTTTATTATTTGTAGATAGTAGGATTTGAACTCGTTTGTATTTGTAACTTTTCGGGCTTTATGTCTGATGTACATTCGTATAGTCTACATTTTCTTCGTAGTATTTTTTATTTGTAAATACAGGGTGGAAACGATTAACCGGGCAGAAAGGGGAGCTTCCTTAACCGTTGAGTATTAGAAACAGGATCGATTGGCATCAAAAAATGTTTTGTGTAAAATAGCAATTTTTTTTGCAAACTGTACTTTTTTTAAATCTGTGAATGGGGATCAAAATTTCACGAAAAATTACGGACGGTTTCCTAAGACCATTTTCATGTAGCTGCAACGGTTAAGGTTTATCATTATTGGCATCAAAAAAATTGTTTTATGTAAAATGGCAATTTTCTTGCTAACTGCAATTTATTTTTTAATTAAATCTGTGAATGGGGATCACATTTAGCGAAAAAAATATGGATTGTTTCTAAGACCTTTTTCGTGTAGCTGCAGTTCCCCTTACGGCCCCGTTTACCGTTTCCACCCTGTATTACATGTATTACCCTGTATTACTTATACCGAGGAAAGCCGATTTTCCTGAGTTCCGCTATTTTGGGCGTATTCACTTCAAAAATCAAATTTCAAGAAAATTGAGAAATTATATTTACCTGTATTAGATTTGAAGTATAAACCGCAACTTTTAAAGGTTTATACTTTATTGGATTTTGTTCTATAGGTGTATGAAGTTTATTAATTTTAAACACAAAACCCTCTTTTTTACGTCTCTGGATGAATTTTTTTAAAATGCTGAAACAGGTACTTATTTCTTTATTTTTAATAGTAAGTATTTACTCTGAGTTTCATGATTCTAGAACAATCTAAAAAAAATTTTTCATACAAACTTTACCCCCCCTTTTCACCCCCTTTTTCCAAAATTTTCCATAATTTCTATAGCCTAAATGTTATTCTGAGTTTATTTAAATAGATTAGTGAAGTTTTCATCAAAATCCGTCCAGCAGTTTTTACGTGATGCGCGTTCAAACAAACAAACAAACAAAAATTTTAAAAATGGTTTTAATATGTTCAGTTACTTATTTTAAGTCACCCTGGGCGATTTTTTTTTTTAATCTTCAATGTACAGATTTTTTGGTCTCAACGATTTTATTATATGTATAGATAAACTTCAATAAAAAAAAAATTGTTACAAACAACTTACAAAAAGAAATGAAATCCCACCAAAAACATTTTCATGTAAAATGTTGCCAAGACGGAGCCCATATGACTCGCACTGTCAAAAAGTTATCAGATCTCATGTAGAGCCAAGCTTCTAACACTACACGCCCTAACTCTACAAGGCCTAACTTCACAAACTCTACACCTTAGTCAAAATATGTGGCTTGGCCGTTCGTTACTACAAGAACTATTGTATGTATAACACAAAAGTAATGTACAGTGAATTAATTTTTCACCTTACGCCGATGTGAATGTAGCGAAATGGCCAAGCCACATATTTTGACTAAGGTGTAGAGTTTGTGAAGTTAGGCCTTGTAGAGTTAGGGCGTGTAGTGTTAGAAGCTTGGCTCTACATGAGATCTGATAACTTTTTGACAGTGCGAGTCATAATTATGGGCTCCGTGTCTTGGCAACATTTTACATGAAAATGTTTTTGGTGGGTTATCATAAGTGTAATACGAAACTAACGAGCAATTTCACTTGGTCGGTTTATATTTTGGCGATACATATAGCGCTGTCGTCTAATGTTTTGTGGTACTGGAACGCATTTGACATCTTGGAACGTAAACATTTGGGCCGCCATTTTGAAGTAAGAACACGCTGACACTGTCATTTTTTAATTTGATCCAAAGGTTGCGAACCCAAACTTGTGTTTACAAAATTTATAGCTTCTCGTGGCGGGGACTATACACACACAACATACGGCATTTCGTTACGTGACGCGTGACGATTTCTAAATAGAAGAAGGTTTTTTCAGGGCCAGCTTCCAACAAAAAAATATACTTGGCGCTTTATAAGAAGCAGTGCATTTTTTTGCTTCACGGAGCTGGCATTCATTGCCTTTTTGAAATAAAATACTGGCTTGTAAATGTCTGTGGGTGCTTTATTTGTTCTTCTCTTGCTTGCTTGACATAATAAATCTAAATAAAACGCAAGTGGAGTATTACATTCTCCTTGAAATACTACGGGTATTTGTATTGTACAGTCAAGGACTTTAAATGACGAGCCCCTTTCTAGCTTCCAAATTTTGCAATTTTATACATTCATAAGATTACACGATAAAACTCAAACCGAATGCTCGCAATCAAGATGACAAATTATTAATAATCGTAAATAGTTATCCATAGAGGTTGAAGAATGACTAAAAGTAGTCAATGTTAAATCCATACAATAATGTAATGTTGCTTGTTTACAAGTTAATCCAAACTATTTGATACTGGCCTCTTTTGAATTACAGCTCACTAGACAATTGTCGCTAGGTTACGGTTGCTAAACCTGCAATCTCAGAGCATTTATCCTGCAATTAGTCGACTCTGGGTAGTCACTCTGTTCTTTGTACGAATATAATCGACTCAATCCGATTTGCATTACACGGCTAGATACGAACGGTGGCAAATGGCTCATCAATTATAGTCCTCGACTGTACTTGGGTACAAACAAGTCGGGAAACCACAAAATACCACAAGAAAAGAAACGACGCGTACGATCTGTTTTAAAAAATAATACAATTACTTTTTAGTAAATGTCTGAAGGTGCTTTATTTGTTCTTTTCTTGCTTGCTTGACAGTAATCGGAATAATAGTTTTATATAAAATATATATTATTTATTTATATCAATGAGCGATTTTCTTTTTCAACTCATCCCTAGTCGCTGCATAGATGGCGTTCGTCTGACTACGTTACGGCAAGAAACAGAACGTCAGATAATTTCACTTGGACCTAATAGTTATATTTGGAAGCATAAGCAAACGAAAGTGTCAGTCAACGAGCGTATGTGACGTGTTTTTTCAAGCGTTTTGGCTTTGAGACGCCATCTATCGAGTTCACGGAAACTATTTTTTTTTTTTTTATTCTCAAAAAGAAAGCCTCTCATTGGTAAATGACTTACTTAGTGGTTCGACATCGTAACCCATAAAAACAAAGTCTTATGTAGTGTACATAAACTGGGATATTTTATCATCGGAAACTGTTCATCTAACATCATTGCTTTCATTAAAAATCTAATGAATCACAGCTGCATAAAGCAAAAAAATACTCTGTATCTTATACAGCGCTATCTAAAATTTTTAGTTGGAAGCTGGATGGCCCTGAAAACACCTCATTTTTCTGAAGAGCCAGGAAAATAAACTCGAAGGTACGGAGGGTAGCAACACTGTGATGCGTCTGAGAAAACGTCAAACTTTGAAGTTATCTCAAACGGTTGCCAACATAAGGGTTTTGCCCCTAAATTTAGGAGCTAGAAGTGTCAACAAGGATATTTTTAGGGGCAGGAATTTTTTGGGGGTTTTCTAGGGGCACCAAATATGTGTGGCACATAAGCCACAGCAGTCCACTATTAGACGTAGGCCACCTCCATGGTACGCCGCCGGTCGCTTCCAGCCACTTTTTTATGTCATCGGTCCATCTGGCCCGTGGTCTCCCAACACTGCGTTTGCCGAGCCGTGGCCTCCACTCGAGGACCCGTCTATTACATTGACCATCGGTTCTGCCACAGACGTGACCAGCCCATTGCCACTTCAGCTAGCTGCTACTAATTGGCTGTCAAATATTATAAGTATTATATATTGTCAGCTTTCAAAAAAAAAACTTGGGGGAATATTTATTATTTTGGTGAAGGTTGATAACACTGACAAAGTGCGTCATTAGTTAGTGTGCATAGTCTGTGTGTGTGTCTTTTCTTTTGGAAAAAACAAAGCGCTCGCCTTTATATCGAGTGCTTTGTATTTCATGAATCATTTGTGTTTTACTTTTTTACAAATGTGTCGATA
This sequence comes from Xestia ashworthii, assembly GCA_950022955.1. Taxonomy (NCBI): domain Eukaryota; kingdom Metazoa; phylum Arthropoda; class Insecta; order Lepidoptera; family Noctuidae; genus Xestia; species Xestia ashworthii. Next base: position 22,964,214 of record OX465552.1, read on the forward strand.
GAAGCGGCATCATTCACTCAAGTGGTTTTAACAGTGTATGGAAAACTTAAATTAATTCAACACAATGGCTTCTGACGATAATTGGAGAACTCAGGCCTTCCGACAGAGTGTGGTGTCGAAAATGTAAGTTTTACTATAATTTAGTATGTTGTAATACATATTTAGCATTGTTTGTGGTGTCAGTGCTTCATGGGGCAACCTGCTGTAGCTATACAAAGGATCTATAACCAATAACTGTATGACTTTAATGGTAACATCTTTAGTCATAGTACAGCTCCAAAAGTTCTACACAGGATCAGTATTCTGAGAAAAGGTATGTTAATTCCTCCTTTAAGTTTTAAACACTAATATGGATAATTAACAGTGCATATCAACATCTAAAAGTGATCGCTTGATACAAGGAAAATCTAACTCTGTTGTATGACTCACTTTTACATTTGAAATTCCCTTGAGTATACCGAGACGCTCTCTGGTCTGTGACCCCAATTTCACAGTAATTTTCGTTTAATGATTATACTCATATTGAAATTCGGCTATAGAAAAAAGAGAGAAATTGCATTTTTTTTATGAATGTTAGATCCCCAAACTGTCCACGAACTATTGTGTATCTTTGCTGCTGTTTAAGTTTTATTTCCATACTAGCTGACCTACGCAATTTTGTCTGTGTCACATGAGAAAGAAAAAGCTCATAGGAATGAATATCCCCGTTTTTGCAACATTTTTTATTTATGCTTCGCTCTTATTGTTTGTAGCGTGATATTATGTAGCCGCCGTGCGCCTTTGCCGTGCGTGTTGTGTGCCGTTATGTAATGTTGTGTTATGTGTGTGTTGTTGTGTTTTGTATAACCTTCCTCAATAAATGGAATATCCAACACAAAAAGATTTATTCAATTCCAACCAGTGGTTCCTGAGATTAGGTAGCGTGTTCAACCAAACAAACAAACTGTTCTGCCCACCTCATTGATTGAAACAGGCCTTTGTACAATTAATTAAGCAAAGGCTAAGCTGCCTTGTTTGTAGATCATTGACAGGAGTTTACTGTTGTATTTAAAAGTACAATTTCATTTCTAGAGCCACTCATTTAATTTTTTTCATATGTTATCACTTATTTTTATGAATGCTAGTAAACCAGTAATTAGGGACTGTGTTAGTCCAAGACTGTAAAATCTAAAAGGTCTAAAACACCTCTTCACAAAGCCGAAAGGCACTTGTTCTCCCCACCATTGCGATCATTTTTTTGTTCTACACCATACCTGGGAACCTTCTAGTTACGGAGATATGGGGGGTCAAAGTTACAACTTTTTGACAATTTTTTTTTAAATACAAGTTATTTTTAGAAGATTTTGACTTTTAACACCTCCACAACCCCCGTACTATTCAATTCATCCATCAGCACAATGTTTTAAGTGCGTTACATTGAGTTCTACCACAAAACATGATTTATAACCTCAAAAAAAAAGTAGTTTCCCAGCAATAATTTTTGCGTAAAGTTACTTAGTTTGATTTACAGAATGCTTGGTTAACGGCTTTGTGATGAGGTGGTTTACACCCTGTATACTTAAAATATGTTACACACAGAAGCTGCTGGTGAACCTATGGTAATAAAATAAAAATAAATATCCAGTCTCACCCAGTGTTGTCATTAAAATTTAAACCAGTAGCTGGGTGGGTTAAGGAGGTCAGTATTCAGTTGTATCCAGTAGACTGGAAGCCAACCTCAATGTACCTAGTTGAGAAAAGGGCAGCTGACATAGAAATAGGATGAAAGACTCATAGCTTGAAATATTTCCAGTGAGGAGGTGATCCAGCGCTCTGGTGTCCAGGTGGCTCGGAACAGCAGTGAGATGGAGAACCATGTCTTCATGAAGGCTAAGACCCGTGAAGAGTACATGAACATGGTTGCCAAGCTCATACTGCATGTGAGAGAAATGTGTAAGTATTGCTAGCTTTTGTGTTTGATATCAACATGAAAATTATTGTGACAGATAAAAGATACAAGAAGAACCTATTTATTCCTATTTATTATAAGCAAAGTGTTTCATTGTCCCAATACTGTAAAAGTTGTTGTAACTATGATGTTTTAATTTTTTATGTTATGTGATGAAATGATGTAACATTACTCACTTTACATTTCAGCACAATCCAAACAAAATCAAGGTCAGCAGCAAATGCAGGGCCCCAATCAAGGCCCGCCTGGCCCCAGTCCTCAAGTCCAGGCCCCACAAGGCCAACAGCAACAGGGGCCCAACAATCAAGGAGGTCTCACACCAGACCCTATCAATGCACTCCAAAACTTAGCCTCACAAGGATCTAGGAATCAAATGATGAACATGAGCCAAGGGCAAATGCAGCAGCAAGGAGTTATGGGACCAAATCCTGGAATGGGGGGCATGCAGGGCCAAATGGGGCAACAGGGACCGATTGTCTCACAAGGACCACAAGCTCAGACAGCCACAAATCTACTGCAAACATTAAATCAGAGACCACAAATGAACATGCAATTACAGAACAAATTGGGGGGGCCAATGGGAATGGTGGGGAACCAAGGCCAAATGGGGAATAATATGGTCGGGGGGATGGGAGGAATGGGCAACCCTATGGGTAGTCAATTACAGAGCCAGCTAGCTGGAGGTATGCAGGGACAGATGATGCCAAATATGTCAATGCCAAACTCAATGCAGGTTCCTATGACTGGGTCTAATAATATGGGACAGATGCCGTGCAATCAAGTTGGAATGGGGGGACAGATGGCACCAAATAACATGCAGGGGCAAATGCAGGGACAAATGGGTAAGTTTTTACTGCATACATATTTTTATGCTCATTTTCCTGTTATAATCAGGAGTTCGTGCCAGATACAATGTATTGCAATGACTCACTGCCAAACAATTCCTTACTATGTAATCTGTAAATGGTATGCCTTATAGACTCATATCCATAGCTACTTCAGATACATTTCAAGGGTATAAGAGTTACTTATATGAACAGAAAGCAAGAAAGAGTGAGTGAAGCATGTACAGTCAACAAAAGAGTTTGGTATGCAGGCTAGTAATCTTCTTAGTATGTGAAAACCAGTCAGAACTATTTTGACAATAACTAACATTTTCTTAGAAACTTATTAGTTAAAAGTTTTTATAAATGCGAAAGTTTGTGAGGATCGATTTTTGTTATCTTTCATGCAGAAACTTCTGAATTGATTTTGATGAAATTGCAAACAGATTTATTAGAACCCTTTCGCATTTAAAAGGCCGCTTCAGCGCCGCCGCGGCGCGACACGAAACGTCTAAATTGAAAGCTCCATAATAGTAGTAAAACAATGGGGAAGACCGTTAAAAGCTAATTGTAGATGGCGCCACCATAGCTGGTCTCAATCTGACCAATGAGGTCAAGGTATTTTAAAATATGAAATGACATTCCTTGATTTACAACCAATGACGATGCTTGGAACCAGCTATGCTAGCGCCATTAGTTCCAAAGTGTGCACCCCCATTGCTAGAGTGCATACCTAACTCTACAGTACATATATTTAGCAATTTGACATGTTGCTGCTGTAAGAGCTTTTTCGAACTTCAAGTATTAATACTGCTGTTGACAATACAATCAGGTTTCTACCCATTTTCGTACCATCAATTTCCATTCACTGTTTGTAGTTGGAGGCATGGGCAACAGCCAGATAGTGGGCTTGAACATGCTTCACATGAGCCGCGTGGGCGTCGGCAACAAGCAAGAAGTGGGAGGCATGCTGGGCGGTGCCTACCAGGCTACGCGCGCGCCGCCACCCGCGCAGTTCCTGCGCCAGAGCCCCTCGCCTTCTGCGCCGTCGCCTAACATGGGGGGGCCTAGCCCTATGGGTAAGTCTTGGCATTATTTCTCTCATTTTACTAAAGTAATAGAAAGATGGAGGATGGTCCTTTTTCCGTGCTATAGGATGCAACAAGGACTTTTGATTGATGGTCGATTTTTTGGCATGAAGTCCTTCTTGAAAATAAATAGTGACGGGTTTGAACTATCGCGACCGTTTTATTACCGACCATTTTACTTTGTTGCGTTACGGTGGCGATCATTCTAGTGACTCTCGTGGTGTGCTGAGTGCGGGTCACCATTTATGTATCCAATATCAGTTATAAGTATGAGTCAATGCATTATCTATTTTTTATTTTGCACCTGCCATGTTTTCCTTCTTCATCACCCTCATATGGAGTGGTATAAAATGACTCGGGCACTAAATAAACTCAAGTACCTATTTTATACCTTGGACATGGCAAGGTTTTAATGGCAGGTCTCATAATCTGCCAAGCCTTTTCCAACTATGATGGGTTCGGCTTTGAGTCCAACCGGATGCAGCTGAATAGCAGTATTTTATATGGAGCGACTACCTATCTGACCTCCACTACCCAACTAGTACTGGGTAATACGATACCCCTGGGTAAGACTGGTTACCAGACTTTGACCTGACTACTGGTAACACTGTCAAAGATCTACAAATGACAGCCAGGACCAATGGCTTAACCTGCTTTCCGATGCACGGAGGAAACTTAGTATCTAAGGGCGGTCACCCATCCACAGACCTACCTAGGCAAGCAGGGCTTAACCTAAAGATCGACCCCAGTGGCTGTTATTATTTATTTTAAAATTAGTATTTATAAAAAAAAAAAATGTATTTGTTTCATTTATTATTCAATATGAGAATGCAAATCTTTCATTAATCCATTTCAAAAAGCTCACATTTGACACATCACTCATTTTCATTCATCATTGGATCACTTCAAGAAAAAAAGCAAGCTACGATAACATTGATACTATTCAAATGTTTTCAGACCTATCGGATCGCCACCGCAATGCAATGACGCATAGATTTAGGAAACTAGTGAGTGGTGTCCCTGATGAAAAGTTGTCATCCATGTGGAAACAAGTCGAATTTATGGTCAAACTGTACACGCCTGTCAAATTGAACCCATAGTTTATAAACGTTGTTTAATAGCTGTACAAGGATCTTTTTGGCGTGTCATCGAAATCGGAACCGCCTATATGGCGGTTCCGATTGTAATTGAGACTACTATCGAACAAAATTAGAAGAAAAACTTATTTACAAGGCAGATTTGAGGACATACAATGACCTGTTCACTTCTTCAGGACAAACTAGTTTTGCCTAGGCTAAACTGAAACTTGAGCTCGTTCTTGCACCCTAGTCGAGTGAGACCTGGTCGACTGAGCCGGGGCTCCTACTTCTGAGTGGTTTATAAAAAAATAACCACGAAGTGAATGGCACATGTACCCTTCTAACCTAATCTATCCGTGTCGGTGTGCCCCAAGTCGGCCTAGGCAAAACTAGTTTGTCCTGAAATCGGGTTTGGCCGGTAACATATGTAGCACCATACTGCGACGCTGACTTTAGCGGCGACCGACAGCCGTATTTTATTCTCATTGAAGTCACGAACGACCGTCAGCGTGACAAGAATTCAGGCCTAAGTAACTCTATCCTAAAATTATTGCTGTGAATCAACTTTTTTATGAGGTGAAAAATAACACAGTAGGACTCAATGTAACGTACTCAAAACATAGTTTTGATGGATCATTGGATAGTACGGTGGCTGTGGAGGTTTTAATATTCAAAACTTGTATTTAAAAAATTGCTACCTGTGAAAAAGTTGGAACTTTGACCCCCAATATCTCCGTAACTAGAAGGTTCCCAGGTCCATACCTGGGAAACTTTTAGTTTCTAGAACAAAAAAATATCAATGTCTAGGAGAAAAAGTACCGTTAAGGTGGTTTTTACACCCAATAGATTTTTATTGCACAAATTGTCATTCCAGTGTCAAATGGTTCTTGTATCACTGTACAACTTTACACAATAGAATATGATCTGAAAGAGTTGGTGAGACTGAATAAGTGAGGGAAAATCATACCCTGATCGTTGTAATGATAAAACATTTAGAAAGTAATACATTTATTTTTGCTTTTGTTAATGTAGCGTATAACGCAACGTTTAAAAACTATAGCGTAATTATTTTTTAATAATATGTATATTAAATGTATATTATCATGTTCGTGAACGGGCGCTATCAGTTGGGACTGGTCATCTCTTAGCTGCCACGGTTAATTTGAATTTCTTTTTTTTATATTGTTGATTTAATCTTTTCTCTGGACGCTCTTAATGTGCACGTCTTACTACATCGTTCTCACATATATGTTTAATCACACATGAATGATGTAACCAAGATTTTGTAAAAATATATTGATTTAAAAGAGTGTCCATGGAGTTTCTTGCCCGTTCTTCTCCATAGAGATCTACGCTAGGGAATGGGCAACTACAGTACTTTCTCAAGTTATTATGCCTTGTGACTGTGACTGTAGCTTTGATTTTATTTGTATTTTGACATTCAAAAGTGCCGTAATGGTCTAGTTGAAATAAATGCTTTGAGTTTGAGTTGAGTTTGAGTTTGAAAAAGATCTCAGATACTAGCCAGAATTTGTGATAAAGAGTTTCACAATGTTGCATTTAGTGCCAAATAATAGGGTTTTATATTATGTCATTTTTATAATTTTATTAATTTTTATTTTATTATTTGAATGAGTTACAAATCACAATCGGTGAATATTTTTTTAAGCTATGTGATATATATTTTATTATTATTTTGTTCTTGTAAATAATGTATATTAAAATATTTTTATTTATTTTTTCTTAACTTTTTATTTTCCTTTCACAAAGAAAAACAAGTCATACTGGCTTTCAATACTCAACAGATAAAGAATTTCATTTGGTTATTAGAGATGAAACGGATAGCAGTTGGGCCGGATTCAGGTTACCGGATATTCGGCAAGTTTCGAGGCCGGATATTCGCCCCTTTTGACTTTTGTTACATGTTGTGACGAGTTTGATTTGAGTTAACGCTGCCGCACACTTGTGCGTCAAATCAAACTCCGTGCGTGCGGTGTTATACATTATAACAGTTAGTTACCGGATATCCGTTTCATCTCAATTTTTTATACTTTCAAGCAATAGTTTGTTGGTTCTTTTTATCTTCCAGAGGTTTTATATTAATTTGCAGAAAATCACTCATAGCACACATGAATGTCTAGTCTTATTGTTGGTTTTTAAATTGATTGGATTAAATATTACATTTTGAGTAGCACTGAAGCTTGTCTTGAAAGAAACACCTTGATTAGGAGGGTCCACCTGGAGGATCCACTACTCACTTGCAATATAAAAATAAAATAAATAAATATCGCTGGACATTAACACACAGCGCTACCTAGTGCCACACTAAGCAAAGCTTGTGTCGTGGACACTAGATAGTTGATACACTACATATATACTTTTTTTTTTGTTTGTAAATACATACTTATTATACATATAAACATCCATGACTCGGAAACAAATGTCCATGCTCATCACACAAACATTTGCTCCTACCGGGATTCGAACCCAGGACCCTCAGAACGTAAGGCAGCGTCACTACCACTACGCCATTCGGGTCGTCAATATGTATGGAGAGATGGCACATGTTCCCTATGAAACGGGGGTGGACGCGAATGTGTTAAGTAGTTCTATAATCAAATACTCAAATCAGAATCTAGACAGTAGGCCGAGATAAATAAACAGCACTTTACAGCTTTGGCTGGGATGTGATGAGTTGCAAGACAGTGACAGGGATGCTGTTTATCCTAAGGAAGATCTAAGTAGGCTCCTTATGTCCAGGAAATCTGCTTGATGCCAGAAACACACTTACGTGGCGTGGCGATCCAGAAGCATGTCGGTTTCATACATTTAGTATGGGTAGAGACATATTTGTAGGTCGTGTCGTGTCGTGTCGCGTTCTGGCGCGGCGCTGACTGCTCACTACCGATTGGCCGGAGTGGTGGTGGGGTTATGGCGCGACACGCCACACCACGTAAGTGTGTTTCCGGCTTAAGTATGGACATGCCCTGCAATTTTGGGAGAGGCTTTCGTTCAGCCGTAGTTAGTTAAGTTCTATTTTCAACCGACTTCCAAAAAGAGGAGGTTATCAATTCGTCTGTATGTTTTTTTTTTTTTTTTTTTTATGGTGTACATAATAAAGAGTATTCTATTATATATAAATTTTGAAAACAAAAGTAAATATCTGCAATTTATGTTTGATTAGTCTCGAGCTAATCATAGATTTTCAAGAACATCTCTGTATTTTAATGATCAAGAAGCACTCCCAACCATGATATCTACAACTATTGCTCACGCCAGGTGTAATGGGCGCGACAATGACGTCACCGATGTCGTCACTAGGAGGCCTGGGCGCCTGCGGCAGCGTCGGCAGTCCTTCGCCCTCCAACCCGCAGCATCTACAGCATCACGTTCAGCAGCCACAGAGGTATGTATGATATGAAGTGAGCATTGGCTGGAGAGAAAATGACTAGACCCAAAATCTTTACAATCAGCCTATAATTTTCCCACTGGTGGGAAACAGCGTATTGGCCTTGTTCTGTTCTATCTCCTGCTGATAGGAAAGTGGAAATTATGTTTTTCCTACTTCTCCGCTATTCTTTTCTAATTAAATTCGTTGTTGGATCCAAGACAGTTGTTGAATTCTCTGGGACTTCGCGGAGCTTCATCGTCTCGACGCTTTTCTGTTAAATTTGGGACACAGACATCATCCCTATGAGAGGTATTGAGCCATGATCCAACACGTGGGCCCGGAGCGGTTTCATAACATCTTCGAAATTCGAATTAGGCTTACAGAATCAGAAAAAGAAGTTCGATATTCAATTGAGAATGGAGGGACCGAATTTTAAAATTGGAACGGACAGTCACTTTTGTTGAACCTTGAGATAATATCAGTAAATAATGTTGAATACTCTGAGACTGCTATAAAAGTCTAATAACCCTGCACTTAATAATAAATTAATTAGAAATTTCTAAAACTGCCTACCAGGCGCTTATAATCTACATTCTGGCATATACCATAGTCCAAAGCTAATAATGACGTCACAGGCTAAAAGTAAACAGTATCTGCAATGTATATATATCCAACCGACTGAAACATATCAACACAACTCCATCTAGCCCCGTCATACGAAGACTAATAAACCCGACTTCAAAGAAAAAGGAGATGCTCTTTCATAATTCGATTTAACAATTCCGCCTATTATTGTCTGAATACTGGTCGCCTAGGGGCGTCGGTATGGGCATGGTGGCGTCACCATCGTCGTCGCTCAACACCCCTGTGGGGGCCAGTGTGGCGTCCCCGGGGGGCGAAGAGGCGGCTTATAGGGAGAAGGTCCGACAGCTCTCCAAGTACATCGAACCTCTTCGGAGAATGGTGCATCGGATGGTCAGTGAGGGAGAAAGTGAGTACGGAATTATTTATGTACTACAGTAGGGCCAATTTAATAGATCACTTCATCAAAATACAACAGCGTAACCTTGTAACGGCTGGAATTTTCGAAGTTAGAACTGCGCAATTGCTTATTTTTTTTCAATTACGTTTACGTGATCTGTTATAAATTGGCCCTACCTTTAGCTGTTCTAGTGACAGTGCCTCATGAGGTCCTAGTTCTAGTGTGTGCGGGCAGAAATTTCTTGGTAGTAGCAAGTAGTCTGGATTGTCCTGTTGATGGCAATATGCTCGCTCCTGTTGACTTAAATCCATCCCTTCCTTTGGTCATTATCGCGACTGCTGAGCATGAGGTCCTAGGTTCGATTCCCGGGCAAAATGTTATCGGGTTTTACTCCCAAGATCTTCTCAATAGCAGCCGGTAGTCTAGATTCGTGCCCGGTTGATGGCAATAGGCTCGCCACTATTACTTGGGACTCATCCTTCCAGCGCGAAAAAGTACAGCTGTGATATTATGTTATGCTGTTTCTCCTTCGTGTCTTAATAGCACCGCTACTTATAAAAGTAGTATCAGTATTTTACTTGCCCCCGATAACCTGTCTTGATTATATGCTCAACTGGTATGTTGTTAATCTATCGGAATATCCGAAACCACTGAGTGTACCTACACAACAAAAAAACACGAATAGGTGGTCACACATCCAATAAAACACAGCACAAGTATACAAGTGTAAGTTTAAGAACTAAAACAGACTACGCTAAAATAGCGCTCTGAAAAATTCGAAAACAAATCCCTAGACATATTCTAAAAAAAGCATAGAGGTTTCGGGAAATGCCGTACCTACAACCCGAACAAACGCGGGGGTTGTTTACTTGGTGTTATCCAGACAATCCATAGTCAACTAACACTGTCACGTATGGGATATCTTCCGTTATTGTTAAAAGGATAGATGGCACCATAAAAAAATAATTCCAAGACACCAATCTCTTAAAAATACTTTATTTTGGGCCTGAAAACGCGATTTATTTTCAATAATTGCCAAATTCGATTTTTATTTGCTTTGAAATCAATAAATAGTTGAGTCATTGAGTTGACTAGCGTTGACAGCTAACTTCCGAGCCGCCATAAAGTTTGAACATAACTTTCAGATTCAGAAAGTTGGCTCAAATATCTATCAAATATTTAGGTACCTGTTTGAATTTATTTCTCAATATTACTGTATTGAAATTAGAAACATGGCTGATTAGAGAACTAAAATATTGATTATGAAATGCAATAATTAATATTGTAACACCGAATAATCAGCATTAAAAGACAAAAAAATTTGGAAACTTTCCAAACGCCTTTTCTACAACTAAAACGGTTACAACATCGAATTCAGTGTTTTAATTGCAATTCGCTATTCTAGTTCAGAAATATGGCTAACTAGAGTCATGTTTTATATCCATACAGTATTAAGTATTACCAAACTAATTAAAATAGGTAAATATTTGACAGCTACTTGCAACGTTGCTAACTTTCTGTATACACGCTCTTAACTATTTTATCCGCATCGATCCAGAAAACCTGCATCTTTGTGCAAGCACCCTTAGGGACTACGCACACTTATTCAGCTTATGCCTATAGAAAACCTAGCCATGAACCATTGCTCTGACTAATATCAATACCTCCTCTAAAATACCCACAGATGTTGAAAAACTGACAAAGATGAAGAACCTACTGGACATACTGTCGAACCCGAACAAACGCATGCCGTTAGAAACTCTCATCAAGTGTGAGGTGGTGTTGGAAAAGCTGGACTTTAAGAGGAGTGAGGGCGTCGTTGTGCCTAGTGCTGGAAAGGTAATATTCAGAGTAAAACTACTTAATAGTAGCATATTGAAATTTTTTACTTTTATGGCTTAGGATGTCTTCAAAGACCCCGCAATTTGAAATGTTTTCAACTAAGGGCTATCTTTTTTTAGCGTTCAGATGGCGCCACTGGTCCTGTCATTAACTGTATTTTAGTCTTTAAACCAATTACTTCATAAAAAGTGTATTTTATTTTATACTTTTAACAACGTAGTGTAAACTTCAGATACATAATTACGATATTGTTTCTAAAATTAGCAAGCATGAAACATTTAAAAAACATTTTTCCTTCAAGTACTAACAAATTCGATCCTAACTTGCTTCTTAAAACCTTCAAGTCACAATTAATCAGAAACGGCTCAATCTTGACCACAATCTTGAATATTAAAAAGAAGACCTTACTCTACAGTACACAAACGCCTCTAGCGTTGAATTTATACCGATCGAATCAAAATGATTGATGCTTTGGTTTGACCAGAAACCGACTCGACCAATACTCTCTTCAAGTAGTAGCAAATGGACAATCTTATTGCAATGCCACTATCAACAATAGGCTTGTTAACTGAAAAAATCTAATTAGTCCACGGCACTTAGATTATCAAAAAAATTTTGACCCGTATTTTTTCTTTTGTCTCATAAAACAAAATTGACGAAGATACGACGATTTTAAAATTCCCAAAACGTCACTGTTCGGTATGATTCTTAGTGAGTACTGACGTCACGAGCTCCCACACCCGAGTTTTGATGCGTTTTATCTTTGTCAATATTCGTTGATTTACAAAAACAAAAAATACGTGTCCATTATTTTCTAATACTCTAACTGACGGACTAAATAGATTTGCAATTTATTGATGGTGGAAACAAGCCTATTTAGTGGGCACAATACTATGATAAAATATAGGAAGATATGTTTTTACAAAAAATATCGTCATGGGGCAACCAAAATCGCCTTGGTTACAACTGAAATGTCCTCCTCCCCAGTCTAACTCCCTTTCTCAAGAATTGGCCTGCTAGCTTTTTGTCATACTATCTCTTTTCGTTCATGTTAAATTGTTTAACCTCACATAACTTCCCATCAAAAAAAAACTTGAGAGGTGTCAAGGGACACCCGGATGGAACGAAGTTCTTTCGATTAACTAGTGAAGGAATTGTAATAAAATTTTATTTTTTTTAAGTTATAATAATATTTTTTTTATTATTAACAAATATAATGTTCACTCAACAAAAATAATCGTCGCGACACCACACTGTTCAATGCGAAATAGAAATGAAACAAACGCATTTCAACCTTCATTTATTTTTAAAAAGCAAAAAGTGTCGTGACAACTTTTTCGTAAGATTTTTTTCCGTCTAGCCCCCTTTCACAACGCGCGAACAACGCAACAACGCAACAAGCAACTAAACACTGTATTAACTTGCAGGAACAAATCTTCAATCCTCTACTAGAAGTAGTGAACAACTGCTTACAATCACCGCTAGCTAACCACACACTCAAGCGCACATTCGGCTCAGCGCTCGACCAACTCAACGGACCTGAAATGAGGTGAGATAACAACTTGTACAACTTTAGTCTGACGTCATTTTGTAGAACTAAGATTCTCGTGTGTGATTTGACGAGATGGGCTGAAGACATTGTTGCCATCGCGGGAATATTCTTTTTTTTTTCGTATGGGAAATCATCAAATGACTTCTTCCACTCTGGGCGGAGCGGGAGGGAATGTCAGACTTTTTCTCAAACTCAAAGCATTTATTTCAATTAGACCATTACGGCACTTTTGAATGTCAAAAATACAAAAAAAAAGCTACATTCACAAGGCATAATAACTTGTTAAAGTACTGTAGTTGCCCATTCCCTAGCGTAGATCTCTATGGAGAAAAACGGGCAAGAAACTCCATAGACACTCTTTTCAATCAAAATATTGTTACAAAATCTTGGTTACATCATTCATGTTGTGATTATACATTATGTGTGAACGATTTTTTAACTTTTACTGTCTAAACCCCATCTATGTTCCTTCCTCGCCCTTTATGTTCCGGGGCCACGGTATCTCTCTCGAGCGTCCATCAGTGACTGTAATGAGCAAACAACAGGACACGTAGGAGATGATCTGTTTAGTGACACCTAAATGAAACACGTCTTGAAGTAGCTTCATAAGGCATAAGTCCATAGCTTTTTTTAGGTTAGATTTTAGACATGACTGTGAGTTTAGTCTCTACAGCATGTCAAGTACTGCATAAAATGTTGAATGTTTATTGTTCTTTTTCAGAAATCTACCTACACCGCAAAAGGTCCCAAAATTGGAGGAGCCACCGCTGGAAATTCCAGATGTTCTTCAGGGTGAAATCGCCAGACTTGATTCAAGGTTTAAGGTAAGATAAAAATAACCATGTAGATATTATTCAAGTTAGCTTTCATCCCATCTATTCGAAAAGTGTCATTTTGTTCCTCTATAAGCGGGAGCAAAGTAGTTCTTTTCTCTACTAGACTTTTTAGCGGGCAGTAATGAGATTTGAATTTGGAACATGAATCGTTCATTGAAATCGAACGCAAATTGTGTAAATTACTAGCTTTGTGTGGGAGGCGCGGTAACTAAAAAAAAACAAAAGCGTGCGATTTACTTCTGTTCTTGTAATCGGTACGGACTCTAATGTATTTTGCAAAAAAAGGATACGTCGATTTCTGAAAGTGATAGTGCATTAACTCCTGAAACAATAATGAAAATAGAAGCTAATATTGTCTTAAAAAAAACCTCACCACCTCGTCACCTACGAAATCCCGGGAGAAATATTTGCTCATAGGTGAATGATGAAAAGTAGAGTATATGACTCGAGAGCAGCAATATTTTTTTCATCCCATCTATTCGAAAAAGACGACTTGGTTCGCCTTTAAGTGCACCCAAAGGTGGTGTTTTCTATAAGAAACTTTTAGCGGGCAGTAATGAGTTTTTAATCCTCTTTATAAGTGCGCCGCAATTATCTTTGCCGCGCACTTTTTGAATTTGGAACATCTTGTGTTCAGCGCCCAAAAAATCGAACGCAAATATTGTTTGAATAAAGACTGGCTGGTGCGACGGCCCATAGTAGCGCCGCGCGCCGGCTGAATACAAAAAAAAAAAAAGAAATAAAATTAAAAACGCGCGAACTATAGCCCGCGTTTTCGTCAATTTTCACGGATTGATAGAAATTCATGATTTTGTTTTGAAAAATGAGTTCTTCAAGTAACAGTGAAAGTATAGAATTAACTCCTGATAGTATTAGAACTGACGCAAGAAATGTGATGGATAATCTACTACCTGCAAAATCCCGGGAGAAATATATGAAAGCTTATGGTAATTTTATTGAATGGAGAAATTCAAGAGGCGCCAAGAATTTTTCAGAATCTGTGTTTTTGGCCTACTTCCAGTACTTAGCCAAAACTAAACAACCTTCCACACTTTGGAGTACCTACTCAATGCTAAAATCAACAGTCAGTTCTAATAACGACGTAAAACTGGACACATATTCGAAATTAATAGCGTATCTGAAGAGGATGTCTGATGGATTTAAACCTAAAAAATCCAAAGTGTTCTCAGTCAAAAACGTGGAGACTTTCCTTAAGGGGCCGGCGGAGAGTGCGTCGTTCATACAAACGTAATACCAAAATGATTCGTAAACCAAACATATTCTTAAGAAAGTGTGTATTTATTTCGATTGTATTACAGAATATCTATGTTCCCAAATATATTTTTTGAGAGGACAATGGTACGAAGACGAGGTATGAGGAATTTAAAATTTCCATAGAAAACTTATTTTTCTTATAACTCTTGTTAAAATCAGTGTCCAATCAAAATATATATTTGGGAACCTAGATATTCTGTAATTCAATCGAAATAAATACACACTACCTTAGGAATATGTTTGGTTTACGAATCATTTTGGTATTACGTTTGTATGAACGACGCACGCTCCGCAGGCGTCTTAATGAGGCACCCGACAACATCTTTCTTGCCGTAAAAGTAAGTAACTATGTATGTATATATGGTGGATTAGTAAAGTATAACCAGTGTTTTAAAATGCGCATTTTATTGTAACCTGTACTTCGATAGATAGGTACTTGTCTTATTCACATTCGGTTTTGTTACAGGTGGCTTTAATTTTCGGAGTACATGGAGCTTGTCGTGGCAATGAACTTTTAAAAATAACTGTTGATGATGTCGAAAATCACTCGGATAATTTACTGTTAGTAAAGCTGACAGACACAAAAACAAAAATTGACCGATCCTTCGTAATCCGAGGAGAATACAAAACTATTGTACAGAAATACCTGGACCTGTGTCCTGCTGATATAAAGACCAATCGGTTTTTCATCCGTTATCAAAATGGCAAGTGCTTCAAACAAGTTATGGGAAAAAATAAAATTTCTTACATGCCACAAGAAATCGCTACTTATTTGAAGTTACCAGATATCAAGCTATATACAGGACATTGTTTTCGTCGCACTTCTGCTACCCTGTTGGCAGATTCTGGAGCGGACTTAACTGTTCTCAAGCGACATGGAGGATGGAAGTCGAGTGCTGTAGCAGAGGGATATATAGAAGATTCCATTGAGAACAAGGCGAAAACATGTGAACGCATCGTGGAAAACATTAAATTGCAACCTTCAGTTAATCCATCCATGCCACTGTCGCCGCGCCCATCTACATCCAAACAAAGAGATTCACCGTCACATTTTCCTCAAAATGAGCCACATTCTGACATTATTTCAAACACGCAGAATAAAATTAAATCTACAACAATCTCTATTCCTAATAAAACTGTAACAATTAATTTTCAAAATTGTGAAAATGTCTCAAATGTAAATATAAGTTTTTAGTTGTTTTATTATTAGATACTACTTAATTTCAATTTAGTTGTTACTCTGTTTCATTAAATATCAATATTACAATAAAATATGAGGCGCCTTTTATTTTCTCATAGTGGGTGATGAAAAGTAGAGTGTATCACTCGGGCGCAAAATATATTTTTGGCTCGGGCGACGTACTTTGAATCCCTCGCTACGTTCAGGATTCTACTAAAGAATCCCTCGCTACGCTCGGGATTCTACTCTAGAATCCCTCACTTCGCTCTGGATTCAAAAAAGTGCCCTCGCCGTAAAAATATTATTTTGCTCCCTTATGATACAATCTACTATTCCTCAGGCGATGTACAATGAAATAGTAGATTGTATGACAAGGAACCAAATAATATTTTTACAGCGAGGGCGCTATTTTGAATCCAGAGCGAAGCGAAGGAATCTAGAATAGAATCCCGAGCACAGCGAGGGAAATGGAAATTGTTTTTCCACTACTTAAAGCCACTTTCACCAGTTACAATTTGAATAATTGACCGCTTAGGTGTCTCTGGAGCCCATGTCGTGGTGCGGGGCTGGAAGCGGCGCCATCACACTCGTGGCCGCGCTGGACGAGCCGCGGCTGCCGTGCGTGGCCGGCGTGCACGTGGCAGTACCGCGCGACTACCCCGCGCGCCCGCCCGTACGCCTCAAGCCGCGCTCCAACAAGCAGTACGCGCCGGACTCCTTCCTGGCGAGGCTGGACAGGGCTATGGATGCTAGGTGTGCCAGGTAATGTCGGAATACATCACAACGATGAGCTCAATCCAGAATTGTGTTTTCATACAGGAAACCTTACTACAACCTCACCTCATACCTAACACTATCTCTTCTATGATTTTCCTCTAAAAAACTTCATTTCCTTCTCCACAGATTACCAAAAAGCTGCTCGGTAGGTCAACTCCTGGACGCGTGGGAGATGAGTGTGCGACAGGCTTGCGCGCCCACACCGGTCTCATACACGCCTGTGCCCGCACTCGGCTTGTAGACAGCTGTCATTCAAGTAATACATATCTATTTAATGTTATTACCAACTAAAAGTATGTAAGGTGTCGTAAATTGGAGTATTATGGCCGGCGCACACCGGGAATGGTTGGGCAGCACATTATTTTGATCTTTCAGCCTAGTCCAGTCATCTGTAACGCGTAATGTAATGTATTGTGTAATGCAAATTATGTGTGTTCGGCTTTACATTACGCGTTACACACGTCTGGACTTGGCTTTTCATTACCTCTTGCTGGTACATACAGCCGTGTATGCACGCACGACCACGAAGACAGCGAACCCAGACGTCAAACTAGAACAACTGATTCGTACGTATGGACAGCATATTCGAACACGAACGCGATCATAGTCGTGAACTCTATGTTATCTCATCAAAGTTTTTTGGTGATTTTCGAAATACAATTCGAACACCGTCCATAGAGAACATACTAATAGGATCGCCGCAAACATGATTAACGAACAGACTGTTCGATGTTCGTTAGTGATACGCACCAAGTTGTTCCGTGTCATGCAACGCAATAATTTTGTTCGTACGTGCGTCCAGGACTACTTACAGCTCGCGACAACTCCTAATTGTTTGTCAATCAGGGTCCATACGCGCTCAGCGACACACGCCGCGAGATCAATACTCAATACTACGAAAGGACCCTTTTCATTTGAAAAACATTTGAATATGTATCCTAAACTACTAGCGACGTATGAATTTACTTTGGGTAAAGATAAAATGCCCTGCCGTCTCCGGAGTGTGCAGTCTTTTATATAGCAAGTTCCTACCTAAAATCAAATTATAAACGAGTAACGTATTAAATGCTCATAGCTCCGTTTTCATTGACTCGCATAATTTTGAGAGTATATAAATATGAACCAAAACGAAAGACGAAATGATGAAAATGTTTAAACAAACTAAATGTAATTGAAGAAAAAGTAGTTAAATCAATAAATTGAAAAACTTGAACCATAAATGGTAAACTGTGGTTACACATGTTTCGTAGTTAAATCAATTTGGATCGCAGTATGATGGCCCCGGTCTTTACCTAGGATTAATTGATTTAGCAACTAATTAATTTTGGTTCTTATTTGAATAACTGTCGTCATTGACGACAGTATCAAAAAATTACAAATCTATTTAGTCCGTCAGTTAGAGTATTGAAAAATAATGGACACGTATTTTTGGGTTTTGTAAATCAATAAATATTGACAAAGATAAAACACATCAAAATTTGGGAGTGGGGGCTTGTGACGTCAGAACTAGCTAAAAATTATATCATGGCGTGACGTATTGAGAATTTTAAAAGCCTCGTATCTTCGTCAATTTTGATTTATGTAACAAAAGAAAAAATACGGGTCAAATATTTTTTGATACTTAATCTAACTGACATACTAATTATTATTTTTGTTTTGTCCACTTCCTTATTAATTAAGCAACTAATTAATTTTGGTTCTTATTTGAATTAAATTTAAAATGTCTTGAAGCTGCTACTCATTCTTCTGCAATTTCTTAAATAATTCTTAAAGTTACTCAATGGATTGGAGTTAAAGACATTATGTTATATTTCTTTTATTTATAAGTAAAGGATTTTTGTTTTCTTTTAAAAACCAAATATGTGTTTGGCTGTCCATACAATAATGTACCTTAAACGTTTTGCAAACAGTTTACAATCGTATGATAATGATGTTTCCGGTAAATAATTGCTAGTATCGTTAACTGTTTGCAATAAGGTCTAATATTGTATGAGCACATATAAATCGTTAATCCATTTCTATGAATAGTATACTCTATGTGAAATAGTGTTAAGTATAAATTAATTTTAATTGTAAGTAATCGAGGGATCTTCTAATTTTAAAAACATATATTTTACAGATGTGATATTTATCTGTGATAATTAAAAAAAAAACAGTGTACAAGTACATAAGTATTCATCTTTGTACCAACCAAATTACTGGAATACTTAGTTCTACAAAATATTGTTATCAAAACTATTTGTTAACCATCCTTTCTGTTCGCAAAAGCCATTAAAAATTAAAAAAAAAGTAATAAAATCTTGGTTACACGATTATCACCTTTAAAACCTTGTAATATAGCTGATTTTAATTGAATAAAAAAATGGCATTTTGAAGCATAATCTTATGAACTCTAAATAATCTTCTCGTATTCTTTACTGGCTAAATTGATGAATTTATATGACAAGACAATACAAAATGGTCTCTAAACCCACTAATGGGCCAATGGGCTCTAACCTGTAAACTTAATTTTATCCAAGCTTTTTCAAGAGCTATGGGATCAATTTTAACCATAAAATTAAATCAAATATTCAACACATAGACATTAGGGGCTCTTTTCACAGTCTCCAGATAAATGATATTTATTTTGCAAATTAGTTTTGCACGTTATTTTTTTTAAACTAGATGAGGCCGGTGTTTCGTACCTGACTACTCTGAGAAGAAACAGCCGAAACAAACTCATAGGTCAGTCTCCTGCCGGGGCTGCGGGACTGTTCGAAAGAGATACCGCGGCCCCGGAACATAAAGGACGAGGAAGGAACATGGATAGGTTTTAGTCAGTAAAAGTCTGACACTCCCTCCCGCTCCGCCCAGAGTGGGAGAAGTTATTTGATGATTTCCCATACGAAAAAAAAGACGTCATAGTCTCTTTTAAGGTCCAGACATCATTATCTTGGTCAACTGACATGAGGACTATGCAGATTAGTGACGGATAGGTAGATACGTCTATCTGATAAACAAACATTATTTACATTTGAGATCCAGAAGTTATCTGGAGGTTGCGAAATGAGCTGCGAATGTTCATATTTTTATATGTTTGTCGCGGAGGTCCCTTTTTGATGGAGTTTTATCGATATAATTGTTGTAAAAGTGTAATGAGATGAGCAATAATTATCTTGTTTGTAATTTTAAAATAAAATATAATTTAATTTTAGATTTTTTGTTTTATTTCACGGTATTGTTTCCATACACCCCATGATGTAAGTGAACAATTGGTGTTGTGTAAGATACGCTTGGTTTTTGTATGTACCTAGGCGTTTATTCTTCCTTCGTTGTATATAAGGTGTTAAAAAATTAACTGCAAGAAACTTGAGGAGTTGTTTGGAATCACTAATAAAAAATAATCACGAAAAAATTGTATATAAGTAACGATCCGTTTTAAAGATATGCAATATTTTCACTGCCCACAAAATTATTGAATATGCGCACTTGACTGTACTGTGACTGCACCGTGCAGGCGCCGCGAGCGTGGTCGTTCACCCCTGCGACAGCGCAAACGTAGACAGCTGATTCTAACTTTCCCATCACATTTTGCAGACTTTGGACTGGCAATGTTTTTTTTATGTAAAAACTTAAATTGGTATATTGAAAATATTGGTTTTTTGATCGATCGAGTACGTACACGAAATTCTTGCAGTTAATTTTTAACACCTTATATAATATAGGAGATAGAATAGAATAGAATAGAATACTCTTTATTATGTACACCATAAAAAATAGAAATACAAAAATTTTAAACATTTTACAAGGGGTGACACAATGGGCGGTCTTATCGCTAAAAGCGATCTTTTAAAGACACACACACACTCATTCACTTCTTATAATTCATTTCTTCAATAACATATTAATTCAGTTAAACCTTTATCAGCCCCCCTTTTCCTATGTTGGGGTCGGCTTCCAGTCTAACCATACGCAGCTGAAGGAATTTGTTATGTAATAGATCCACCCATCCTCGAAGCGACCTCGGCAAGTGTTGCTTAACGTTGAAGATCGACTGCCGCTGTTATTTCTGAGCCACGAAATAATTTAGTTAAACAGTCTTGGGGGGAAAAATAGGAATTCTGATGATAACGTTTCTTGAACAACAAACGCGTCTCTCAATATCATTTGTGATTATTAGGTCATCTCAAGAGCTAAATCATCATCATCATAACTGTCCTGACCTTGTACCATTCTATTTGGGGTCGGCGCAACTCAAAAAACATCTCTCCTGTCAGACGTTACGGCATCATTTACTCCTTTCTCTTTTCTTTTCACACCATCCATCAACATTCATGCCACATGGGTTAGAAAATAAAATAAAACTACAATATAAACACTTGGTTGAATATAATTTAGGTAGAATATTACAATGAGAACTGGTAGAGCTGCGTGTGTGGGCGAGGCGGGCGCGTGCAGGCCGCCTCGCGCCGCGCCGCGCCGCAGCACGACCAGTGTCGCGTGCCCGGCCAGCCCACGTGACCGTGCCCGCAACCTGAACGACATGACTAAAACTTAGGAACTATTCTCAAGGTGCTGTAGTTTCTGCTGATCTATGTAACTTCATCAGAATTCGCTTTGCAAGAACTATGTGCTTAGGCCAGAAACATCTGATTACATCACATCAGATTTTTTCTTGTATTTGAGTGTTTTAAGAGTTAGGACACCCCCGAGAGATAGTGAAACTTTCTCGGGCATATTTTTTTTTAAATTTCGTGGCCATATCTAAACCATAATCACACATCAAAACTCAGTCTAGATGTGTGATTATGGTTGGGGGTTGTCTGTTCTCAATTTTTGTTGTATTTGAGAGTTGCCTCTGAAACAGTTATCCGGTAAGGTATTCATTGGAAAAGTTTTTGAAGGTATAGGGGACGATAAGGTCCTTTTTCGCAAAAAGAACAGGTACAGAAGTTGGAAGCTTATGGAAAGTAATTAGGGTCAAAGGGTCGTCTTAGGGTCTCGCATGTCTCTGATAAGGAAAGCATACCTTTGTACCCTCCAGGCATACGTGCCCCACAGCCGCAGGTGGCGTCCCGCCTGCCGCCGGACGAACAGAACGCGCAGCAGTGGAACGTGCCCCAGTGCGCCGCACCTGCGCGGGCGCAACATGCAAATGGACTGCCCTGGAGAGTAAGAAAGACTTGATTATTTGGAAGAAAACTACGAGACCACTACGCAAATCCTTTCGTGGTCGAGACAATGCTTTTTATAAATGGTTTCAACTTCAGTACCCATGGTTCCCTTGCCGGGGCTGCGGTACTGTTCGAAAGAGATACCGCGGCCCTGGAACACAAAGGGCGAAGAAGGAACTTGGATGGGTTTTGGTTAGTAAGTCTGACACTCCTCCCGCTCCGCCCAGAGCGGGAGGAGTCATTTGATGATTTTACAATCCGAAAAAAAAGTACCCACAGTTCTCATGGCATCTCTAATCGCGTAATAGGTAAATAAACTGTTTAACACAGTAAAAGTCAACCGTTCATCCATGAAAACTGGCATACGAATGGTACGATCATGACAAAACGAAGACCTTAATTTTTGACCATGTAGTATACTGGAACATGATGACACGGCCCTGAGTTTTGAACAATCAAAGACTCATATTTAAAGGATTTTCACACTTTTCTCAAGCCAGATATATTTAATCGAACGACTTCAAGCTAGTTTATGGCGGATAATACGAACCTTAATCGGTTTATTATTGATAGTAACAGCTAGCAGATACGCGCCGGGGGAGCGTGGAGTGACGCTGAGCGTATAGCTGCCATCAGTACTATCCTCCACACGAGCCACGCTCGGCCGGGCGCTTGAGTCCCGGCGTCTGAAGTAACCAGCCACCTGAGAGCCGTGAGAAAGATCTTAAATAGTTTTCGATACATATCTTCTTAAGCTATCCATCATCATCATTATTTCAGCTGAAAGACTTCCACTGCTGGAGATAGGCCTCCCCCAAGTGTCACCACATTGACCGGTCCCGTGCGACTCGCATCCAGCGGATTCCCGCAACCTTCACCAGGTCATCGGTCCACCTCGTGGGAGGCCTTCCAACGCAAAGTCTTCCGATTCGCGGTCGCCATTCCAGAACTTTTCGGCCCCATCGGTCATCCGTTCAGACCAGACTATCCATACTCATAGAGAACTGAGGGTATAACTCCATTCCGTTCATTTTTAAAAGAAAGCTTGATAGTCTCTAAGTCGTGGCTGTTAAGGGTCTTCAATAGTCTCCATCTCGAAATCAACGTTACAGAATTTCTGACCAAACTCCAAAAATTTTGCTGAAGGTTACATAGATAGAAGAAGGTTCTTACCTGTTCTCCACCACACCAGATACGTTCACCATTGCAGTCTCGCAGCTCCAATGTGACTTCGTGTTCACAGTCCACTCGGAGATCTTGTAGACCTTCAAATGGAAAAAACCGATCAATCTACTGTCTCCCACTACATTGAGAAACCTAGGCTGTTTTCTAAAATATTGGGGATTCAGTTTTAACAGCAGTCAAATCTATCGCAGCTCGTTCAGGAATTAGAGGGAAAATAACACCGAGTCACTCCATAACTTAGTAGATACTGTAATCTTGTAAAATCAAAGCAAACTAGATTTTGTAAAATTGTAAATCCAAGCCAAAGTGATCACCCGGAAAGGTGGGCAAAGATCGTCACTTACTGGACGCCTGACGATCTGATCTTGTTTGTGGGGGCGAACATGGCCAGATATCGCACAATATATAGAGGTTTGGAAGGAGAAAGGGTAGGCCTTTGCCCTGCAGTGGGACACAAAACAGGCTTAAAAATAATGTCCTGCCAAAGATTAGTCCAAGTTTCTTCAAGACCCAAAATAAATGCTTCTCAAACCCCTCACCTTCAGTATTAACCACACACATATCCGGATCAGGCGCATGAGCCAGCAATCTCCCGAAGATGGTGGGGTCGTGTGTGGCGGGAGCGCGGGGGGCGAAGCGCAGCTCCAGGCGCGGCGGCTCCGACAGCGGCTGCAGCTCCGTCACGCGCTCCAGGCGACGCAGCACCGGCCCGGAGAGGGAGAGGAGCTCGTCTTCTTTGCCTTCTTGTAAGAGCTGTGAAGAACTTAATGGTCAAACTTCAAATGTCACTAACGGGATAGTTATCATTAATCTTCCGTGATTATCATTAAATCATCATCATTTCCAGATTCTCCAAAATCAATAAGCTCACTTGTATTCTGTGAATAACGCTGCTGATTGCATAATTGTTAGATTTAAGTTTTCTGTATGTAAGCTTTATATGTAATTGTTTGTTTTTCCAAATAAAATAAAATAAAACAAGGTTTTTGCTCTTTAGCCAAACTCCTGTGATTACTACATAATATACCAATCCTCCTGATTTCTAGATTTGAGAGTCCGATATAATGACGTGATAGATGAAGATAAAAGCCATACAGGTGGAATAGCACCAGCATCTCTTTTTTGACACTAAACAAAGATTCTTACGTAGCCTACGCCTCAAAATACTGCCGGTGCCAACTAATCAACGTAGGTACCGTGAAGAAGACATCGTCATTCCTTTGTTTTAGAAACCCTGTCAAGATTCGATTAGGCCTTAAATTGGACTCACCTCTTCAGCAAACCTCACAGCATCTACAGCATGCCTGGCCCTGTCGTCTAGCGCGCGACTCTTCTGGTCCAGCCGCTGTTGATGCCTCTCCCTCGCACGAGCGGCGCTGGCGCAAAGCGTGCGTGTGTGAGTGTCCACCGCGCGCCGGTACTGGACTGCCCACTCTTGGACTTCGCTTTCTACTCGAGCTGCTTGGCACTGCAAGTGGGAAAGAGGTAGGTCAGTCATAATTAAAATAAGGACTATTAAGGTGAAAGCGTCAGGGTTGCCCGAGAAATTCATATTTTCTTACGTTTTTTACAATTTGCAGGCCAGTGCTAGGTTGTCTGTTGATGAAAATATCGTTACAGAATTATAATCATTAAAATCACTAATATACAAACCTCCAACTTCACAAAGGTCGAGGAACGACAATGCAAATGCGACGATGTATGATGTTCTTCGCTTGTACAGAGTTATTCGAAAATGGTATAGGAATTTAAGATGCAAAAGCTTGGAAACTTAATAACCTGAAAAAAAAAATAGACATCTAGATAATCGATGGGAAAAGGAGAAAGGGTAGACGAAGGGAGGGGAGGGAAGGGTAGGGTGGGTGGGGTAGGGTAGGGCTTTGGTTGGTATCTTACTTACAAGTCTCGATAGTCTAAGAAACTCCAGGCTATTGAGCTACTCACATCAATCTCATAAGCATGCGCACCAAGGTTCCTAGTCGCTCGCTCCACATTCTCCGGCACGAGCTTGGCGCGCTCAGCCGCGTCGCGCAGCAGCCGAGCTCGCTCAGCGGCTGCGCGTGACGCATTGGCGAGTGCGTGCCCGCTGTGCGACACGAGGCAGCAGTCGCGGCAGACCACCTACAGGAAATACTTTATTAGGTTGCTTGTTCCACCTCATTCAAGTCTTTCACTGTTTGATGTGAGCCCATTGACCCTCGTAGAGGTCTCTTATAGAATAACATCACGCCGATGCTCTATGAGAGACACTGAAAGAGACATACTCGTAGCTGTTGAAAACCCTGAAACCGTCCGATTTGGAAGTTGAAAGGAGTACCTACCCAACATTTAGGAGTAGGCTTTGCAAGTTCTGTTGGACTACCTAGAGCTAGTGTAACAAGCCAATTAGAACCATTCCTATACAACTTTTTGTTTTACTAAACTGATGAACCTTCTGGCGTCTTGTCAAGTGGTAGACACATGAAATATCTATGAACGCACAGCGACCAATCAAGCTATCCAAAACCAATTTGTGCGCATGTCTTATTGTACGGGAAATCTATACAAAGCGCGAACTCATTTCATACTGGAAATGTATAGCTTGTATGTCGCCGTGTGTACAGTGCTGTCTGGTGTGGGAATATTGTCCGTAAAAATTGTATAAAAAACAATACGGTAGTTTCAATTAGGGCCACGTCCCAAAAGAGCCATGTTATACTTAACGGGCTCTCCGCCACAACGATAAGAGCCGAGGCAAGGTGTTTTCTCCTCAACGTTCAATAACCGTTACCTGCTGACAAGTAGCGCAATAAACACTAAGATCAGCCTTCGGGTGCTGGCTGCAGTACTTCACGGGTGCAGGATCCAGGGGATGCAACGAGTGGCGAGCAGTGGCCTTCTGTCTGCCGTGCTGCTCACCGCAAGATGTGCAGATGCTCACCAGGCATTGACTGCAGCGGGTTTCTGCCTAAAAATAATAATGCTTGTTAATTGTTAAGCTGTTTGTTGTTATATACAGTATAATATGTAATATGTACTGCTCTATTGTGTTGTGTTAGCTGTCTATTAACGAATAAATGATTATTCTATTCTATTCTATTTATCGGTTAGTTTTGTTCTACGATCATCATCGCTGGGACGCTGGTCATATAATCAAAGGAAAACTTAAGCATTGGTGCCTAGTGTCTAAAAACATTGTGTATTTAACTAGTTATGGCAAGTGAAACGTTGCTTTGCCGAAATTAAAAAAAAAAAACTTGAGTGGTGTCAAGGGACACCCGGATGGAACGAATTTTTTTAAGTTTAATATTTTTTTTATTAAGTATTAACAAATATAATGTTCACTCAACAAAAATAATCGTCGCGACACCACACTGTTCAATGCGAAATAGAAATGAAACAAACGCATTGCAACCTTCATTTATTTTTAAAAAGTGTCGTGACAACTTTTTCGTAAGAATTTTTTCCGTCTAGCCCCCTTTCACAACGCGCGATAAGGAACTTCGTTCCAAAACATTGACATTTGGCTATAAGCATTGAACCAATTTGGATTAAGTCAAGGTATAATAGTTATCTGTGGCAATATTCATTCCCGCACACGTCTTGGAAAATAACAAAAAAAATACGTTGCATGTTGAACGTAGTGCCAGTTAACCAGTTTGCGAGGAAGTGTATTGAAATAGTACACTTTGATACAAGTGGAGAAAGTTTGTTATTGTGTTCGAGGCGGAATATACACACGAGCCGTAGGCGAGGGTGTTTTTGAGCCGAGAACTGCAATGCATTGAAAAAAAATGATCGCAATGATGGGGAGAACAAGTGTCTTTCGAGGTTTTTTACACTCTTTATTTAGAGCGTAGTTAGTAATTGTGTCTGCTCTGTAATTTGTTTTTCAATACCATTTTTCATACCTTTGCTTCTCCTTCAACCTGGCGAAAGCAAAGCGCAAAAAAAAATAAAATGTAAATCATAGCTCGTATTAATTCATGACACAAATATTTTTCATAAATTCTTCATAAGTCTATTGAAAAACACGATACGACCGACCGGCCGGTCGATTGTGATACACGTGGACATTTGTTAATGCAGTTCTCGGCTCAAAAACACCCTTTCCTACGGCTCGTGTGTTAATTCCGCCTCGAACTTCAATCACAAACTTTCTCCACTTGAATCAAAATATCGAATAACATCAACAAAGTTCCATCCAAATTCGCTTTTAGCGATAAGACCGCCCATTGTGTGTCACCCCTTGTAAAATGTTTAAAATTTTTGTATTTATAATTTTTATGGTGTACAGGCCCGGCAGTCTCGACACAGATAACGACAAACTCGCTAACTTTCGATCGCTGATTACTAACGAATAAATTCAATTAAAATAATTATGCTTACGAGAAACGCGTCTAGGATATAGAGACATTCATTATTCGCAATCATCATTATTGCAACCGAAGTTATTCGTTACTAATTGGCAACCGAAAGTTAACGATTTTGTCGTTATCTCTGTCGAGACTGCCGGCCCAGGGCCGGCAGTCTCGACAGAGATAGCGACAAAATCGCTAACTTTCGATCATTGATTACTACCGAATAAATTCGGTTGCAATAATTATGCTTATGAGAAACGCGTCTAGGATGTAGAGACTATCATTATTCGCAAGCATCATTATTGCAACCGACTTCATTCCTTAGTAATTAGCAATCGAAAGTAACGATTTTGTCGTTATCTCTGTCGAGACTGCCAGCCCAGGGCCGGCAGTCTCGACACAGATAACGACAAACTCGCTAACTTTCGATCGCTGATTACTAACGAATAAATTCAATTAAAATAATTATGCTTACGAGAAACGCGTCTAGGATATAGAGACATTCATTATTCGCAATCATCATTATTGCAACCGAAGTTATTCGTTACTAATTGGCAACCGAAAGTTAACGATTTTGTCGTTATCTCTGTCGAGACTGCCGGCCCAGGGCCGGCAGTCTCGACAGAGATAGCGACAAAATCGCTAACTTTCGATCATTGATTACTACCGAATAAATTCGGTTGCAATAATTATGCTTATGAGAAACGCGTCTAGGATGTAGAGACTATCATTATTCGCAAGCATCATTATTGCAACCGACTTCATTCCTTAGTAATTAGCAATCGAAAGTAACGATTTTGTCGTTATCTCTGTCGAGACTGCCAGCCCAGGGCCGGCAGTCTCGACAGAGATAACGACAAAATCGCTAACTTTCGATCGCTGATTACTAACGAATATATTCGGTTGCAATAATTATGCTTACGACATACGCATCTAGGATGTAAAGACTTTCATTACTCGCAAGCATCATTATTGGAACCCAATTTATTCGTTAGTAATTAGCAACCGAAAGTTAACGATTTTGTCGTTATCTCTGTCGAGACTGCCAGCCCAGGTGTAGGTACATAATAAAGGTTTTTACACCAGGTATTTGCTTCCAAGTCCGTACACCAGGTACCGACCCGAAATACTTGCAAGACTTCAAAGTATTTTATACGGCTACTCGGACTCGCTCTCTCGGGGCTCGACGCTCGCCGAGTCTCGCTGATTCGTGAGTATCGTGACGTGTTTTCGCAAATGCGATCATGCTCCTTATTTGTAAGGGTTTACGGAACAATTTCGTGTGCAAGTATTTTTACTTAATGGTTTGTCTTTGCAAGTATTTATTTGTAAACGCGATTGTGCTCCTTATTAGTACGAGTTCAGGGTTCAATTTCCTGTGCAAGTATTTTTTCTTCCAACAGGGATCTTGAATGGAATTTGAGTAGAAACTTTAATCGTCTGTAAGATCGTCTGTAAGTAGGTATTTATTTGTGAAGGCGATTGTGCTACTAATTTGTATGAAGTTACGTTTCAATTTCCTATGCTTTTTTTTTTCCAACTTGGCATGGAAGTCGGAAGTTTTTATTTGAATACGTGATTGTGTTCCTTGTTCATACCACGTTACGGTTCAATTTCCTCTGTAGCTAGAAAATACTTGAAAGTATCCCGAACCCTGGTTTTTGGACCTGGTTTCTTAAAGTACTAAGACTTGGAAGCCCTGGTACTTGATTTTGCAAGTACGACCCATGACTAATCGTGACGTGTTTTCGCAAATGCGATCATGCTCCTTATTTGTAAGGGTTTACGGAACAATTTCGTGTGCAAGTATTTTTACTTTAATGGTTTGTCTTTGCAAGTATTTATTTGTAAACGCGATTGTGCTCCTTATTAGTACGAGTTCAGGGTTCAATTTCCTGTGCAAGTCAATCGATGAGTTGACGACACAATATCACGTTCGAATTACGAATGAAATATTTTGAAGGAAAAGGAATTCTGGGGGGACGGCGCGAACGCAGTCCCCACTACCAAAAATTACGCATCCGAGTTATCCGCATTAGGGATAATCGCAAGGGTCAACCTAACCGCAGTGCAATGGGAAGGCCTCGCCCTGGGGGAACCGCCTATTTGATCACGGTTTCCCACTTTCCCCTATGCCAGGTAAGTATGAATTCTCTACAGTATCGCGCGAGGGTCGTTCGATCGCGGAGAATCTTAACACCGCGATTCAGAAACGTGACGTAAATGTACAACGCCATCTAGTTAAAGGAGAGGAAATTTGGAACACTGCCAAAAAATGTCTGGGTTCGGGAGGAAAATCCGGTTGAGTGGCAGAGCGTTGTATACGAGTATACGCCGTGAAATTTTAATGGTTGTTTTCCCGCAGCGAAATAGTTTTGTCATAATAATACAATAGTTTTTCAAATAAATAAAATATTTGAAACAAAAAATGGCAAATTTATTTACAGACTATTTTATGCTGTATCACTACGTGCGAGAGCTTGTTTTGCTTTGAACATTTATGCGTCGCTTGCCCTTTGTCGACGCGACCGACGTAGCGTTAACCTTTTAGTTAGTAGTTACGGAGATATTGGAGGTCATTGTTCCAACTTTTTGACAAGTTTGTTTTAAATACAAGATTTTACGACCCCCGTAGTATTCAACCCATCCGTCAGCACAATGTTTTGAGTGCGTTACATTGAGTTCTACCACAAAATATGACTTAAGTAGGTATAACCTTAAAAAAAAGTCGTTTCCCAACAATAATTTTTGTGTAGTTCATGTACAGAATGTTTCTTTGACGGCTTGTGATGAGGTGGTTTACACCCTGTTTATGGATTTCACAAAACCTGGTGATACTGTGAGTGTATTATACCGTTAGTACCTAGTGTCGACTGTGGAGTTCCAATAGTGCGCTTAGCAAAAGACAAAGAAAAAGGGTAGACAGATTTGTCTGCTTGTAACAATTTATTTGCCATCCACCCGCATTCTCTAATCAAACCGCGACGAAATATCGGGAGCTAAGAATCCGGTAAGTGACAATATAAGTTTAGTTTTAAACCGTGAAAGGTTAAAACAGTGTTTGCTCACACCACTCGGCTATCACTGCTTTTTACAACACATCAGTCAAGAAATTATGGAACTTTCTTTATCGTGTGGTTAGTTGCCTAACCTGGTGTCAGAGTTGTATGCCGCCTATGGACTACTGACTTCTCAAGCATGCTGATTTCCTCACGAAGTTTTCTCTTCACCGAAGCAAGTGACAATTTTTACATATAAATTAAAATAAACTAAACTAACTAAAAGCAAGTGATAATTATACAATACGCACATGAATTTAAAAAATCAGAGGTGCGTGCCTTGGGTTCGAACTTGAGACCTCCGACGGTCATATATGTACCATGGTACTGAAATAGTCCAACATCCTTTGTCTACTATTCAATCATATCTACTGAAACGAAGCACTTTGAAACACCCCAAAGTAAGTTCAAATACAATCAAACCAAACATTCTGTAAGTCAAATGTAGCTGAACGGAACGAATGGTAATTTGTTGAAATCCCACATTTGAAGCGACGCCTCACGGTTGAGATACTTCACGTGTGTTTCGTGGTATTTCTTTGAGTTTTTGAGACAAATAATTACACCTACTAGGTACTATTTCCGGGCTTGTACAAGTTCTAAACAGTAACGTAAGGTAAGGGTACCTTACGTCAGTCAACTAAGCATTCTGTAAGTACATCAAACTAAGTAACTCTACGCAAAAATTATTGCTTATCGTAAAACATCATGTTTTACGGTAGAACTTGATGAAACGCACTCAAAACATTCAAAAAGGTGTGCTAATGGATTTAGACAATTATTTCGACGTTTGTAACAGCAATACTAAAATTATAAACGCACCTTAACTCAAAAAATTTACAATTCTCATGTAAGTCGTTTCATGCTACTCAAAGGAATATGTAATACGTCTACCAGAACCCGAGGATGCAATAAAAGTAGTAATAAGAATTATGTATTGGTGATAGTATGGTGTTCCCAGAAAGGGCAAGCAAGCGTAAGACCACCCAACATCCACCTGAATCTGGTGTAAGCGCTGCTTCTAAAACTTTTCTTTCAACAACTCGAAACACATCAAATGCATTATATTAATTAGCAGTCCACTGCTACGTAGAATGGGCAAAGTTATGACGACCCCCTCCTTTTAATATGACGAGCCGCTATGGCGTGGCATTTTAAGGACATAGTCCTTCAGAAACATCACTAGCGGATCCTGCTTCGTTTTGCTACACTAATTCCTACCTTATTGTCACTGCTGCATAGATCACAGAGTATGTTGACTCCCTCGCTGTCTTGAGCAGCCGCCATCTTCCGTAGCAGCACATAGTTGAGAGGCAGTGCTGATATGCCTCCCAACGGCAGTTGTGTTTCATATCCACAGGTTGGGCAGAGGAGGAACTGGACGCTTTTGCCTGATACCTGGAAATATGGAGGTGGTTTGAAAGAGATGGCATTGCATTGGCAGTCGATGACACCGACCGGTTCGTTTCTTACTGAACGAAAAACTTTTGAATCGTTAATTCGAAAAGAAGAATGCTGATTCGTAAGGTCTACGTGAGCTCAAGGTTGCAGGGTTGCAGCCAAGTTGCAGCAGACCGTACCGAAAAGTTTTTTTTTGTTGTCTTTTACAGAAGATTCTTACCTACTGCCATCTTTTTCATCAAAAAAGAGTCGACCAGTCTTTTTTCTTTCGGAGATGGAAGACTAGCCCAACATAAATTAATATAGCAGTAGGTACGTACCTTCCTAGTCAATATTCCATATTTATGCTGTTGTTGCTGTTGTTTCTGCTCCCAGCTGCCCTCGGACCCTGAGTGCCGGATGTCGCTCTCATAACCCGAGCCTGCAGACCCGGCGCCAGAGCCTGACCGCGACCCACCTGGGTCTAGCTGAATTGAACCTGGAACAAGGAAAGGATACGTTGAAAGGACTGTAAATCAGTATTCTGGGCAAAGGAGAAGCCAGTTTCTTGTCGTAACCAAAGCAACGTTAGCAGACTAGGACAGCTCAAATTGGTACTTCTTCTTCTCTTAGCGTGCCCAGAAATGAGCCACCAGTTTGGCAACTTCAGTAGCGTTCATCGGTTCCTGTATTGAACAAACTACAAGGACATGAGGACACAAACTCAAAATAAGTATTTAATTCCGTTTTTTTCTCTTATAAAATGTCGAAAAATAGGTACGCGATTCGGGTTGGTCATTTCCTATGGAGAAAATCCTTCAAGAGTGGTGTGCAACAGACATTTACACTCCAGGGAATGGGACTGAGGCTGCGGGACTGGTCGAAATAGATACCGCGGCCCTGGAACACGAAGGAACATCGACAGGTTAGTCAATAAAAGTCTGACACTCCCTTCCGTTCCGCCCAGAGTGGGAGGAGTCATTTCATGATTTGAGGCGAAATGTGTCGATGAACTAGTACGAGTAGGTCTAATTTTGCAGGGACGAACTAGGGAAGGTTAAAGGTTCCCAAGGGAATGGGAAATCACCATGTGACTTTTATGGGCAAGTCAAGCTTTTAGACTTATAAGAAAGTACCGCCACTGGTGACAGTGGCTGCACCTAACAGCAAACATTTGTATCAAAAATAAAGATCGCTATTGATTTTGACAGTCTTGCAAAATTAATAGGGGTATAGAATAAATATCGCTGGACATTACACACAGCGCCATCTAGTGCCACAATAAGCAACGGGGCTTGTGTCGACACCAGATAGTTGATATACATGGAGATTTGGAGAACCTACGTTTTGTTTGTAAATACATATTAACATCCATGAGTCGGAAACAAATATCCATGCTCGTCACACAAACATTGCGCCTACCGGGATTCTGATTCTGATTCTGAACCCGGGACCCTAAGAACGTAAGGCAACTTCACTACTGCTACGCCATTCGGGTCGTCAAATAACTGACTAACAGAATATCTGTGAAATGCTAAAGAAAGGTAAATTATCAGAGAACGTAGGTACAAAAATAATGGCAGCTAGCTAGCAAAAGCACGGCTAATTGACTAAGAGCCGAAAATACATGACAATGAGATTAAAAAGAAAAATATATAAAACGATCTATCTCAGGTGAAATAACATTTTACGCCCTCGTAAATTCAACTCGAGTAGACGAACGGTCGACTTGAAAAATTACAATCGCACACCTAGTGCACAAGCTCAAGCGATGCGACTTTTGTCACTCGCGTCTGTCGCTCCACTTGTTGCCTTCGAGTAGTATTAATTACCAAGTATTACAGACTGTCAACCTCAAAAAGATGTACCTAATCACCGACAAGAATTCACTTGATTAATTGTGTACAATTTGTGTCCCCTAACAATAATTATCTAGGTACAATGAAATAATACCCAGTGTGTATTTTGTTTGCTTTGATACCTGTATCAGTACCTGCTACTACAAGTATTGCTGACTATGAAATTAATAAAATTATTGTCGATGCAAATAGGGTGATTGGCAATATTAGTGGACGATACTAGACGTGATTGTGCTTAAGATAACAAACGACTTTTACTATGCGACCAAACCTGAAAGCGCGGAAATAATCTGCTGTTAAGTAAGTCGTCGTGGCCGATCTTAGAATCGATCACTATGCCGACTATTTCATGAAAAGAACTAACATAACCTACCTTATGATTTTCATTGTCTGAAGGGAAACGAGGAAGCTGACCGTATAACTAAGTTGGCGGCAGTAGAGGGTAGGGTAATTGACTTCTCACCGGATCATTGGGAATTAGCACCTAGATTTAAATCGGTATGTTTTGTTGATTGGAAACAATTATTTGATAGTAAATCGATAGATAAGGGCATATGGTATAAGTCCATACAGGGCGAGCTTCCTCGTGTCCCTTGGTTTGATGGCATTACCTTGAGTATTATGTTAAGATTGCCCTTTGACTTAGATCCGGACACTATCCATCAGCAAAGTTTGCGTTCTTAATGAAAAAATCTAATTCTCCCAATTGTATACTTTGTGATAAAATTGAAGATGTTCAACATTTGCTGATGGAATGTGTCCGGAACAGAGATGAGCGTGACTCATTGCTGAACGAATTAAAGTTAAATAGGCTAGATGTAGGTCTAATTCAAAGTATTTTAGCAACCCCAAAATCGGAGGCAGCTAAAAAATTATGTAGATTAGTATTAGTTGTTCAGCAGTGAGTAACATTTTATTTTATTTTTAGTTTATTGTAGGTAGGTACTTAATTAAGGTTTTTTTTTTGTTTGTTGAGTTTTATATTGTTTTAAGGTATGATGGGGTTGACATATCCTTATTGGACAAAAACCCCTAAATTAAAAAATAAAGATTTAAAAAAAATATATGATTTTCATTGGTTTTCTCCGCATTTGCAGTCGCAACAAGAGTGTCGTTTGAACGCGTATTTCGTGGCCAAGCGGTTAGAGCTCGATGAGTCAAAGATTTTGGCAAAGAAATTATCTCGCTTTGCCGGAAGATCGTGTAAAGCTTTTGACATTGAGTAGCGTGATTCATTTACTATTAATAAATTAGCTGGTTATTAATGTGAGGCGAAATGTGTCGATGAACTACTACGAGTAGGTCTAATTTTGCAGGGACGAACTAGGGCAGGTTAAATTGGTGCAAATAAAACGGGGCCCCAAGATCGATAAGATACAGTCTGTTACAATGGGTCCGATTGCTGTCATTTCGCTAAACGAAACGAATTATAGAAAAATATTTTTTCCGACTCCTTAGTAATTTATTCTTAACATTTTTGTTTGTTTGCTAATAAACTGTCCTGCAATAATTATACCTAAATTACAATAGTCATTATGATTGCCTTTGAAGAATCAAAGCAGATGTTATGTTACCAACTTTTCACAGTTAACTTTTAAGTTCAGTAGTAAGCAAGATTTACATAATTATACACTCGAGAGGCGAAATCTACTACCCAACAGTTACCTTTTGGTTTTTATTACACAACAGTCTCCTAAAAATATGATTCGTAAACAAGGTGGCGAAGAAAAACGTTAAGCATCAATCTCTAAAACTTAAAACAGTGTATCTGGGTCGTTATAGACATAAACTGCAACTTTGATTTCAAACACTGCCTTAATAAAAGATGATTCTCTGAATGATAACACTAATAAACTCTCTGTTTATTTTACCAAGCAGTCTGTTTAATTTCTTCTTTCGTATTGTTATGATTAAACTTCAGGATGAATCATGGAGGTTCAAACGTTTGATATACCTGAGTAGGTAAGTCAAGAGAAGATGTGGCAATTGTATAATAATAAGTAATGATTCGACGAACTCTTGAGTTCTGGATACCTACGTAATTGTATAACGATACGTCATCTTTTGAAGTAGTCTTTGAATCAGTAATAACATCGTGACATCACGGTAGTAATCCCCGAAGAGTTAGGCAAAGTTGTACCTAATAGTACACTCATATTGTATGTATTTACAAACAAAAAAGTATGTATGTAGTATATCAACTATCTAGTGTCCACGACACAAGCTTTGCTTAGTGTGGCACTAGGTGGCGCTGTGTGTTAATGTCCAGCGATATTTATTATTTATTATTATTAGTTATGTTTAAGCCACATGTAATAGGGACCGACCCTAATGCTGCTACTGAGAAACTCTTGTTGGATAAACTAACAATTACTACCACTAACAACTTGCCCGATCCGGGAATTGAACCATGGCATGGCGATTCAGGTGACTTTTGAGGTTTTTTGTAGCAAAAGCAATAGTTACAATGAGTGGAAAGTCAAAGAGTAGGTATAAAGTTTCTTGCAAGTTTTCTACATATTAAACGACCAATTCGAACCGTGTGTTACTTTTTATTTCGTGTTTTGGGATAACGAATGATATCACAACGATATTATAAATAAATTTGCTTCGTAAGATTCTTATGCAAAGGAAGTGACATAGGCCGTAATTTTTAATTAGCTCATGCGGTAATAAAACCAACCAAGCTGTCGTATGGATAAACTTTTTGCTAGTTCGTAACATAATAACGTACTATCGCTTATTATTCCCGAGGAGTTAAGCAGAGGTGTACTTTTAATAAAACACCTTTTCACCGCTTGTAA
This sequence comes from Xestia ashworthii, assembly GCA_950022955.1. Taxonomy (NCBI): domain Eukaryota; kingdom Metazoa; phylum Arthropoda; class Insecta; order Lepidoptera; family Noctuidae; genus Xestia; species Xestia ashworthii. Next base: position 23,000,768 of record OX465552.1, read on the forward strand.
ATGGCATTTAATAGGGTAATATTCTTAATGCGATGCGTTGGAAGACCTCCCACTAGGTGGACCGATGACCTGGTGAAGGTTGCAGGAATCCGGTGGATGCGAGTCGCAAGGGACCGGTCAATGTGGCGGCACTTGGGGGAGGCGTATGTCCAGCAGTGGACGTCTTTCGGCTGAGATGATGATTCTTAATGGAAAAACCACATAATACTCAAACCCAGAACTTCCTGCTCAGCAGCAATAGCGCTAGCAATCACTAAACTAATGAAGCAATCAACGTACTATTTTAAAACAATATTACAAGTACAACCCGTGCTCAATAAGTTGAGACCTGAGCGAAGTGAAGACTCAAAAAAGTATTACATTATTATCACAAGAAAACTTGTAAAAAAAACTAGTAACTGTCAATCTGCGCGGGTCAAACACGAGTGGCGTATGGCGTATGGCGGTGGCGCGGGTGCGCGGGTGCGCGCCCCCCGCGCACCCGCGCCACCGCCATAATTAATATTTACATTTTTTAAAACGCTCTTACTATTGCACTCGGTTCTCAACTAATCACGCACGGAATGCATGGTTTGACTGCCTCTTTGGTCAAACATGAAAAAAGCAAAAACCCAAACAACTGAAAGTATAGATAACATGACTATTGTAGGAGTTTCAGTATGTTTGTGAGTCCTGTCATAGCGCGCCGGGTGGCAGCACTATATTTAGAAACACATTAGCTTAGTTCCTGTTTGAATCAATGAGACATAGCCAAGATACATTATGGTTACTTGTTCCCGTGTTTGGCTGTTTGTGTTGTAGAAACAAATATTTTATTTCGTTTTATGGTGTTTTTAAACGCGGTTGGTCGGCTTTCTAGACTGCAATATTTTTTCCGAATTGTATTAAACGTCGTTTTCCGTCAAAAAGTCAGTCAAAGATTTATTTGCCACCGGAGGTAGGTACGAGTATATGCATAGGTCATTTATATTATGTAGTGGGTGTATGGATGCGATCTATTCCAGTCAATAGCAATGCCTGCAGAGCAATATGTAAACTCTGGTCTGGTCGGAGGTTGCACTTACACTGAGCCCCTGACAACTTCATCGATCCAGAGTTCAAATAGATAATTCCACCTGGGCAGTCGTGGCCTTCAAACCCAATTTGCCCGGAGCAACGATAATTTACATACATTTTCATGGCTCATGAAACATGGGGTTCATGGACAGCTTAGATCTCCAGTGTTATGCGGCGTTTCCCTTCAGATAATTGCCAACCTGTGATATGACGACCTTATATGACCGCGTCAGTGATTGATCTTTTGCGTTGCTGAATATCAACCAAGTACCGCTACAATATCATTGGCTGCTTAATATACAACTGTCACATTCTACTTGACATGAAAGCCAGTCATTCGATCTCAATGATGGGATTATGTAGCTAGGTCAGAAGTCTGACCATTGTACGGCTTCCCATCGTCCGAACGTACTTCAAGCATGAGTGGTCTTTAATACATTGTATTGAAATACAGTGTCCCTATGTATGTGTGGGAAATGGGGCAACAATGTCGAATTTTGGCATGATACGTAAAAAACTTGAATGGGATTTTTTTATTGTCATTTTGTAGTGATAGTCATCATGACTTGTGTGTAATTTCTAGGTTTGTTATATTAACACGCCTGTACATTCGTGAAGAATGAGCCAGAGGTGTACGGTGTGCCTAGATAATAATGCACCTAGATTTTGCCAGTTATATGTTTTAAACATTCTGTAGCGTTCTTTTTTGTCGATATAAATTGTTAGTAATTTTTAGCTTAGGTATTATCTACAGCAGTATTTTTCAAGGCCATAGCTTTATCTGCAGGATTTGGGAAAGAACATTTCGTTGTGTTTTAAGACAACTTCTACAAATAAGCCACAGGTGACAGATGGTATGAGTATCGGCTTAGGTAGGCTTCACTGTTAGATTGATTTTATCCGATTGACCTTCCTTTTTTCTTTCACAAAGATGGCATGAGAACAGAGCGAGCGTTTATGTTTAAACAGCAATTTGTACAAAGGGTTTCCACATTCTCTTTGTTGGCAGAACACAAGTGTGATAAACCTATTTGACTAGCTCATAACTCACCAAATAGAATACAAATAGCCATTTTACTAGCAAGTAGACTGACCCATTAGTATTGATCCATTAATGACCCATAACACAGCTTTGATAGCTTCTTCAGACGCAACACTCGTACTTAACTCAGAGCAAAACCGTTAAAAGATCGTTTTATTAACGTAAATACTATGACCAATACAAAATGGTCCTCCAAAATCGTAAGATGAGAAGTTTTTGTAAGGGACTCCTTATTGTAAGAGGTTTCTTTCAAAGTAGTCAGTGAAACCAGACATAAACTTAAAATAACGATTTATTTAATCATCTTATTAGTTTGGAAGAATAAAACCGTCGAAATATTTGATTAGTAGCTGGTAGGTAAAATAAAAGAATTTAACGAACGCCATTGTTTACGAAAAGGTAAAACTATAAAGATAAATATTTAACCAAGGGAATAAGATTATGATTAAGAAATGGATCAACCTTGGTTTTTTATGACTAACACACAATTCTGACCTGCCCACTGTAAACAACATGAAAATTTCAAATGTTTTCAATTTAAAAGCTGACCAAGTGACCTGGGGCCTAATTCTGCTATTTTAATAAATTCGTCACTACAACACGATTCCATTCTCATCCCATTGTCATTTTGCTTAAAGTTCGTAATCTGCTAAATTCACAATGGTCGGTCAATGGTCTCGTAATAAAATTGTGTTTTAATGGCGTTTTCGTATTGTCATTATTATAAAACCCTTAGTACAAATGATTTTCGAAATCTACTACTAAATGCGAACATTTATTCATGCCAGATTTCATGTACGAGATTAATATTCTATGACATTTCTTTCAATGGAGTGTCAGTGGTTGTTCATTGAGAAGTCATAATGGCGCCATTATGTTATTAGAATTAACAAACTTGACAAAATTTGACAGAACTTGATCATTATGAAATCAATGATCGAATACTCTGACACTATTGTAATAGCAGAATCGAGGCCCAGTTTATTACAACTTTTAAAAAAGTACCTAAGTGTATCCAGAGTATTATTTTCTTAAATATGTGTATAGACATTGAACTTAGTTCTTATTATACAGGGTGACTGGCTAATTCGCATATAGAGGAGGTCATTTCCTAATTCAACAAAATAATTACTCAAACACCGTAGCTTTTTTTTTATTTGAGGTTGAATTTGATCGTAATGATTTTGATTTGGCATTATTTTCTTTAAAAAGCGTACTACTCGTATCTTATTTTTTACCCTAGTTTGAGGGAAGTTCCGAGGTATTTTAATCACCAATGTTTATGACTACCAACAATTAGTAAAAAAATCCCACAAAAATATAGCAAAAAAAGTTATGAATGCTTGAAGGTCATAAAAATTGAATCTCCTAAACTATAAAACTTTGCCAAGGGAAAGTAAGGTTCAGTAATTAGGAAATGACCTCTTCTATATGCGAATTTGCTATGGCGGGTCCAGAGCCAGTCACCCTGTATATTTATACAGAGTGTAAACAACCTTATCATGAAGCCGTCAACCAAGCATTCTGTACATCAAACTAAGTAACTTGACGCAATTTTTATTTCTGGGAAACATTTTTTTTGGGTTGGAAAATCATGTTTCTTGGAAGAACTCAATCTAACGAACTCAAAACATAGTGCTGATGTATGGATTCAATTAGTACGAGGGCCGTGGAGGTGTTTAAAGTAAAAAGCTTACAATACAAACATAAATATATAAAAAAAAAACTTGTCAAAAAGTTGGAACTTTGACCACCAATATTCCATAACTAGAAGGTTCCCAGGTATGGAGATGAAGAAAAAAATTATCGCAATGGCGGGGAGAACAAGTGCTTTTCGGCTTCGTTAAGAAGTTTTTAACACCCTTTATGTAGAGACCATCAGCCTTATTAAAGACTAGCGGACGTCCCGCGGTTTCACCCGCATAGTTCCCGTTCCCGTGGGAGTACGGGGATAAAATATATCCTATGTTACTCGTGGATAATGTAGCTTTCGAATGGTGAAAGAATTTTTAAAAACGGTCCAGTAGTTTTTAAGCCTATTCATTACAACCAAACAAACAAACAAACAAAGTTTTCCTCTTTATAATATTAGTGTAGATCTATGAGGAATACATTGCATCTTTTACAGTTTTCGCACTCACCGGCCCGCCCTACATCCCTAGATACGGCCCTGGCAATTACTTTCGAACATAGTGACTTTATTACAGTTTATGTTCCTAAATAGAGCAGATGTAGTTGGCAAATCTTATGGGCTTTATAAAATGGATCAAACACTGTATAATTCTATTTCAGAATTACATTTATAGGTTGCTGTTGTGTGGTTAATTAGGTGAAAGGTTGAGAACCTGTGGCTACATAACAAAAGCTTGTTTCGTATGCTACGTCTGGGAGGACTGTCGCATTGGTCAAGTGTTCGTGTCTTATGAGTATGGGTTTGATTTCCAAGTCGGGCAGTTATGTTAGGTACTTATTGGTTTTTTCCATTAGGAATCTCTAAGTAGCAGTAACAAAGTCTGGTTTTGTGCCCAGTTGATGGCTCGCTCCTATTTCATAGGACTTTTAACATATTGGCGAAATGTGGGTATAGGTAGGTAGGTACCTATATACGAATAGGTACACCTCTGTCTATCTCTTTGGGGATTGCAAGCGTCATGTTGTGTTATGTCTAGTTAGAAAATAAAGATCAATCAAATTGCTAACAGTTTTGGCTCGAAGTAATTGATTGAAGTTTGAGGAAGGTATGCCATTGTATCTGTAGGTCATCACAGCGTCGCAGAGTTGTAGCCTAGGACGGTAGGACTATATTACCTAAGTCTTAAGGGGCCAGCGGAGCATGCGTATTTCATACAAACGTTATACCAAAATAATTTGGAAATGAAACATATTCTTAAGATAGTGCGTATTTATTTCGATTGGATTACAGAATATCTACGTTCCCAAATATATATTTTGAGAGGACAATGATACAATTAAAGACGAGATGCTCCGCAGGCCTCTTAAGACGCCTGCGGAGCATTCGTATTTCATACAAACGTAATACCAAAATAATTTATAAATTAAACATATTCCTAAGGTAGTGTGTATTTATTTCGATTGAATTACAAAATATCTAGGTTCCCAAATATATATTTTGATTGGACACTGATTTTAACAATAGTTATGAGACAAATAAGTTTTCTATAGAAATTTTAAATTCCTCATATCTCGTCGTTATATCATTGTCCTTTCAAAATATTCATTTGGGAACATAGATATTCTATAATACAATCGAAATATACACACACTACCTTAAGAATATGTTTGATTTTCATACTATTTTGGTATTACGTTTGTATGGAAAACGCATGCTCCGCCGGCCCCTTAAGGCGATTACACGAGCTAAACGCGAGTTTTATAATTACTAAAAGTATATGATTCACTGCTATAAACAAGACCAGAAAAAAATATGATATTCTTCAGGATATAAGCTAGCATGATACTGTTTTGAAAACATAATACAATTAATTTGGCTCGTTAAAAAGAAATCACGAACTTACCTCTAAAAATATCTTTCAAAAAATAAAAAACATACTAATATGCATGCGATCATTCTGATTTTTTGGCAAATAATTCTACAAGCAATATATTAGCATGATACTGTTTTAGTTTTTTAATCCAATCAATAGTTTTTTTGTAAATCGATCGAAACCACTCATTTCGCGCTATTTGGCCCGCAGTGGCTGACGTAACAACCACTTTGTAGTGCAAGCTGATTAGAACTTTATTCTAACAGCATTTCAAACGAAGTTGAACCACCACAAATAGAGTTGCTAATTTAGCTCGTCTAAGCGCCTTAAGGTGAACCCTCCAAGTTATCCTCCAAGTTTATAAAGGTGTAGGAACGATTTTGTCGTTGAAAAAGTAATTCCTACACCTTTATGAACTTGGAGGGTTGTATTGATGATTTTGATGACTATAATTCTGTAACTACATACGTCTTACAGTCGCGAACAATATTTTGATCAACATCTAACCTACCACTGGCCTGCAAATTGCAAAAAACGTAAGAAAATTTGAATTTCGCGGGCTACCCTGAAGCATCCACCTTTATGCAAATAAAACATTTTCCACAATTACACTTTATCTCTCTGTTTGCAGTATGCAACTGCTAATCTCTTAAGCCAGGCTTATCCTGAGGACCTAGACAATAAATAGCTCCTTTACAGACGACATTATATTATGATGCCGTGATGTCTGACAGGGGAGAATGGAATAAGAAAACTTGTTGCGCCGACCCCTAGTAGAATGGGAATAGGGAATCAGAATCAGATCTTTATTTGCTTTGAATGTAGGTACAGGTACAGGTACAGGTAGGTTCAGGGTTCAGGGAGATGATGATGACTACACGCGATTGCATTAATTAGGTACTTTTAAGGAACCATTAAAAGAAACTCTACGACTGTCGTAACACGGACACGATGGACCTTGGACAGTGAGGGTTGCTTCTCTAATAGCCTTGCTGACTAATAATTTCACCTTGATAGTTGATACCTACGCACTACAATTTGCTTTAGTAGCTAAGGAAGTCAAATTATGAGGGAAAAAGAAGAAAGAAGGAAAATTAGTTTTATTTTCCCCTTCTTTGAGCAGAAAATAGACTATGAATGAAACTTACCACCATCAATTTCACTCCACACCTCCGCTTCACCTTCCTGATGCAAGCCCTGAAGACATCTGGTGCAGAAGTTATGAAGACACCCCAACAGCCTCGGCTCCACTAACTCCTTCTTACAAATCCCGCAGTCCCACTCCTTCACCTTACTCTTTCTTCCATCATTGTATGCTGATGTTCTTGGAGCCACATTCAGGTTCTGGCTGACTGGACGACGGGAACCCTTGGCATGAAGGGGACTGTTCCCGGCACTTAAAGAAAGCTGTTCTAAAGATTTTCTCTTGTCCTGCTTCTTGCGAGAAAAGCTGCCGAAAATGTATAGAATACGATCCACTTCCATTTTAAAAAAGAAGCTTCTTAAATATAAACGCGTATATTTTTTAAAGAATGATTTAATTTGAACGCGACTTTACATTAAAAAATAACGTTTACTCAAAAATCAAGCCGCGTTCTTTTCCCGCGATTGTTTTCTCTAAGTTTTGTTTTATAATAACGGTGATTGTAAACTTGATCTATATTTCGAAAGCGTCCCGATCGTGAAGGGCGTTGATAAAAATAAACGTGCGCCCGGCAAGACGAGCGATATCCAACTGGCATGTGTACGGGACCATCGTAACATGTGTAATGGTAATGCGACTAATCCTGGCTATGATCTGAAGTCCTGGTAGATAAGCTAACAAATCTTCAATGAATTACCGATAAACGTTCTGCTAAGTATTAGAAAGGGATTAGGTGTACCTACCAAGAGCGATTGCAATGGCAATTAAAAGTGCAAAATATTGCAGGATGGCGGTTATAGTTGAGACCAAAAAGAACACTGGTGTCAGGGATTACCATACGTAAGCTGCTACATTTCCAGATAAAGTGTGGTGATTACGGCCGCATTTTAGAACGTTAAGCCGTTGGTACCGGGTTTCATTTGTAGATCTTTGACAGTCGTTACAGGTAGTCACTGGCCCGAAAGTCTGACAATTGACCAGTCTTACCAAACGATATCTTACCCAGTAGCAACTGAGTTGTGGAGGTCGGATTCGTCGCGATCCTACTTGCGCATTAATTTAGGTGTCACCTACATTAGTGAAAACGTGACACATCACAGACGCATCCAATACATGGGCACTTTTAAAACGTCGACAAAACGTGCAATCCTAACCCAATGTTCTGATTATTCTTACCAAACCTTTCCAATATCGAAGCCGATTTAAAAAGCCCTCCGGCCATTGCAAACCTAAATAACTTCCAAAGTTCCAATATCATCCTCCATTAACTGAAATCTATAATTAACTAATAATACCCTTGGCTTCCTTTCATAACTGGCAGCTTCAATCACGCATGATGCATGCCCCGTCTAATTTCCTCGTTGAGGGATGAGACTTCTAACTAAAAGTTATTTTTGTGAAATCACCCCTGCCATTTCTCATTTACTTTGGGGTTTGATTGATTTTTACGAGTATGTGGGTTCATAGATTATGGTTAATGAAGTACCTACCTAACTACTTAGCTACCTACTAGAGGTGAAAGCGAGTCAAAGCGCTAGGGTACCTAGTCTGCGGAATTCTTACGTTTTTTTGCTATATGCAGGCCAGTGCTAATCCTGATCCTATGTTGATTAAAATATTGTTCGGGACTGTAAGACGTAAATTACTATGTTACAGAATTATCATTAATACAACCCTCCAAGTTCACAAAGGTCGAGGAACGATTTTGACCTCAAAAAAGTCGTTCGGCCTGCAAATTGCAAAAAAAAGGCAAGAAAATTTAAATTTCGCGAGCTACGAGTAGGTACCCTGGAGCAGTGGCCGGCGACCCACTGACCCCGGATGCAACTGCTTTCTTCGTACCGTAGACCGCATGTCACTAAAAAAAGTAATGTAGTACCTAATGATAAAAAATTTAAGCTGGCCACCTATTCCACTGAAACTCCGTATTATGCTAGGCCAGTGCAAGCCTACATTATAATTATCTTCATCATGTCTTTGATTGAGTTTATACCAGGTATAGTTATTCAAATTAAATGTTACGTTGCGATTTGTTTTCAGTAATATGACGGGGATAATTCGATTACGACCAACAAAACACATAACCGGGTAAGAACGGCCCTATTTCCAGTCAAGCAGAAACATACAAATTAAAACGAAACGAACACTCAACCCCTCATTCAGCTCGCACCGTGTTTATTATCGAAATTTAACACCGAATCATTTATAGCACAATCGATAAATCTGGTTTTGGTTATAAATATCGATATAATCAAAATTGTAAGCAATATTGCTTATACGAGTAGCACGTGCAAACTCAATCGAGATCTCATTATGACCGGAAAAGGAACCAATAAACTGTTCATTTTGTATGACCAAAAACACACATAAATGTAGTACTATTTTTGGTATAAAACCTTATTTGAATGTAGCAATGGTCAGTTTTCATTGAGGATGCTGGTTGGTCCCTTTCCGGCCTAATTAAATTAAGTAATAGTGAATTCAGATCAAGTTTGCTTGTTTAGGTACGTAGTCAAGATTGTAATTTTAATTTATCTCAAAAAGAGAGTTTACCATGTCTTTATTGTATTCATCCTGTGCGTGTCCTTGATTTTAAACAGTTGAGACAAATAATAATATAAGACTTAACAAATCGTAAATTACCAAAGATGTGACATCGCGACATACATTCAAATAAAATTAGAATATCAAACAGTTTAATAAAATCCGAACGTTTTCATTATTTTTCGTAATAATTGGAACGCGACGGTTCAGCGACCCACATTTGGCGGGAAAACGAATGTCAGCGCTATTTTGCGCGCGCACCCGGCTGCGTGGGGCGAAGCGCCATTGGACACTGACTGAGTTGAGTTGAGGTGGTATTATGAAGGATTCACCTTGGAATACCTAGATAATGTCCATATTTCCTGTGCGTATCAAATTGACAATTGATCACAGCTGATGTAATATTGTGCTGTTTACGTTTTTTATTTTAAATAAAAATAAAGAAGGTTAAGTATTTGTAGGTATGTTTGTCTATAGGGAGTAATCTTCGAAACTACTGACCCGATTAAAAAAAAAAAACTTGTAATAATGGAAAGCTACATTATCCCCGAATGTCAAGGGCTAAGTAGGTACATTTATATATAACGTGCCCGTGGGTTACTTTTCGTAAAGCTAGTTTACTATATTTTAGTAGGTACCTAGTAGGTACTACGGTCGGAGTAGATATCGTTCTGTAGTTTTTGTCAACACAAATGGGAAGCAAGCCCTTGTGGACCATTCTCTGATTGATCTCTAAGTTTAAAATTGTTCTACAAAATCAATTCAAACAAAATGTCCACTCTTCCGATCCACGAATCTAGATTAAACCATTCCGGGTATTCATTCACGCGACGTGAGTTGCTAACACAAGACCCTACGTTCAGCCTGCTAAAGTTAATTAGGGTAATGTAGTAGAGTCGTACGCCACCCACGGAAAAACTACCTGAAGCTAAGCAATAACCAACCCACTCCACTTTCCCAGAAACAGCGCAGCTTGGTGATATTGACTAGGTACTCACAATATTGGCTCGATTTTAATTAGACTCGCCCACCATGACACATTGATTGTCGTGCGGTAGCTAAAGCGGTGTTATTAACTTTGTACTGAAAACTCGCACGGAACTGCGGTTTATAATATGTGATACGCTTTGTATTGCTTCATCATCTCTTCTTTCATGTTGATTTTGAAAACTACTAGGTACATATCGATGTAGGTAGTTATTATCGACAGCTGGTTGTGTAGGTACGTCATATCAACGAAAGGCTCAATTATTTCTTTTTCGCCTACTAACAACTAATGCCTCGTATTTACAATACCGAATCCATTCATTCGACGATGAATCTGGTTATTTTATATCTCTGCCGGCTGCCGTAAAATAGCATCGGACCGCTCTGTTCTAGGGCAAGGCGATCTCGAGTTTTTTTTCTAAAATTAATGTTTGTTGTTTAGCCATAGACAGAAATGTTTAGTAAGTTGGTCTATTTTAGTGATTTTATTTCAATAAATATCATTAGATAATGTAGAGCAATGTGGTCAAGTCATAATTCACACGATAACGTTTTTATGACGTGAAAATAATAAAACGTTTCTCCTGTCAATGTCGAATTCCACCAATGTCATTTTGCGTTTGCAGAAAGAAAAAATGCGAGATATTTATATCACGTAATATTTTTCACAACTGCAAATAAAACATGGTATCTGTGACATACCAGTGTTGACATAATACGCCTGAGTTGCGTCTCCTCGTGTACACAAGCAGTAGCATCGAATGTAGTCTTGTCCTTTTCTCTCACATTAGAAACTGAAAGAGAACAGTGGAAAAAATGTTCAATATTACTCAATTTCTAATAGAGATATGGAATGTTATTACATGGCGTTTGTCGTCCGCGGAACTATTTTTCATTTCTATGTGTCCCAAATAATGTTTATTTATAATGTACGCGAGTTAATTATGCCAGTGCTGATTTCGGCGTGAAGTTGGACGGTCCGGGGCGCATACCGATATGTTCAACATAAACAAACTATGTCTCTTTTCTTGCCTCTGCACTATTGTTGTTATTGTCCTGTATTTTCAATCAGAAATCGCCCGTTTGGAAGATAATTATCGGAAACTAGGTGAACTGAAATATCTGTGGTGTATTAGTTGAGAAGCTAGTGGAATTTGTTGTACGAATTTGTGTTAAATTTTCAGAATATAGGTTGGTGCAAAGTCGCTCGGAGCCTCGGCAGTTTTTCCCGAAAAGTTTAGAAAAAAATGACGATGATACTGTGGTGATATACAACAGGGTCCCGAAGACGGGATCGACGAGTTTCGTGGGCGTAGCGTACGATTTGTGTAAGAAGAACAACTTCAAAGTGTTACATATCAACATTACTGCTAACAGACATATCATGTCGCTGAACAATCAGTATAAGTTTGCTCAGAACGTCTCCAAGTGGGACGAGGTGAAGCCTGCACTGTATCATGGTCATATGGCATTCCTTAACTTTGATCGGTAAGTAAGAATTAATTTTAAGTTACTTGAAACTCACCTCCCACTTCTCTCTTGTGCCATTTCAGGTCTAAGAAAGTTCTAATAACCTCAAGATACTTAATAATCTGTACATCTTACAACATTAATTCACCTGTAGCTAGCCATAAAAATATAAAACAATGATTACCTGTAAAGAATGAGTAAAATCCCACTACTTAATAGACCATACATTCTCAGTAAACCACACATATATATAGTGCTGTATATGTTATCATACTCATAAATGGGGCTCAGATAAATATGTAAATACATATTTTTTATTTGAACCATTTTCATTAATTAAATGGTTTTCTCCATAAATTTTGATGTTTTAAGCTGGGAAATGAGGGTTTTAGAATCCATATTTTTCCATATTTCAAGGTTAAGACCATATTTTCAGAATTTAATTTCATTAGTCCATATTTCCTATTTTTAATAATTAAACTAGCAAAAACTGAGGTCTTTCCTGTTACCAAAAAATATGGTGATGATTTAAAAGCGAAAGGGGAAACAAAGGTCTGATAAATTAAACAGACGCGTGGTTCAAAAGATGAATAACTAGGAGTAATATTCACCTGAAAAATGGACTGTATTGTATGACTAAAAATGCGAAGTTATTTTTAAAGATGGCCTCAAAATATTATACGGAGATAATGGCTAGGTGACTGCTGAATGGAGCTGATATTTTCGTATTTTCGATCAGTGACTAAACAGGAAAAAAATAAGGTCTATCCTCGAAAAAAATAAAGAATTTACGACCCTACAAAAAAAATTGCAATATTCTCAGTGGAACACCAAACGGAAATCCAGAGGACTATATTCCCTACAGAGTTGTGCAAATTTAAGTTTGCGCTAGTTACTTCCTGTGACTAGGGAGGTCATTCAGTCAATATAAAGCGTTTTTCCGATCAAACAGAAGAGCTTCAATTTTGAAAATTTGAAGAAACATAGTGTTGTATACTGCAACAACTCGAATAACGAGGCAGACTAAATTTTAGCTAAACAGTTTAATTTCATTGATTTTATATATATATTTTTTCAAACAATTATGATACAATAAAGTGTTTTATGTTTGGTAATAGTTATTTTTTTTAGTCCATATTTTTCCATGTTTCCGTTTTTTAGACCCATATTATATGTACATATTTTGGGATTTTTGGCACATATTTATCCGAGCCCTACTCATAAAGTATTTTCTATTACTCCTTAAATTTAGAAGAGCAGGAAAGCATGGAAAACGTTATTTAAAATTTCTGTAAGCAACTGTGATAAGTCTAGAAGTATAAAGCGCATCCGGATTCATTTGTATTCAACTCATACCGTTTCTTTGAAAGAACATTAAAGATTGATATCACCTGTTTATAATTCTATATAAGGTCTACTCACCATGATATTGTAATGCCTATATGGCTATAGACCTAAGTAGATGTCCTAGAGAGGCACATATCAGTATCATACTTGAATAATTGACTCATTGAATAGTTTAATGTGCTAATTATTCCGTGCTCTGCTAATTGATGATTAACGCGGTGAAATGTGTCTGTCTTTGTTGTTATTGCCTGGATCATCAAGTGATTCCTGTCCAGAAACCTTTTGGTGTAGGTTTTCCATTTTTTTGGTTGTTAAGTCATCAAATGACTCCTTCCACTCTGGTATGGGCGGAGCGGACGGGAGTGTCTTTTACTGACTAAACCCATCCATGTTCCTTCCTCGCCCTTTATGTTCTGGGGCCACGGTATCTCTTTCGAACAGTCCCGTGCAGTGCCTCCCTGGTGTGCCCCTGTCCTATCTTTTTAAAAAGGGAATGATTTGGAACATAACACCTGTAATCCTCGTAGGGTTAGACAGAGATGTACCTAATAGTATACCCACATTTCTCCAGTTATTTTTAAGTCCCATGTAATAGGGGTCGAGCCTATTGCCATCATCTGGGCACAAATACAGACTCCGTGGCTGCTACTGAGATATTCCTGAGGGAAAAACCTAATAACACTTTGCTCACCCAGGAATTGAACCAATAGAGTTAGACCAACAAAGCAGTTTTTGAAAGAAGCTATCATAAGCTATAGTCATTGAGCATTAAATCAAACTCAAAAATTCTTTTGGCATTCATTCAGACATTTTATTAATTCCCATCCTGTGCCCATAAATTCTGATGTGTGTGTATGATAACTAAGTTCTAACATATCATAAACTTTTCCTTTTTCCAGGTTGGGAGCCACGACAAAGCCTATATTTATTAACTTAGTAAGGAAACCACTTGATAGATTAGTGTCATACTATTATTTCTTAAGAAACGGAGACAATTATAGACCACATTTGGTGCGGAAAAAGCATGGTGATAAGATGGTAAGTTTATTGTTAGTTTACTAACCATTTTACTGTTTAAAAGTAAACTGGAATATAAATATACAGGCAAGATATCCTAGGTTCTTCTTTCGTTTGTTTAGGGCCTAACATGGTGTCAAAGTTAGCCGCCCATAGACCTCAGCTTAGCTGAATAGGCTGGAAAAAATGGCACATAGAAAAAAAACAAAAAAAAGATTAATTTAAAATAGTGCCCAGGGACAAACTTAATAGGCTTGTTAACTGAAAAAATCTAATTAGTCCGTCACTTAGATTATCAAAAAATATTTGACCCGTATTTTTTCTTTTGTCACATAAACCAAAATTGACGAAGATACGACGCTTTTAAAATTCCCAATACGTCACTGTTCGGTATCATTCTTAGTGAGTTCTGACGTCACGAGCCCCCACTCCCGAGTTTTGATGCGTTTTATCTTAGTCAATATTCGTTGATTTACAAAAACAAAAAATACGTGTCCATTATTTTCTAATACTCTAACTGACGGACTAAATAGATTTGCAATTTATTGATGGTGGAAACAAGCCTATTGGTGATTAAATAAAAGAACTATTTTGCTATATCACATTTAAAATAATTGTCATAACTGCCATATCATAGTTTTTACTATAATTAGCCTTGAAACTAATGAGATGACTAATTAAAACAATCTAAATTGTTATCAAGAGTAAATTAGAGGCCTAGATCGTACTTTCACATCATACAGTCCCTGATTCGATTACTATTAAAAATATTATATATTTTCCGTAAACAAATATTTTTCATAAGAAATTCCTTGTTTAGAAATACATACGTCCAGACTCCAGACACATCATTTGGCCTATATTCCTTAAATAACTCTTATTATCCATTATCTTCGCAACGACCTAAGTGCTGTGACGTAATGTCTAATGCAGTATCTAGGATATAATATGACAAATATGAGAGTGAGTGTGTTTGTTTGTCACACCATGACTTCTTAGGGCTTAGAGTGAATATTTTTGCATGAATACTGCCTAACTACCGCCATTTTATTTTACTTACAAAACTAACTGATGCCAGCGGCTTCCTTCGTACAAATTATATACTAAAACCTTCCTCGAGAACCACTTTATCCATTGGTGAAAGCAGGATAAAAATTGGTGCAGTAGTTTTTGAGTTTATCGCGAACAGACAGATGCGGCGGAGGACTTTGTTTTATAATATGTAGTGATATCAGCCACGTATAAAACCTGTATTAATCAAAAACTGGTATCAATACAAACAAGTATTGTAGGTATGAGATAAAATCAACTAAAGCAAGGTTGGCCGCCAACGCATTTATAGTGGCCCCCCAATAGTGGTCATCTGATGGCATTCTTTTGAGAACAGATTTCAGAGTTTGAAACTCAATCGAAGCAATATTTTGCTTGTTACCATAGGCTTGTTTCCACCATCAATAAATTGCAAATCTATTTAGTCCGTCAATTAGAGTATTGGAAAATAATGGACACGTATTTTTTGTTTTTGTAAATCAACGAATATTGACAAAGATAAAACGCATCAAAACTCGGAGTGGGGGCTCGTGACGTCACTGTTCGGTATCAACTCACTAAGAATGATACCGAACAGTGACGTATTGGGAATTTTAAAAGCGTCGTATCTTCGTCAATTTTGGTTTATGTGACAAAAGAAAAAATACGGGTCAAATATTTTTTGATAATCTAAGTGACGGACTAATTAGATTTTTTCAGTTAACAAGCCTATTGTGCCATTCTCAACAAGCCAATATCCGGCCAGAAGTTACAGAAATCCGAAAACCATACTTTACGTGATACAAGCACCCTCTAACTTTGCCGTCCTGACGCTTAATTAATTAATTATTGATAATATAAAAATGAATCCCTATTTCCCTTGGTCACGACATCACGCGTGAACGGCTGGACCGATTTCACTAATTCTTTTTTTGTTGTGTTTTTTATTGTCAGGAAAAGGTTCTTATGAAAAAAAAAATTGTAGGTAGGTAGTAGTAGGTAGGTAGTAGTAGGTAGGTAGGTAGGTAGTAGTAGGTAGGTAGTAGGTGACAGGACAACGTCTGTCGGGTCAGCTAGTTAATGATAAAAAAACTAACATTTACGAGGCAAGGTGTTCAAAATTGTAGTGCTGTATTTTCAGTGATTTTATTCTGGTACTAGCTGACCCACGCAACTTCGTCTGTGTCACACAAGAGAGAAAAAGATCACAAAAGGAATATATTCTCCCCGTTTTTGCAACATTTTTCATTTATGCTCTGCTCCTTTTGGGCGTAGCGTGATGTTATATAGTCTATATTCTATAACCTTCCCCGATAAATGGACTATCCAACACAAAAAGAATTATTCAATTCCAGTCAGTAGTTCCTGAGATTAGCGCGTTCAACCAAACAAACAAACAAGCAAGCAAGCTTTATAATATTATAGTATAGATGATGTTCCCGTAGGATACTTACCGACCTCCAGCGAGCGCAGCCACGAGCAAAAGCAAGGATATGATAATAATATTCTGTTATCAATTCCCAGACATTCGACGAGTGCGTGGAGAGGGGTCAGGCAGACTGCGACCCCAACAATATGTGGCTGCAAGTACCCTTCTTTTGTGGACATGCTGCCGAGTGCTGGTATGTTACTTTCAACCTTATTTTAAAAGTCATAAACTAGGCAGTCCTTTACTGCACTTGTAGGATAGGTAATGTTATAGGGTTCAATATTCAATGGCATAAACAATCTTAAAAAGGATTGCGTTGGCCTCAGATGAGACGTGTGTTAAAATAACCACCAAGTGTCTCCAAACGCTAGACAACATATAAGTAGACCAATGCGAAGATGACAGAACCTAGGCCTCTACTGGAAGGACTGGTCGACCTAGTCACAGTATAAAGACAAGCAGTAGTGTGACTCGGATCGGACGTGGCCTTGAATTCAATACCTACTGTCAATCAGTGCTATGGTTGCAACTATCTGGTATACTGTGTGGTTTATCGTTAAGAAAATGACGCGGCGCGCGCGACTCTCATCAGTCTGTTCGCACCTTGAAGTATCCTAACGGGTGGGGGAAGGGGCGCTCGGGGAATTGCGTCAGCGTTTCGGGCGTTTCTTTGAAGCCGACCTACTGGTTATCTTTATACTGTGACCTAGTAACTGACAGAGTTGTGTGGAAAAAGAGGCGATTCTCTAGTACTAGTACAAAACAGGCCAGTTAGTTTTGCCACAAAACTTAAGTCGGACTAGAATCATGAATAAGAACTCAGTACCAGGAAGGTAGTTAATCTAAAAGTTTCATGTAATTTTCAAGATTACAAAAAGAGTTTAAAAATATCTTTGTATGTAATCTTATCTCTCTCAAGACAATCCCTTTATTGAGATAATTTAGCAACGCTGTGGATTATTGCGCAGTACTTTTGTAATTTAAATGACAACAGACATTTTTTGTGTTGGTCTAGGTTAGTCACGGATGACTTGACTATTAAGGAAATGATCGTTTTAAACAAACTACAAGGTTGAAACAAAATAGCCTCAGAGTTCACATATTTTCTAACATATTATTGTATTGTATAACGGGCTGGTGTCCGCAACTCCACGTCAAAGCGCATATTTTGCGTATGGGCTATATATAATCTACCACGCGGGCCCAGTGCGGTAGATTTCACATGTCTTCGAATTTTTGGTTCTAGGACATGCCGGTTTCCTCACGATGTTTTCCTTCACCGTTTTCCAACATAACAAATGCATTGAAATGTGTTTTATCTTTGTCAATATTTATTGATTTACAAAAACAAAAACTACGTGTCCATTATTTTTCAATTCTCTAACTGACGGAACTAAATAGATTTGCATTTTTTTATACTGTCGTTATGCCTATTACATTCTATGTTTCCTCGATCGTGGCATAATATTTCCAGTCTATGGAATGATAAGTGGTGGCCCAAGGCGACATAGGTACTGGTTGTAGGCCGTGGGTTCGATTCCAGCCAGGTGCATTCGTTTGCTTAATTTATTACATCACCATCACTGCTCTCAAAACGGCGAAGGGAAACGTGTGGAACACGGACTCGAACCACGTGGTTTCCTAATATCTCAACAAATTCCTCGATGATGCCCGATGTCCACTACCAGCTTGTCCACCAGTGGTGCACAGCGACACAATTTTTGAAATAATTTTCGCTGTCATAGTAATAGAACAAACTCTTATTCGCCATTTGTAGACAAAGTTTGTTTAAAATTGTGTCACTGTCCATCAATGGTGGCCAACTAGAATATAAAAAAAGTTGTGTCAGTTGTGGCAGTAGTGGTACTTGCGGTGGAAATTCATAAAAGGGTGTGTCTCTGTCAACTATTAGGTGTACAGACAGAATTATTTAAAAAAAATGTGTATGTTCATCACTGATGGACAATTCGGTGGTGGACTCCGGGAATTATCGCAGATTCTTTACAAATGCTTGCATGCTTAACTCACCTACACAAAAAACATGCCACATATTGACACGTAACATTTTTTTCTAGGAAACCCGGCAACCAATGGGCCTTAGATCAAGCGAAACACAATCTAGTCAACCACTACCTTTTGGTGGGTGTAACAGAACAGATGCTCGACTTTATAACCGTTCTAGAGGCTACTCTACCTCGCTTCTTCAAAGGAGCCACTGAATACTTTATGAACAGCAACAAGTCGCATTTAAGACAAACTAGCTCTAAGATAGAACCTAACCTACTTACTATTGACAAAATCCAGCAATCTCCGGTCTGGAAGATGGAAAATGAACTTTATGAGTTTGCGTTGGAACATTTTAATTTCGTGAAAAGAAAGTTACTAGCAAAAGAAGCAAATAATGTCGCACAAATATATTTCTATGAGAAAATACGGCCTAAATGAGCTTTAGAGATTTTTTAGATATTATTGTTGTTAGTACATGGACACACTATACCTTTTTAGGTAAGGACTTAATTTTTATGTTCCCAAAATCTGCCGGCAGGATTGTGTCTACTTAAATCAATTTATTATATTTTGTGTACTAATATTATTTTTTTTGTTAATTAGTAAATAAGTTTTCGGACGATTTTATGTCTGTACTTGTCTTGCGAAATTATGTTTTAATGATCATTCCAGAGTTATAGTATATTTGTAAAGACATTGGTTCTGATAACAGGGAATGTAGGACAATTATATAAATTGTGGCTTTATTTGAGCGTGGTAATACAAATTATAAAGTTAATTAAGAGACAGAACGGCGTTGAACAAAACTGTGGTAATTAATTGACCTAATTATTTACGTACCTACTGTAAATAAATAGGTCAACCAATTAAAATATGTCATAAATTCGTATCAAAATTATTCTGTTACAAACTAAAACGATAGTATGGAGTTGAATTTACGAATATTATTTGAAAAAAAAAACTTCTGTGACTAACGGACACAAAAGTGACGTTCCGTTGTTCCTTTAAAAGTGAAACACTAAAAAACATTAAATCCGTAATGGAAATTCACAAACGCCTATACATACTTTTATATAAAAAAGTTAAGTTGCCCACGAACTTGCCATAAGTGTATTAAATATATTTATAAAATGCCCCAACATTTTACCCACGCTCAAAAGCTGCAATCAACGTTATGTTCTAGATAGATACTATTAATATTAGGTACTTAAACTTAGGCCTTCTAATAAATTTAGATAACGAAATTAAAAAAAATTGTAAAGTAGACAAAGTAGGCCTTAATACTTAATAGAAAATCATAGGATTTAGTTCCTTAACTAATCGAATTTAGGTTTAATTTCCAATGACACTGTTATATTGCTCACACTAAAAATTATTATGTGAAAAGACATTTTTCATTAAGATTTTTTCATTGTTCTGCAATGATATTTAATTCTTATAATTTGTTAAAAAAAAACGATTCGAACGAAAATACAGTGAGTGAAAACCCCGTAAGTAATATTAGTTTAAGTAAAAAAAATTGACAATTGTATATTTGTGTAGTTGTGAAATATTTTTTATGTCAATTACGTAATTATAATATAAAATTCACGTTTATTTGTACACAGATGATATTAATTTTATTATACTTGTTTTAACGTATAAGTTACCTGTAAAACTTAACTGCAATCAATTGTACAGTCAGACTGAAAGTAAAAACACAATTTTATCAAATAGCACAAAACAAATTTAAACCGTTTTTAGAATAATAATATCATTTCAATAATAATATCATCATAAATACTAGAGCTATTTTTGTCACTCCCGAGGGATTTTTTTGCATTTAGTCATCAATCACTGATGAAATTAGCTCTTGGAATATTTTAATTATTATATTACTTAATGAACATTGTGATATTTTTAAGTCCATCCAACGACTTTGTTATCTCAATTAAATGCTGTAATTTTTTTAATGTTATTCAATTTGCGTAATTGTTTTAATTTGTTATTTTATTGTGTGTACTTTAAAGCAGCTGTTGCAGGTTTTGTCCGCAAGGTGACGCTTCTGATCCTTGGACCAGTGTAAGTGTGTAGATGATAATTTTAAGATATGGTAGAAATACGTCTTCTGATCGTCGACTGTCGAAACGACGCAGTAATGTGTCTCGATCTTAATATAAATCAGAATAAATATAAAAATATGTCTACCAAAGTCTACTAGGCGCTTTTCAAGTGAAAGTTCTGATACTGAAGGGGCCGTTCAAGTATTACGTAAGCAGATTTATTACAATTATTTACCCCTCCCTCCCCTTGTCAGCAAAAGTAAACAAAGCTCTTCCCATGCTTACGTAAACATTATTAGTTTGAATCCCCGAAAATGCGTTTCGTTTTCAAGCATAGACAATGTGTGAGTTGCCATGTGTGTAAAAAAGTAAATAATTATTGCTGACGTAATCACTATCTAACCCCCCATGTCATCAAAAATAAGCAAAGCTTTGACCCCCCTGCCCCCCAATTGTGCTTACGAAATACTTGAACGGTCCCTAAGTACTTTATTACTTGTTTTCTAATTCTGCTTATTTTTTGTTCTCTTTGTTACTTTTGATGTTAGAACCTAAGATTAGATTCTGGCTACAAATATTTTTTTATTCATGTTTATATAATTTCCTTTCAATACTATTTTATTTTCGAAGTGGTCAGTAATGATTATACTATTTTTTTTGTATATGTCATATTATCTAACCATATCATAACAATATTTAATTGTTTGTGTTATTCATGATAAAATAATTATAGATGTGGACAATAAGATTCTGCTAAATTAATTTATTATAACAATGTTAAATATATCGAATGCTGTCAATCCAACGTTGTTAAACGACAACTACAATTTTTTTTGTTTCTCGATAAAATTCTCAAATTTGGTAGTTTTTATATTAATTGCTTTCTTGTCTTACTTGTATAATCATTTAACAAAACAGAAATGGATTTCACTGAAACAAAAAAAAAAAAACAACAACTTAATTTGACAATTATATGGTCGCACCTTAACAATGCTACCTTCACTTGCACTTGGAAATAAAATTCAATAACGAGGTACAAACAAAACGGCCATTAATCGAATGTCCGTGCTACGGTTAAGTCGTTAGGCAAAAGTCGTGGTCATACTGCCAATGTTGACACATGGTTATTACCTCTTTGAGCTAATAAGTGGTTACACTGAGCAAATGGCAGGGTCGTGTACTTCAACATAGGTAGGTCATTTAGCAGCTGTCGGAGACGCAGTTTAGGAGCAAGGGGTGTGGGGAGGGTGGTTGTCCCACCCTCTTTTGCATCTTTAATGTTTACAAACTGCTGGAACACACACTTATTCTCTGTTTGGGAGTGCGCCTAATCCGCCACAGAGACTCAGTGTGGATTGGTACGTCCAAGTCCTCGATTTTTGAAAAATGTTTGTACTTTTTTGACCACACATTAGTCAAAATAGAACAGACAAATTGCAGTCTCGGCTCCAGAAGTCCGTGATCTGAAGTAACCAGGTGTCCGTAGCTTGTCTGCAATTTGCCTATGTATGCCCGAACTTTTTTCCAAACTATATTGACATCTACAGCCCATTAATTGGGTAATACGATACTCCTAGGGAAGACTGGTTTTTAGTCAGACTTTCGGGCTTCTGACCACTCGTAATGACTGTTAAAGATCAACATATATTATGACAGCCGGGACTAACGGCTTAACATTCTTTCTGAGGCACGGAGGAAACTCGGTATGTTATGATGATCACCCATTCAGGGATCAACCTCAGCAAGCACTGCTTAACCTTAAAGATCGGCTCGTGCGGTTGTTATTATTAAGCTACTGCAATGTATTTATCAGGCCGTTAAAGTGAAAACCATTTCAATGTATTTTTCTAACAACTTATATTTTTTATAATCTTTTAATTATTTTCTTCATACTTCAATCTCTTATTAATCCTATAATTTTATTAAAGACGTAGTCGTAATAGACAATATTATAAGAAGTTGTATACTCACACGGTAGTATATGTATAACAGTATAATAATATTATTGTATATAGAAATGCGCATTTAATTAGTGTAAGGTAACATGTTCTTCCATTCGAGTTATGTTAGTTAGCTTATCTTGCGATGTACATAATCTTTTATGTAATATATGTTTTTTATATTAGAAATACATAATAAATATAGTAGCTCTGTGAAATATTTAAGTTAGTGGTTTTAGTTTCATGCGTCTGTACAAGTTTTATATTGAAACATTTAGCCTTTAGAAAGTAAAAAGGGGATTGAATATTTAGTATGGAGCCTGACTTGCTTAGCGGTCCGCCATTTTTTTTTCTATTTTGTGCCTCGTTGGTGTAGTGGTTGCAAGTCCGACTGCTGAGTGTGAGGTCCTGGGATCGATTCCCAGGTCGGGCAAAGTGTTATTGGGTTTTTCCATCAGAAACTTCTCAGTAGCAGCCACGGAGTCTGGATTTATGCTCGGTTGATGGAAATGGGCTCGTTCACTATTACATGGGACTGCGAAATATAGGTAAACCTCTGCCTAACCTTTCTGGGATTTTAGGCGTGATGTTGTTATATTTTACTATTTTTTAGTAATTTATGGCCACGCATAAAACTTATTTATATTTATTAAAAGCTAGCATTAATACAAACAAGTATTGTATGAGACAAAATCTTGTATCCAGCTATTGATTAACTCAGTTTTTATGCGTGGCTGCCATTTTCAAAATAAAATAAAATGGCGAAAAGAGGGCTGCGTAATAAAATATTCACTCTTATTTTGAGTCCGTCACTGCTTATTTAGAAGTAGAAGGTAGCACGACGTTTCTAAAACCATTGAACCATCTGTCAGCAAATTGTGGACATCAGAAGTATTGCAAAATTCGACATACATTTTTTATATTTTTTATTAAATTGTAAGTATTATATGTTTTGATTTATTTACGAAATATCAAATGAACTGCCCAATTACTACTCGTATTTTTATTAATATTACAAATGAATTTCTTAAAGTCTATTTTATGTTGATAACGAGATTTCAAGTGTTTTTTTACAATACTTCTTGTTAGCAATTTACTTTAGACTCACTTTAAGGTTACAGATAAAAGCATGGGTATATATATGTATAAATAATCAAAACAAAACAATAAAAAATCGCTTTATCACAAATTCTTAAATGGTAAAATACATATCTGGTCAGTAAAAAGAACGAAGCCAACGCTAACATTTAAAACTAATATCAAGGTAAGTATAGAAAAATATAAATATTTAAAGTAAGTAATAATTGCTAAAGATTTTCTAAGGTTTTCAAACTGACTCATGCCAGAGCCTAAAGTTAAGCACTATGTGACTTCTAAAACTGTAAATAAAATATTTATTATAAAAAAGCTTCACATAATTATGTTAATTCTTGATGGTACAAAATTGTACTTAATTTGTCACAGTTTTAGACCTGCTTAAGGTTGATATTTATATAATTTATAAAGAAATGTGATTATAGAGAATCTGTTATTTTTAATTTCATACTGTTCCGAATCTCTGCACTCACTAGTTTACCGTGCAAAGGTGTTTCAAACGAAATATAAACTTAATGTTTCATAAAATATGTTTTTTTTTTCTCATTTTATGACATACCTTGTATTAAAACATTAATTAATATCTTGTAAATATGTGAATTGCATCACATTATGTTCATACAATTCAGTGATATCAATAATTACGAAATTTTTAAATAGCTTTATGTTAGAATTTTTTAAATTCTATATTCTTTCTAGATACGAGTAATACCTTACTTTTTAATGTTTTAAGAAAATGTATTCACTGTATTACGTTTAAAAAGAAAAAAAACTATAACAAGCCAGATAGAGCGCCTGACACACTGTCTAAACAAGAAAAAAAACTCGCAATAAAACTTTCCAACAAAGTGGATTTCATGAACCCGTCGATGAATCATTCGAAATAAAAAATTAATAAGATAATTACAGTCCAGCACAAACTTCCAATGTACCGAATATTTACCGATCGTACCCAGTAATTGGGAACATACTTTTCATAGAATTCAAAAGTTTTGAACGTGACAATTATCGTAAATGTAACGTTCATGAATAAGATAACATCGCCTTGGGGCTGTCGATCTGAAAAATTATCGTGACCCTAATCGAACGCATTTCTTAGTCAGCAAACATCGTCACCGCTCACATGCAGGAGCAAGTCTTGCAGTTTATACTGTAATTACTTTGTTTCGTTGAGGGGGACGCTGTTTTAATTATTCAGGTGATGAACCTGTCCTTGTTACACGCGGGTAGCATCATGTGAAAGAGCGAGACAGACAGTGTTTCGTCGGCCGCTTCGGCGAGGGAAGGAGTTTCTTTCAGTAGTGTGTGAGAGCTGCGACTGAGCGGTTGGCCCGCGATGCCATTAAGATTCAAACCGCTCGCAGAAATGCTATCACGAAGGCACAACTTCCGAATAACTCATAACAAGTCGATCAGTTAAAAGTTTTGTAAGATGATATAATTTTCAAGTTAAAGAGTTTTATGTTTAGTTTCGTTTTGAGGTTCGTCCACGAAGGTCGCGTCCTTCAATCGATAAACTATTAATTGCCGCGTGTGATTGCCCGTGGCCGGTAGACAACGGAACTACACGCGTGTTTTGGATGTATATTTTATTTGTAAAGTGCCAATTAAAAACGTTTGATAAGTATATTTTTTAATGCGGACCCTGTGCCGTATAGTTTGTTGGTGGAAAAACTTTTAAATTAATTCGCATCTTCATGGAATATGGGCATCTGTTTAGACACTGGTAAGTAAGTTTATTTTTAAAATAGTACCGATTACTAATGATGGCTGACCAACCGGGTTGACCTGCAGGACTGCAAGTGTATTTCCAGTCCCATGTTGGGCGCCAATACGTAGCTACTTCCAATTACAGTGATAAGATCAACATGCCTGTGAAATAAAGAAAACAAACCATTTGTATCATTATTATCTACGACCACAGATATAATGTCGCTTCATTACGTTTAATTTCTGTTTATCAACACGAGTGCGGTGTGATCCCATTTGGGCGCCATTGTAAACATGCGTAATGCGTGTAACATGTTTTGTTTTATATATCATATCACTTGAATTAGCCTTCAGCAGACATGGGATATTTTACAATACAAAAAAAAACTAATTTTTCTGTTGGTTTAAAATAAGTTCGTTGTTATCAGCGGCGTTGCTGCCTCTCCTAAGCTTTTCCAAAAATCACAATAAATTGATACAAAAGTATGTTGAAATAATAGATACCTAAGTAAATAGTCATTTAAATAATCAAACACGAAGATTTCTATGGTAGTGCAACGCGTAAAGAGGCGGAGAGGGCCGCCCGACCGCGCTGACGAGCGGCGTCGTGTAAGAAAAGCCTCGGTCAAAAGTTCGCGTTTTTTCTTGTTAGCAAAAGTGCTTACCTAGATGTTATCCATACCTTTAAAATATTATTGTTTTACTTACATTAAGTCATGTCATCGTTAGTTGTAAAAGCACCATAGTTTCATATCAAAAGTTAATCAGTACCTATTTACAAACGTACACCATCTTATTTAGAAAAACTAATGCTGGTTTTCACTACCTACACCTCATAAACACTAAACTAAACGAATGAAAACCGAAATATTCCCTATTGCATTGTTGCAATTTTATCTCATGTCGCTGAGGCTAGCGTTCAGATCTATCAGTGTGCTATTATTTACGCATTCATTCATGTGTTGCAACTCGATGACTTCATCAACATTTCAGCTCGGAATGACCCACTTCGGCCATTCTTCGCTGTTCTGTGCGTCCCTTATCAATCTGTTTCCCGCGAATTCGACGGTATCGTCAATAATTTAACGCGTTTTTGGACAGCTCCTGAATTCTTAGGCCCAACTTTGCTACCAATCGGTCAAAGGCTTACTCCATCAGCCATCTACGTGTTTAGCCAGATGTCCTGCCCAACTCTTCTTTAGTCTTTTGTCTTTACTCTATCCCCAACGTCTAAGACTTTAATCCGACGACAGATTGCGGTGTAAGCCCCTTCGTACACAACGCTACCTACTCAAATCTTAGAGACTCAACGATTTTAGTCTTCAAGCGACTGCCGCCATACAAATCCAACACGAGTACTATGCAGATTAGTGTGTGAGATGGTCTTTTGAATTATAATATTAATACAAAATACTCTTTCTTTTTTATTAATTAACAATCACAAAGGTATTGACTATTGACCAGGCGCTCGACCAAATAGTGGAAATCTTCAGGTATAATGAGACGCGTTTTTTCAAAATGAAAAAACGGGCAGGAAGTCCAAACTAGACTCTGGAGCTTAAGACGGAACGACATGAAATCCCACTCATCACTTAGACGAACTACAAGCACTCAGCAAAATAATTAGAAAATTGGTAAGCCGCGATCTTCGATGCAGCAAAACTGGGGGTCGAATGTGTCTGTCTAACTAATTGGGAGAAGCCACCTGACGAAGTTGACTAAACCTAGTGGGGAATAGGGATATCGTCGTTTCGAAGCTGGAGATTCTTTTGGAAGTCGAAAACTTATACGACCAGTTGTGTGTATTGCATGCATTTGGATCTGAACCCGAAAATGAGAATCCCAGAGCAACCTTAACCTGCCATTTAACAGAAGACCTGCCGGGAGTCAGCCAAGATGAAATCGAGGTGAACTTCTGAAAGCGGTAGGAAATTCTCTATTAAAGAGCTTCGGGAGCCTTTCAACTCAGTCCTGTTCTCTGGGAAAACTACAGAAGCGTGGAGAAGGAGCGTGGTCGTTCTTTTATTTAAAAAGGGGAACAAGAGCATTTAAAGAATAAGATATCCGTTTCGCTACTTAGCCACGTGCTTAAGCTGGTTTCAAAAGACGTCAGGAATCGTCTAGCGCGAAAACTCGTCGACTTCCAGCCAACGGAGCAAGTCGAGCTTCAAGCAGGATACAACAGCACCCTAGATCACATCTACACAGAGCAGCAGATTATACAGAAGTCCGAAAAGTATAACTGGCCTCTGTGTCTTGCATTTGCGGACTATGAAAACTTTGTGACTGGTCTGCAAAGTTCACAAATCAATCAATAATAACCGATTTAAAAGACTCAAAAAAAAGAAGACACCGAAAAACCCGGGTTTTAATTTAAAAAAAAAAACGGTTTTTTTACAAAGCTAAAACCCGGGAATTTCCGGTTTTTTGAGAACCGGGAAAAACCGGTTCGTATGCCCTAGTGAACACCTCCATTTAAATCCACATAAAACTACACGATCATAATTGCAGTCCCATTAAATTTTCATTGAAACCTAACTGCAGTTTCGAGTAGGGTAGCTGTTATGGAAGTTATTCCACTTTTATTTTTTAACAAATACTTTATCCACTTGCCCGGGACTATAACTTGAAGTTTAAAGTTATGCACAAGCTCGTACTACTCGTAAAATTACATTGATATGGAGCGACGACGTCACTTAACCCGAGAAGAGACGTATGTATTCAGTGCACTGACAGAAACTTCAGTACAATATCTGTCAGTGTCTAAAGCCGCGAATCAATCAATCCCCAATCTTTTTGTACCGGTTTGCCCAAACCACAATTAATGTGTAAAGCGTTCGTTATAACCCGTGTCGGTAGGTACTGGCTTGTTAACAAAAATGCTTCTTCATTCGACTTGTAGATACGAAGTTTTTGGACGGATAAATTGTCAAAACAAGCTTTAAGAAAATAAAAGCAAGCTTGTGTTATCGCTTGGTTGACTGCGGTTTACTGCCCAGACTATAATAGGTAGCTTAACTACCTTTACGTTGGTTTTGCGTTGTAGAGACCAATCAATCAGTTTTCCACTGTACTAAGATCTCATCGACCTAGTTTTCATGTAGGTGTAATGTAATCTGTAATGACTGGATAGGAAAATAACAAAATACTTGTAATCGTTCTCACTGATCTTCATTCTATGGATTGCTAATGGCGCCCAACATGGAACTTCACATGCTGCATTTTCACCAGAGTTGTGCAAGCATGTGCAGCGAGGGATGTGCGTGAAACTAACCAATTAGGTACAAAGCTAGCTTAACCCAAGCTGTGAAAAAGAAGAGATTAGCTACACATCTTCACGTCCATCCTTCGCTACGTATCTTCGCACATGTCTGGTAGAAACGCAGCGTTAAAGGGACAGACGGATGGTACTTAACTAGTTTAATGCTCATATTATCGTCAAAAACATCTGAAAAACACTTCACAGACACGAGATCTAAAAGAAAAAATATGGTGGCGGTAAAGTTGGCCTTGGTACTGCTTCGCTGCTGCAATAGCCACGGATGCTGTTTTTTTGTCCATATAATTCACATGGCGCAGGTGGTTTATAGTTCCTCAAAAGAACGACATCTAAAATTGGCGATATCACGGTGTAAGAACCTACGACGCGCAAATTGTTATTATGAGTTCAGTAATTAAGATAATTGTATTCTTGCTCTGTTGGTCTCGCGGTTGCAAGTGCGAGTACTGACTTTGGAGTCCTGGGTTCGGGCAAAAGTGTTACTGGGTTGTACCATAAGAAATATCTCAGTCGCAGCTCTAAGTTTGGCGGTGGGCGGGATGATACCCCCGTGTCTAGGCAAGCACGTTAAGTCCTACGCCTGATCTCTCTCCGGGCATGTCGTATTGTCGCGATGGGAGTGAGGGAAGAGAGACTGACTGCACCTGTGCCTGCGAACACACGCGTTCAGTAGTATCTCCCGCGCCGATAGCTTCATATCCAGTGAGACTGGCCAGGAAAATCGGTCAGAAGGACTGAGATACATAATTCTTGAACCATTAGCTATGCAAAAAAATTGTTGTTTCTTACACCCACCACTGCCCATTGCACCATGTGTAATGCCAATAAAAATCCTTCCTAACTGGTAACCAACATCCAGAACAAAAAAATGAAGAGTTGGAGACGACGGGCGGGGAGCGAAGCCGGGACGAGAGCGCGTGGGCCGGCCGAGCGACGCCTCCGGCCGCCGCCTTCCCCATGCAGAACTCGAGCCACGTCAAGTTCGAGCCGCCGAGTGTGCCTGTTATATTCGTACTGGGTAAGTTAAACTTTACTTATTAAATAGATCTCCTTTTTGAGTCGATGGTTAACACATGGTACAATACATAATCTATACCTACTTCTTCTTCTTCTTCCGTCATCTAAAGAGATAAAGTTTAGATTTATGAGCAGGGGCGGATTTGAGCCAACGTATGGCTGCCCTAGGCCTACGAAAGATTGCCGCCCCCCTGTGTGCTATAAAGTATGAAAAATTTAAAAAAACTAAAAATTAAATTAAAATGGAAAAAAAAACGACAGTCAGTACCTAAATTATTTTAATTATTATTATATTTTAATCCCCTTTATTAAATTGAACACAAACTTTTAACATTTTTAAATATTAATATAAAAATATATATAAAAAACATTTAAAAATATAAAAAATTGTAGCCCACCGGTATCGGGAACAGGGTCCAAGCTACCGGCGGTCAGGGCTCCAGAGAGAGGAACCTCCTAACAATACGGGCCGTGTCCAGGAGTACCGCTTTCTGAATCAAGCCCTTGATCCAGCTGCCTAACGAGAGCCTCCTTAGGTGTTGGTCGAGGCTCTTGGCAATTAAGCCATGCGCTGACACGACTTTTAATTATTGTTATTTTAATTATCTCAATCAGTTACAGTACAGTACAGATACTGATTCTTACAATTTCTATTTGTGAGTAACAATGAGCTCACTGTAACAATGGACACATTTTAGAGTTTTTACACGTACCTACCTAGGTGCGAAAAAAAACGACCAAATTTTGCCAAATTTTGTTAGGCCCGGGCCAACTCGGCCTATAGGGAAATCCGCCCCTGTTTATGAGATATATCTCAGAAAGTATTCACAAGATTCCAAAAAAAACTTTGTCCAATTCAAAACTAATGCTTGAATCCCAAGCCGATCAGTGCCATGAGAGTGTTCTTAAAGAATTCCCTAGTAGCAACCCGGAATCTGGTTCATCCATGCGAATGGAACTGAAAGAAGAAAAAAGCAGAGTTCTATACTTGGTATAGAACTCTGCTTTCGCCCGCTTCCGTTTCCTTCCGCTTCAGTGGGTGATACCGTGCTGAAGAGGCAATCCCAATATGGAACAGTTTCAATTACCTAAGTGAAGAATTCTGCCATAGATTATGTGATGCTGTAATCCTTTCAATACAGCTTCATATTCGATTCGGTTTCCCTGCTTTTCAAGCACCGACAGTAGACGAGTACTTATACGGGCGCTGTGTCTGATTAGGTCCTCATCACCTTCTTTCGTGTCGATGGTCGACGACTTCTTCAAATATCTTGGGCCCAGTATTTGGCCAAGTTATGACCGCGGCATTTTGGCGTCTTTTAGACCCTCTAAAGTGCAGGTAATGCAAAGCAAGGACATCATCTGCCTAGCCTTTTCCCAACTATGCTAAGGTCAGCTTCCGGTCTAACCGGATGCAGCTGAATACCAGTAGTATCTTACACGGAGCGACTGCCTATCTGACCTCCACAACCCAGTACATATTGGGTAATACGATACCACTTGGTGAGACTGGTTGTCACGCTTTTTGGGCCACTGTGACGATTGTCAAAGATCAAAGATGGACAAATGACAGCCGGGACCAACAGGTTATCGTGCTTTCCGAGGCACGGAAGAAACTCGGTATGTAAGGGTGGTCACCCATCAGACCAACCTAGGAAAGGGCCCGAGTGGCTGTTATTATTTAGCCACGGGTTCCTAAATCCATTCCGACCATCCAAACCAAATTATATCTACCATTTAATTTTCCCCAGTCTGTCACTTGGCCTGGTCGTGGTCGGAGTTACTTTTTAATTTATCACACTGAGTAAATATTATGATGGTCAAGGTTACTGATGTATGGATAGTTTTTAACGCATTACCTCTATAAACACTTGCGCTAATGGGCTCAATGATTAAGTGAATTTTATTTTCTTCCGTATTTTCCTTTAGTACCTATTGACCACGATTAGTATCTAAATAAAAATACGATACCATTATGACCATGCGATACTTTTTAGGATTTGATGAACAAAAACTAGACACCCAGTAATGTTGTTATTTTGATGTCGCCGTTGTTTAAGACGGTAGGCATAATAGGCTTGTTAACTGAAAAAATCTAATTAGTCCGTCACTTAGATTATCAAAAAATATTTGACCCGTATTTTTTCTTTTGTCACATAAACCAAAATTGACGAAGATACGACGCTTTTAAAATTCCCAATACGTCTCTGTTTGGGTACTCCCTTGATTGTTCTAAAATTTTTTGTCCGAAAATCATTATCCATAACACGTTTGCTATAAACTTCAGTAACCATAATGTTCAAAACACCGAAATTATGTTTTACATAACTAACTTTACTTCTAATACTATTTTGTCATAATATCGAATACTATAATAATTGAATCTCCTTATTTTACATGACATAAAGTCGTATGTCCTAAGTATTGTATCACATAATGTGTATGATTCCGAATGGTCATTTATAAACCTAACTTTAACTTAACTAAAAGTTAGGTTTTAGTGACAGAAACGAATTGCTGTAAATCCGACTCCACGCAGTCTTGCCGCATGCTTGCTGCATGCTTTCTCTTATTGCAGTTCAACGCCTACATACCATTAAACATTTACTTATAATAGGACTTATGACTTTTATTGAAAACGATTTTATATCTTTTGTATATTATTGATTGTAATACTTATGACAAACGGATTTAGGGCTTATTATATTTAGGGATTTCAACTTTATGGCATATGATATTATGTGATTTAAAGTTCAAAAAAAATTATGTCATTTTAGATTATGGATTAAAAAGTTAGGTAATACGATAGAGAACCCACTGTTTGGTATCATTCTAAGTGAGTTCTGGCGTCACGAGCCCCCACTCCCGAGTTTTGATGCGTTTTATCTTTGTCAATATTCGTTGATTTACAAAAACAGAAAATACCGTGTCCATTATTTTCCCTGACGGACTAAATAGATTTGCAATTTATTGATAGTGGAAAGTAGCCTATTAACTAATGACTCTGAAGACTTTGAGAGAACAAAGTAGTTAATAATTGTAACTTGTGATGTTTTGTACAAATATCATCATCGAATTGGTCAACTGCCTTGTTGGTCGCGTAGTCGCAAGCGGGATGAGCATGAGGGTTCGATGCCCAGGCCGGGCAAAGTGTTATTATGTTTTTTTAGCAAGAATATCTCAAGGACAGCACCGAGTTTAAAATTACCCGTTGATTGTAATAGGCACGCACCCGTTTTCCAACCGGACTTAAACATAATTGGCGAAATGCAGGTGTACTTATCTACTACTAATACTTCGCCTGCGACTTCGTTCGCGAAAATTAATGTTATGGCTCGGCTAATTTTCATGATATCAATATAAATTATAGCTATCGTTACTTGGTAAAGATGTAGCTTTCTAATGGTGAAAGATTTTTTTAAATCGGTTTAGTAGTTCTTGAGTTAAATTGTGACAAACAAACAAAAAATCAAATCATTCCTCTTTATAATATTAGTTAGGTACTAGCTGATGCCCGCGGCTTTGCCTGCCCGCAAATTATATGTATACTAAAACCTTCCTCTTGAATCACTGTTTTGAAGAGCTAAGCATACATAGGGACAGACAGACGCGGCGGGCGACTTAGTTTTACAATATGTAGTGAAGATAAGTCACTCCTGCCTACTTCCCGTCGGGGATTTAATGCGCATTAGGTAGGTACATCACGCATTTGGAAGGCACAAATCATAGTGTGTACAATGTTCTAATCCATTCCCTTTGCACCCAGGTGGTCCAGGCAGCGGCAAGGTGACCCACTGCGACAATCTGATGCAGGAGCGGCGCGGCGTAGTCCACATCAACATGACCGATCTGCTGCAGCAGTACGCCATCGGCAACGGTACTGCCCACCCCGGTTTGCACCTTATGTAGTATAGAGTTAGAGTACACTGTAGATAAAATGTAGCGTAATTTGATAATTTAGTAGTACCTACCTAGGTTGTAGAACGTACGTAGTTCGTGCTAATTAGAGAAACGCATGTGAATGATGCTCTTTGTTCAGAATTAAGCAGGAAGCATTTAATTGCAAAGATTCGCGTGCGTTCTCATTTTTTATTAATCATTCATGAACACATACGTGTAGGAGATTAGAAGTAACGAAGAAAGAACTTTTAACGAGCACATCTTGCTACATTGTTCTCACATAATGTACCATCTCAACATGAATGATGCAACAAAGGTTTTGTAAAAATAAAGAGTGTCCATGGAGTTTCATGCCCGTTCTTCTCCATAGAGGTCTACGCTAGGCGCTTTAATTTTCATATTTGTTTGGACAATTCAAAAGTGCCTGTAACTGGCCTACTTGAAATAAATGCTTTGATTTGACTTAGAAAAAGGAAAAATAAACACAACGGTGTTTAGACGATGCTTAATTTTATTTGAAATTCAGATTTCGAGTTCAATTCTACCTTCACAAAATTAAAGGAAAAGAAAAGTTAGAAAAAGAAAGAAAAAGCATTTATAAGCCCGACAGGACAACACATAAAAAAAATGGTAAAATTGTGATTATAACACTAATATAAAGTAAAAATAGTGAGAGAAAAAAAAATAACAAAATCATAAGAAAAAACAAACAAAAACAAAATACAAAACAGAATTTGTCCTGTACAAGACCAAAAGGCCAATATTGCCAATATTGGTATATTAATGACAGATTATGGAAGTACTCCTATTGCGTTACCTCATTTACATAAAATGCGTCCAAGAACCAAATAAACTAACCACACGATAAAGAATGAAGTCCTAAGTAGATTAACGAGTCTACTAATGGATCATTGGTGGCATAGCTTGTCTGGCATGAAGCATCAGGCACCTCATCATCGGGTGTCAGTCCAGCGACATTTGAAGTGACCCACCATCGCAACATTATTTCTTGTACTTAGAATTGACTATATATACGAAGCTAACTTTTCCGTCGGAAAAGTCACCTTGCAGCTCATTTAGATGTGGTACAAACGGTTTGAAATACCGAAAGGTATTTGTTTTCCCTGTCATAACGTTTTTTTTTGTTCTACACCATACCTGGGAACCTTCTAGTTACGGAGATATTGGGGGTCAAAGTTCCAACTTTTTGACAAGTCTTTCACGCCAAAACTACTGAACAGTTATAGCTGAATTTTGGCACACAGATAGTTTACAACCTAAATTAACACTAAGGTTCTGTGACTAAGGATACTTTTTATTATGGTAGTACGTGGGATGATTACACTCTACGCAGTCGAAGCCATAGCTAGTTTTACGACAGTTAAATTTTACATTGTCGATTGTCAAATAGGTCTTTTAGTAAAATCATTAAAACAATTTAACTATCATGACATGCATTATCGATGTGACCACGAACTTGACCGAGCTTCTATGAAACTAATCAGTCGGGCGGGTTTAAAGAAATGTTTACATTTCTGTGTATGACATCGTTTTCGCAGTATTTGCTAACGAAAATGACGTTTACCTTCATGTTTTGACCAATAATTTAGCAAATGGAATGCCTGAACCTCATTAATACACTGTTAGTTTTTTGTTAAATACTAAATAGTCTTGCTCGTGGCTAACTATTAATAGCCGCTCGGGTGGATCTTTAGGCTAAGCCATGCTTACCTAGGTTGGTCTGTGGATGGGTGGCCACCCACTACATACCGAGTTTTCTCCGTGCCTTGGAAAGCACGATAGGCAGTTGGTCCCGGCTGTTATTTGTAGATCTCAGACAGTCGTTACAGGTAGTCAGTGGCCCAAAAGTCTGACAACCAGTCTTATCAAGGGGTATCGTATTACCCAGTACTGAGTTGTGGAGGTCAGATAGGCAGTCGCTCCATGTAAAATACTGGTATTCAGCTGCATCTGGGTAGACTGGAAGCCGACCCCAACATAGTTGGGAAATGGCTAGGCAGATGATGAGATGATTAAATAGATGCGTTAGGCCGCAACAAGCTTGATGTGAAGCGATGTTGCTGTTGCGGCCTAGAATGCAGAATCCGATTAACTCGAACTAAATAAATCTCGATTATAATTACCAGGGAACAGAGAAACATACTCTCGTCGTTGAGCTGAGCGAGGTAAATGGAATAATGAGTTTATATTTAGACTTTCGTTGACGTCGAGTTATCGTCTGGTCTGGTGCTATGCCTTTTTACCCTCACTAATAGTCAAATTATACAAGGTCCCGTTAGAAAAGATGGACACATTTTAACACAGCGTTCAGTACGTCTAACCAAGACATCATGTTTTTAATGTAAGAACTTTACTTAAAACACCTCCACGACCCCCATATTATTCAATTCCTTCACCAGCACAATGCGTTGAGTGCGTTACAGTGACTCCAACCGTAATACGTGATTTTTCACAAAAAAAAAGTCGTTTCCCAGAAACGTTTTTTGCGTAGAGTTACTTAGGTCCATGTTCACCGAAAAGATAACAGTCTAATTATCTAAAAACAGCTGTCACTGTGACGTGTTCCCATACAAATAGGTGTTTCAAACAGCTGATTTTAGATAATCAGAGCGTCATCTTTTTGGTGAACATGGACCTTAATTAATGATGTACAGAATTTTTGGTTGACGGCTGTCACACCCTGTCTAAACGGTGTTTCCGGACGATATCCATAAACTCCGACCGGTTATTGTACTCATCATTATGAACAACTTTTACTATGGGACCAAACCTTGAATCGCGAAAAAAGTCTGCTGTTCCCTACAATTTGCTCGCAACTTTAACTCGACAAAATGTATGGAACAACTGATTTATTTTTCGCGATTCAAGGTTTGGTCCCATAGTTAAGGTTGTTCATAATGATGAGTACAATGACCGGTCGAAGTTTATGGATATCGTCCGGAAACACAGTGTACAGTCACGACCAATAATGTAAACACTTAAGAATTTTTTTAAATGTGTTTCTCCTACTGTATTGATTAAAATTTCATGTTATTACGTACATAGTATTCTGGAACTCATATTTATATGAAAAAGATCCTATGCCCTAGTTACAATCGTTATTTCTCGCGAAAATAGCTATAATGTTAAGGAAAGTGTATACATATTGGTGCTCGTGACTCTACGTCCTTTTTCCCTTACCAATTAACAGTAAAATCATATAAAAAATTAACATATATAAGCTGGTAACGTAGTGAATGAGCTGCAAGTTCACGGGTATCGTGACTAAAAACATTTATATAATAAAAGCATAATGCAGTTTTACACATCACTATGTAATATTATAGCTAATGTTGTTAGATTCCGTTATAATTATGTGTTAAATACACAGTTAATGATAATACTAGGGTCTGTGGGTACTTTTACTTCTTTATTAAAAGTCGGTATTTTGTTTAAAAACTTCTGATCAATCAAAATAAAAGCAAAGCATTTATTTCAAGTAGGCCAATTACAAGCACTTTTAAATTGTCGAAACAAAGATGAAAATTAAATGTAGCTACAGTCCCAGTCACAAGACATAAAAACTGTGAAAGTACTGTAGTTCCTAATCTGAGTAAGACTGGTGAAAACTGGTAGACCAATGTAAGAAGGTATATTTTTCTTGGAAATATACCCCCTTTGACATTCATTTTATGCAAATATTATGTTGCATGTGCCGTATTATATTTGTCACCGTAAAATTGTCAAACACGTTATATTACAATATAACGTGTTTCTCTCTAGCGATATTGTAAACTCTCGAATTATTGTCAACTGAACATACGGAAGTATCTCTGCCCTCATAATCGGGACTTCCCACCCGTTAGGTTAGTTAGGTTCCTTTAAACCCTGCACTCGGAAATAGGGGCCCCGCGAAGCGGTACTCCGTCGACTACGCTTTTTAGGTGAATATAAAGTGTTTTAAGGTTAGGTTATAATAATCGGTATTTCTCAGGAATGGTACAATATCTTTTCATGAGAGTTGTACCACTGGGCAAGGGGGACCCCTCCTTCCCTCCACACCGCGTGAGTTGACTACCATCGCATGCATTTCACGAAAAATAATGCGTTTTGTTGTGAGCAGTATGTTTATTTGACAATATTTCGTGATTTGATTTTACAATATCGCTAGAGATATTACAATATAACGTATTTGACAATTTTACGGTGACATATTCACAACAAATATGTTGTGAAGCGAAAACAAAATAATTATTTGACACGTTGTGGTAGCGTAGACCAATGTTATAGTTAATTATTTTAGTAAAAAATGATGTAAAAATAAAGCTGTGCAAGGTTTTTTTGGCTCGATACAACATATGAACTAACGGTCGCCATTTTAGTGTTTTTCAATTTACTTTACATAACAATTTCACAAAGTTACAGAGCGCCCGCTTGTTTACATTCGAGCGAAAAAAACTTGTAACATAGGTTAAAAAACGGCAAATTAAAGAAAACTAACGATCAACTATTTAATGCCTCTTATTTAATATTGGGAAATACGATATCACTTGGTAAGACTAGTTGTCAGACTTGTTGGGCCACTGACTACCTGTAACGACTGCCAAAGATGGACAAATGACAGCCGCGAGCCGGGACCAACTGCTTAACATGCTTTCCGAGGCACGGAGGAAACTCTGTATGTAAGGGGTGTTCTACGGAAAGCTTCTCTACGAGAGTTCTACATCGCGTAGACGTCTTGCTACGTCGCGTAGGCTCCGTGCTATGGCCCGTAGCAAGTGCCTACGAGACATGATGACTTAGTTTAAGAGCCCTCTTAAATTTTGCAAAAAGGCACATAATGAAAAAGTATTCTATTATTATGAAAGTATAGGACATTTGTGAGAAGAATAAAAATGTTGATTGTCTATACATTCAACAGAATCTACAAATTAGAGGTCCCTAATCACGAAATCAGGTTTCCGTGAGCTTTTGCCTAAACATGCATCGGGAGAATGGCTATCACTAAATAACTAAATAAGTTATTTAAAATGCGTTCTAGTATTATTGAAGTATAGAATACGAACTATTTGTAACAAGTAATTGTTATTTCAAGCAACGAACGGAACACTTATAATTTCAACGAGCAAAACTCGCGTTTTTAGGGTTCCGTAGCCAAATGGCAAAAAACGGAACCCTTATAGTTTCGCCATGTCTGTCTGTCTGTCTGTCCGCGGATAATCTCAGTGACCGTTAGCACCAGAAAGCTGAAATTTGGTACCAATATGTATATCAATCATGCCGACAAAGTGCAAAAATAAAAATTTAAAAAAACATTTTTATTAGGGTACCTCCCCCAGACGTAAAGTGGGGAGCGATTTTTTTTTTAATTTTGACCCTGACGTGTGATATATTGTTGGATAGGTATTTAAAAATGAATAGGGGTTTTCTAAAATCATTTTTTGATAATATTAATATTTTAGGAAATAATCGCTCCGAAAGTCAAAAACAATGTGTCCCCCCCCCCTCTAACTTTTGAACCATAAGTTTAAAAAATATGAAAAAAATCACAGAGGTAGACCTTTATATGAACTTTCTAGGAAAATTATTTTCAACTTGATGAGTTGAACAGTTTTTGAGTTATATAGCACTTTTTCAAAAAAAACGCAAATGATAACTTTGTTTTTCATACAAATACTATGAAAAACAAAGTTATTTTTGCTGACGAAAAATGTTGGTATTTTTAATGGTCTGGGAAGCTACGGAACCCTACAGTGAGCGTGGCCCGACACGCTCTTGGCCGGTTTTTGTTGTAATGGGGCTCATAATAATGTTACATTTTTATCGTAATGTGTTTTTTTCGGTTTAATATAGTGAAGGTATATAAACACAACACAATCTAGTGGTGATATTACTCCCAAATAACCGGTTTTAGAGTGAATAGAGCATTTTACTCAATACTTTGTTAATCTCAAGAAACAATTTGTTTCACAGGGGCCAAAACTATCCATCATACAATAACAGGCGCTAATCTGACAAGCACAAAAAGCAAAATGAAATTAAAATCGGTCAAAGAACCCAAAGCGCTAGTTTATTTCACTCGAAGCCAAAATCAATTCTGTCACAATGTGTTAACACTCAAAATCAATTGCTTTCCCATATTCATTCGATACCTACTAATATGTAGGTAGTTTCAAATAATGATCGGTACGTTTGTTTGTTTTCTGAGAAATATTATAGAGTACGATTGTATGTTCACATTTTGTTTGTGGAATGATGACTCAGATCGTAATCAAGCGCAGTTTTGAGCCACGTGTTTGTTTGTACGAACCGTTGAAGACTTTGTGATCATATATTCATACTTCGGGAGCTATTAACTTTGACTGCAGTGTGTTAAAATACGAATGCATTGTTTTAATGGGCGGCTTTTTATTCGACAGTTAAAAAAAGATAAAAGTCAAAACGTGGTAGGTATGAGGAGCTCATAATGACAGCCGCTCGGTTCGATCTTTAGGTCTTTAGGTAAAGCCGTGCTTGCCTAGGTTGGTCTGTGGATGGGTGACTACCCTTACATATAGAGTTTCCTCCGTGGCTCGGAAAGCACGTTAAGCTGTTGGTCCCGGCTGTCATTTGTCCATCTTTGGCAGTCGTTACAGCCGTTCCAGGTAGTTAGTAGCCCAAAAATCTGACAACTAGTCTTACCAAGTGCTATTGTATTCCAAAATATTAACTGGGTTGTGGAGGTAAGATAGGCAGTCGCGCCATGTAAAATACTGGTATTCAGCTACATCCGGTTAGACTGGAAGCCGACCCCAACATAGTTGGGAAAAGG
Source organism: Xestia ashworthii (assembly GCA_950022955.1). NCBI lineage: Eukaryota > Metazoa > Arthropoda > Insecta > Lepidoptera > Noctuidae > Xestia > Xestia ashworthii. Next base: position 23,041,141 of record OX465552.1, read on the forward strand.
CTATGCAGATTTGATGAAAGTCAAAACGCATCGTTTTTGTTTGTTGTAATGAAGTATCATCACAACTATTTCAGTTCAATATTTCACGCTTTTAAGGGTTCCGTAGCCGAAGTCTCGAAGGGTAACCAACGGAACCCGAAAGCCGTTCTAAAGCTCGTTGGGTCGATGGCATCGTCCCGTCAAAGTCGCGGGTAACACCTGGATAAGGGACGCACAGGACCGGGAAGTGTAGCAGATAAAAGGGAAGCCTATTTCCAGCAGTGTGTGATTCTGAGCTGATATGATGATGATGGTGACTGCGTATCTGACCGCCGAAACCCAGTTAGTACTGGGTAATACGATAGCCCGTCTTGGTAAGACTGGTAGTTACACTTTCAGGCCATTGACTACCTAAGTGTGGTATTACGACTATAATACCACACTTTCAGGGCCTAATTCATGCCAGTGAACAGAAAATGCCCTGAGACAATATTGCTCCAAGCGCAAAATCGTGCTAACTTACAATTTGACGATTCAACAATGTTCGTCGCACCGAATGTTATGAAATCTGATTGCTTGACAACTCAATGGATATTGTTGGTTGGTCATAGTTGGTTAAAGGCTTTCCAAGTACGTTTATTCACTTATGGCGAAGGTAAACCTATGTTTAACATGAATTTATTTAGTATTGCGTTAAGTATTCTTCATACATTTACGTTATATACGGATCGGGACCCTAGGTATTTCATTTTGGAATATTTATTGTTAGGCATCTGTCTATCCCTCTAATCTTCTATCCTTCGTAATCACCTTGCATGACCCCATTTAGCTTAGAAAATTGTATTCTTAAAGTGTCCCCATCTTAAGGTGTCTTTTAAATGATTACTTCAGCTTCTAGCCCACAGTTAAAGACCTTGAGAAAGTGGCATATGTATACTGGATTGACATAACCTAACCGAAATCCTAAAACATACTGTCATACGTATAACTTTATATAGTCGTCCGATTCGGCGCCAATAAGTGTCTCAATCGATTTCATATAAGTAATTCTAAAATTCAACTAGTTCGGCTTTTTCGCTCCCTTCGGCTGTGATAGGTGTATCTGATAGGTACCTTTAAAAGTCGTTGTAGAAATGCGAAAGTCTTCGAAAGAGATGCCGCTTGTTCAGGCCTTCTGTTTCCACCTTGACACTAACAACCTCCCTCTCCAACAGACATGCAGGACTTCGGCACCCTATCCAGCACGACAGTCACCGAGGTGCTGATGTTGGAGATGAAGATGGCGCCCACGGCGAAGACGTACCTCGTGTCGGGGTACCCGCGCTCCATGCGGGATGTCGCCGAGTACTCAGATAAGGTGAGCATACTTGTACATGCATACACTTGTGTCTCTGTAGAAAGAAACCACGGATCTCATGGGTGTTGGCGGAAGGTAAGAAGATAACTATAGTTTCTTCGAAGAAAGAATCGACAAAATGACAGATTTCCTTTGTCGATTTCCGTTCCTACTGCGGTCATGCAACGCGGGTAGGTGTTAAGAACCTAAGGTTCTTAACCTGGCCCTGGCGTAGCGAGGTACGGGCAGGGGGGAGGGCAGCTGCCCCCCCTTGAAGATGCAGGAATGCTCACAAACCGTGATATAATATAACGTAGGCAAAAACTAAGTTGATTCTATTGACAGGCGAGTGTTACAAGATTGTACTCTGAATGGTAAAATCTAGATCCGCTTTTTTTTAGCGCGAAACTGTTTTCTGGACATCGCTCCGATCCCCATGTGCCAGCGCCACCTGCACCGCTGATACCAGTAAACATCGCGTCACTTGCACTGCGCTGCAGTCACCAGTTTTAGATTATTTTTGGTTTGTCTACGCCTGCCCCCCCTCCTTAACAAAATCCTAGCTACGCCCTTGAGAACCATAATGTTTTCGAAGATTGATTTGATTAACACCTTGGTTAGCTGAGTCTAGATATTTTTAAAGGGTCACATTTTTTTAAGGAAATATAAGTTTTTGTTGAAATAGTTGGTAATTGATAAATAGTTGCTTTTCTGATTTTTGCAGTCGAAAGTATTTAAGTATTTATTCGTTTTGATAAAATTAATGAATAATTTTGACAAAGTAGTGATAGCGTAGTGGTGTGCCAATTAATAAACCGTCGGACTGACAATTAATAAATAAGTAAATAAATTCTTCCCAAGTTCGAACCCAAGACACGTACCTCTGATTTTTCGGATACACGGGCCTATTGTACGTGTAATTAGCACTTGTTTCGGTGAAGAAAAACATCGTGAGAAACCAGTATGCCTGAGAGATATTTCTCGATGGCAAAGCTAAGTCAGAGGCCCGTGGGCGGCATGAAAACTCTGACACCAGTTAAATAACCGATAAAGAAAGATTGTAACATATACAAATGCTAACTGTATTGTAATCGGTTTAAAATAAAGGGTGTAAAACACCTCTTCACGAAGCCGAAAGGCACTTGTTCTCCCCATAATTGCAATCATTTTTTTGTTCTACACCATACCTGGGAACCTTCTAGCTACGGAGATATGGGGGGTCAAAGTTACAACTTTTCGACAAGTTTTTTTTTAAATACTTGTTTTTTTTGCAAGATTTTGACTTTTAACACCTCCACGACCCCCGTACTATTCAATCCATCCATCAGCACAATGTTTTAAGTGCGTTACATTGAGTTCTACCACAAAACATGACTTATAACCCCAAAAAAAATAGTTCTTTCTCAGCAATAATTTTTGCGTAAAGTTACTTAGTTTGATGTACAGAACGCTTGGTTAACGGCTTTGTGATGAGGTGGTTTACACCCTGTATATACTTTTTACACCCTGTATATACTTTTCTTAAGTACATTATAAAAACGAGGGTTTTATTTTGTTGTGACAATGTGTTTGTATACATTGTTGAGTCGTTTGAGTTTAGACAGACGATAATTATAAAGAAACAATCAATCGATTTCTGTTATGGTACAGTTTGAAATAATATTTTAGTATTACGTGTACAAACATAACAATCATCATCAACTTTATAGAGTGTAGTGATTTTAGATAGTAGTTAGGTATTTAGATTTAGATTTTTTTTGAACAGTAACAGTTTTATCCAATCTATAGACTTTGATTTGAACATTTTTTTTTTTTTTTGGAATTCTAAAGACGTCTTTTATGGAGTTTCTGATACCTTATTATGTCTGACTAGCCACTTCACCCGCGATTTCTTCCGCAAAATATATTCATATCTTATTAGCACATTTCGAGGCGGAATTAACACACGAGCCGTAGGCGAGGGTGTTTTTGAGCCGAGAACTGCAATAAAAAATGTCCATGTGTATTAAACGACGTTTTTCAATACACTTTTGAAGAAATAAAATAAAAGAATGTAAAATATTTGTGTCCTGAATTATTACGAGGCTATGATTTCAATTTGTTTTTTTTTTCCGCGCAATCTTTCGCCAGGTTGAAGGAGAAGCAAAGGTATGAAGCCGTTATACAGCCTAATACAAAAAATAGTGTTTTTTTGTTAATTTAGATCACAAATAAATGTTAATTTGTGTATAAAAGTAAATCTTAGTTTTAAAAAAATCATGTTTATCTATGATATTGAATTTATAAACACACTTTGAATATTCAAAAAATGTTTACGCTGTAAAGACGTAGATCGCTTTGCTGAAATTAAAAAAAAAAACATTCACCTCTGACTCTATAGTCAGAGGTGAATGTTTTTTTTAATTATGCGTTGAACCAATTTGGACTAAGTATAGGTATAGTTATCTGTGGCAATTTTGCTTTCTGTACATGTGTGGAAAAAACATGAAAAACGCATATGTGTGAAATACACTGCATTTTGAACCTAATCGTAGTGCGAAAGAACCCGTTTTTGAGGAAGTGTATTGAAAATATAATTACCTACGAATAATGTATCTTTCTATTAATGAAAAAAGAATTGGATAATTAGTTCCGAAGATAACGTCCTATAAAGCGTGTAAAAAAGCTCATAACGAAACCAAAAGGCACTTGATATCCCAGTCATTGCGATCATTATTATGTTCTAGCTAGACCATACCTGCATCTTCTAGTTACGGAGATAATGTGGGGCAAAGTTCCAACGAATTCACAAGTTTTTTTTAAATGTAATTATGTTTTTAATGTATGAACTTTACTTTAAACACCTCCACGACCCCCGTACTATTCAATTCATCCACCAGCACAATACTTTGAGTTTTACCGATTTTTAACCCCAAAAAAAGTCACTACCCAGCAATAATTATTTTTAGCGTAAAGTGACTTTGTTTGATGTACAGAATGCTTGGTTGACAGCTTCGTGATGAGTTCGTTTACATCTTCTAAACGAACAAACGTTGACCTCTTTATGTTATTAGTATAAATAGTTTAGATTAAATGTACAAAATGGAAAAGCGAACGATCTTTATTTAAAAATCATTTTCAAAAAAATGTGCATATTTAGCGATGTGCTCTTTTGTAAATTGCCCTTTACGAGAAGTGCACTAATTGCGAAGTGCACGTTTTGTCCAGTGCACATTCCCTAAGAGAGCGATCTTAATTTAAAAAGTCTCGAAAAATAATACTGAAAAACCGAAACTATAAATTACTTAACAATCTATCAGAAATCAAAATTCATTTAACCATCTTGTAACAGGAACTTATTTAAACTATATTGTGGATCGATGGGGCGAAGACAGCTAGGATAAAAATCGGTATATTTATGTCAAGGACGAGGCAGCGACCAAAGTAACAATTTATAAAATCGACAGCCGCCGTACATACGTTTTGTGTCGATAATTATTTCGTCGAGCGTTCTGATAGCTTTTAACTTTCATATTTGTGGAAATCATGGTAAAATATAACAGGAAAATGTCGTGATAAGGAGGATTATTTTTCTTCAAACTTGGTCCCGGCTGTCATTTGTAGATCTTTAACAGTTCTAAAAGGTAGGTAATCCGAAAATCCGAAAATAGTGGCCCGAAAGTCTTACAAACAGACTTAAACTCAAGCTCAAAGTATTTACAGACACTTTTGAATGTCAAAATAACAAAACAAGCGAAGCTACAGTCAGAGTCACAAGGCATAACAACTTGTGAAAGTATCTAGAAAAGCTAGACAGAGTCACAAGGCAAGGCAAAATAACTTGTGAAAGTATAATATCTAGAAAACATAGACAGTAGGTACCTTACTTATCAAGGGTTATCGTTATATTACCCAGCACTACAGTTAGAATTGGGCACATGGAGCAACTGCCTATCTGACCTCCACAACCCAGTGGCTGTGGCGGTCAGATAGGCAGTCGTTCTATGCGAAAATCAGCTGCATCCTGTTAGACTGTAAGCTAGCTATCATAGTTGGGAAAAGGCTCGGCATATGATGATGCTGTAACCTGACATTAATCTAGTCTTTTCGAACACGTAATAAGCACAATATCCTCACTAATTATCACCTATTCAAAACAGTTACCATGACGCATCATTAGATCCTATCACCTAATGAAGCCGCTCCCTCGAAGCCAACTTACTACACCTCCATTCAGAGTTATGGCGACAATGGTGCTACAATATGGGGAGCCAATGAAAGGTCAAAGTCCTTGGTGATAAAGGGTGCTGCAAGCCTTGTTGTTGGGTATTGTAGTGAGCAGGTTATTAGGTGAATTGGTATTGTGTATTTGTGGGTGAGTCATTGGTGTGGTGTTGCGTAAGTTATTGGAACTAGATTAAAGTTAGTTTGTTTGAGGGGTTTAAACTCAAGCTCAAAGCATTTATTTCAATTAGACCATTACAGGATTTACAGGCTACGTTGAATGTGAGGAAAAAAGCGAAGCTACAGTCACAAGGCATGATTACTTGTGACTTATACTGTAGTTGCCCATCTCAAAGTATAGGCCTCTCTATGGAGAAGAATGGGCAAGAAACTCCAAGGACACTCTTTTCAATCAAAATATTGATACGAAATCTTGGTGATGTCATACATTTTGGGATTTTGTAATCGCACACATATATATTTCACTTTCTACTTTATTAAATCCCTGGTTCAGAAAAGGGTTATAAAAGAAAGATGCTATTGTCAAAATTACTCGTTTATCTGTATACGACAGTAGGTACTTTTTAGGGTGTTTTGACCTAAGGGTGCCAACTGTACCCATATTACTATAGCTTCGCTGTCTGCTCGCTTTCCGTTCCTTGGTTCCGTAGGCTCTTTGCATCATCATCTGCCTAGCATTTTCCCACAACCCAGTTCGTACTGGTTAACTTTTGGGCCACTGACTATTACTTGATGAAAGGTTCAATGTTCCACATCTGACTGCGAATATGAACAATCTGCACATCACATTTTATGGGAGTGCAGTCTTTGGCAAATTGAACGCAATATTATATTGGATAGTGTACAGGTTATATCCGGAGTTATTTACTATACGAACCTTGCCGTGCGTTCAAGCGTTTTTGCCATACCTACGAGTATTATTTGAATCAAATATAACAGCTCACAACTTAGGACCCATTAATGTTAACATTTATCCGTGGTGCTAGGCAACATGGCCTATCCCAGTTGTAAACGTCCCTTTGTGCCTATTGGCCTTGTTTAGTTCTGTCTCCTGCTGATATGGAGGGAAGTGGAAATTACGGATTTTTTCCTACTCCTCCGCTATACTTTCTGATTAATGTCGCGGTCGTTGCGGGATCCAAGACAGTTAAATTCATTCTCTGGGACTTCGTCGAGCTTTATTGTCTCAGCGCTTTTCTGGTGGTCGCCACTGTTGTTTCTGGCTTTCAGGAGTTACAGTGGTTTGGGAATAGTGTGGCAGGCTTGTCCCACAAAAAAAAAGTGTACACGTGTAGGTATTAATTTTATAGGTACCTAGTAATTAGTTAGTAGTATACAGTAATTCCGCTAGTAATAGGGGATGACCCTGTTACCACCAACATGCTAAACTCAGAACTACTATTCAGTATTTTCAATTGAAAATACACAACTATTTTTTTGAAGTGAAAACTTCTTTAGTTGCGTTGAGCACTTTTTGAGTGAACAAAAATCATGGAACTCGCGTGATCGTCACCTAACGCTTCGTAGCACCCGTAATCGGCTACGAATCGACTACGAGTTTTCACTTCCTGAAAAAACTTGCGGGGCAGTCCCCAAAGACCATGAATAACATTTCATCGGACGATGTTATAAATAAATATAGCTGGACATTAACACACAGCGCCACCTAGTGCCACACTAAGCAAGGCTTGTGTCGTGGGCACCAGATAGTTGATATACTACATTACTTTTTTGTTTGTAGATACATACTTATTATACATACAAACATCCATGACTCGGAAACAAATGTCCATGCTCATCACACAAACATTTGATCTTACCGGGACTCGAACCCAGGACCCTAAGAACGTAAGGCAGCCTCACTACCACTACGCCATTCGAGTCGTCATATAGAGAATATTTATTACGAACCTAATACACCACTAATTTTTAATTAGTACAAAAAAAAATGGGGCGGTATCCGTACCCTTTACTTGTCATTTTATTTGTGTAGTCAAAAGTCATAAAATCGAAATCCCAAAAAAATTCATAATTGGTAAACTCATAACTGAATAACGCTACGATCATCGGATGAATGACTGAATGGCGAATAATGGTCGCAAAGATGATGAATGAATACTAATAAGAATTTAAGAATGGCCTGTACAATATTTTTGACATTTTGGGATGTAAACAAACGCTAATAACTTTTCTGTATATCAATATTATTTATTGAGACTTCACATATATAACAAGACCATCTTTAACAAGCCCTGTAAGTATTTGTACTAATTAAAAAATTGTCGTGTATTATTTCACGGTCCCATTTACTCCAACCAATACGTCAATAGAATATACAGTAACGTGAGATGTACCTTCGTGTTTTAGTTCCAAACATGTTTAAAATGATACCTACCTAAATTCTAAAAATAGACCACCTGACTAGACTTTATTAATATGTTTTAAAGTAGATTTTATTTTATTTATTTAAGGAAAATATCGTTCCATAGGTATATCGTAGCACTTATTTAATAACTAGTGCCAATAAGATGGTTGCCCGTTTCATACACCGTGTTTTCATTCTTAAATGTCAAGGACCTTTTTGTTTTTTAAAAAGAAATAATATTGCGAATTTGACACGATATGTTTGTCTTAAGCATTGCACAAAACCGAAAAAGTAGTACATCTATACTAGTATTATAAAGCTGAAGAGTTTATTTGTTTGTTTGAACGCGCTAATCCCAGGAACTACTGATTGAAATTTTTGTGTTGGATAGTCCATTTATCGAGGAAGGCTATAGGCTATATAACATCACGCTACAACCAATAGGAGCGGAGCATAAATGAAAATTGTTGCAAAAACGGTGATATTAATTTTTTGTGCATTTTTTTCTCGTTTATGTGACGCAGAAGTTGCGTGGGTCAGCTAGTTTCTAACATAAGCTGGACTATCAAGTTTCATAATGGGTATAAAAGTACCCTTAACGAAGCTGAGAGACACTTATTAAAATAATAATCTATACATACAATAAAAGAGTAAAAAAACTCCATTGAATATATTTAAAAAAAAATAACTGATGGGGGTTTAGAAACAGTAATAGAGCATGAATCCAAAAAAAAAACTGTCTGTTTGCCTGTTTGTCTGTTTGTTTGTACACGCTAATCTTCGGAAGTACTGGACGGATTTGAATGATTTTTTTTTCGTTGTATAGATATTAAGTCTGGGCAACATATAGGCTATAATTTATCTTGGAAACTTGAACACCTGATGCAGAACCGCAACAGACCAGCTAAACTATAAGAGATACAAAAATGACACCGTAGCAAAAATTGTTTTACATGATGAGCATTTTCTGCTAAGAGAATAAATTTGAAGATCTGGAACACCTGATGTGGAACTCCAAGAGCCCAGCTACACCATAACACATATAGGAATGGCGTCTTAGGAAAAGTTGTTCAATCTGATGAGCACTCTCTGTTGACTTATAAAAATCGAAGATCTGGAAAACCTGTTGTGGAACTCCAAGAGCCCAGCTACACCATAACACATATAGGAATGACGTCTTAGCAAAAGTTGATCGGTCTGATGGGCATTTCCAGTTGATTTAAAAAAAATCGAAGATCAGAAACATCTGATGTGAAAATTATTGCAAAGCTATCACTAATTTCACTGTAAAACAAACAACATCAATGGTGTGGTGTGTGGTGTTGGTGTTTCAAATAACATCAGCTGGAAGTACCTCCACGCGGTGAAAGCGGTATTAGTTTAGGGCTGATTTTCGATGACGATGGTATAACATTGAAAATTTGACTCTACTGGCCAAAACTCCCATTTATTATTTTATTTTATCGAATATATATGCCTTCGGGTTCATGTTATTTCAGTGTTTAATTTTCTTTTCCATTTATCTTCGTGACTCGGTAGCCTATTCGGTAACGCAGGGGAGCAGTCACTTAGATTTTAATTGATCAGGTATCTTCACAGCGAAAGTATTATCATGCTTAGAAAGAGGTCAAATCTTTCCCAATGTTCCAAAGGAGCTAAAAGATTTAGGATCATCATAAGATCCCAAGAATCTACCGAAGAGCGTCAGAAGAGACTTGATGCTGTTCGAGAACATCAGGCTGCAACTTGCTCCGTGGAAACCTCTTCGGATCGCGAAGCACGCCTGCGTTCTCATCGTATTTACGCATCCACATCCAGGTCTCTAGAGACCAGTGAAGAATAGATGCGCGACTGACCACTGATTGTGAACGTCACGCATTGTCTCGCGAGTCGGAGACGTTAACCGATACAGAATCACGCTTGAGTTCTCAGTGTATTCGCACATCTACTAACAGGTCTTTTGAAACGAGTGATGAACGTGATGCGCAACTAACTGCTGATCGAGATTATCATACATTGTCCCGAACGCGCACACCACAAAATATTCATAATCAGTTAGAAAGTGAGAGAGAAATAATTGCTGGAGTACGGCATGAAGAGACAGAAGAAGAGCGCAACGAACGTTTGAATTCTGATCGACTTCGACATTCTCTGAACAGAATGTCGATATCATCTGAAGAATCGGATGTGTCTCAAGATATAGCCGTAGAGCGTGGCGACCTTCCTTGAGTTGATAAGGAACGGAGTGCATTTATTTACGTATATTCCTATGATTGAATACGCCACATATTCCGCCATCGGAGGTATGGTTCAAAAATGTACACTTTGGTGAAGCTGTTAAATGGCAAAAAGGAACAAACGGTATGTGTTGCTCAGGTGGGAAAGATCCGTTATTTTCCCGTCCCCGGGTTCTTAGAATTCGACATCAGACGTTTCAGATTTTCGATTTTGACGACCCTGTAGTCGCTGACATAAACAACAGGATCCGCGTACGAAGTCGCGGGCAGAAGCTAGTAAAAAATAATTCTCCCCATCATTGCGATATTTTTTTTGTTCTACTCCATACCTGGGAACCTTCTAGTTACGGAGATATGGGGGTCAAAGTTACAACATTTTCACTTTTTTTTAATGCAAGATTATATTTTGTGACTTTCGTTTAAATTATACCTCCAACACCCCGTAATATTTAATACATTCATCAGCACAATGTTTGAGTACGTTACACTGAATCCGTAGATCGGTATTTTTCACCCCAAAAAAAAGTCAATTTCCAGCAAAAAATTTTGCGTAGAGTTACTTATTTTGATGTAAAGAATGCTTGGAGAATGCCAAACTCAGAATCAAACTTGATATAAATTAAGGCTGGACCTTCTTTTTCTCTAGTGTGCGTACAATTTTCGTTTTGCATGCTGGGTTTACCTATACTTAAGTGATTGTAGACTATTGTTTATTGGTTTTTTTTTATCATCAAATAACTTCTCCCACTCTGTCTGGAGGGAGTGTCAGACTTTTACTGACTAAAACCCATCCATGTTCCTTCCTCGCCCTTTATGTTCCGTGGCCACGGTATCTCTTTCGAACAGTCCCGCAGCCGTTTTTTATGCCCTTAACCAGTGTAAACAATTGTTGGTAAACCAGTAAAATAAAATATTTTATTTTACTGGATTACCAACAATTGTCTCTTCTTCAGCATAATAACTGAAAAACCGATAATAGGTAAATAAAGCTTTCAGGCACTGAGGGGTTCTGGCACCCTTTCAATTATACAAGGTGTAAACAACCTCATCACGAAGCCGTCAACCAAGCATTCTGTACATCAAACTAAGTGACTTTATGCAAAAATTATTGCTGGTAAAATTTTTTTTTTTTGGGGTGAAAAACCATGTTTTGTGGTAGAACTTAAGGCGACTACACGAGCTAAACGCGAGTTTTATAATTACTAAAAGTATATGATTCACTGCTATAAACAAGACCAGAAAAATATATGATATTCTTCCGGATATATGCTAGCATGATACTGTTTTGAAAACATAATATAATTAATTTGGCTCGATAAAAAGAAATCACGAACTTACCTCTAAAAATATCTTTCAAACAATAGAAAACATACTAACATGCATGCGATCATTCTGATTTTTTGGCAAATAATTCTACAAGCAATATATTAGCATGATACTGTTTTAGTTTTTTAATCCAATCAATAGATTTTTTGTAAATCGATCGAAACCACTCATTTCGCGCTATTTGGCCCGCAGTGGCTGACGTAACAACCACTTTGTAGTGCAAGCTGATTATAACTTTATTCTAGCAGCATTTCAAACGAAGTTTGAACCACCACAAATAGAGTTGCTAATTTAGCTCGTATAGGCGCCTTAATGTAACGCACTCAAAATTATTGTGCTGGAAAAATTCCATCCAGATTGAATAGTACGGGGGTCGTGGAGGCGTTTAAAGTAAAAGTCATACAATTAAAACTTGTAATTAAAAAAAAACTTGTCAAAAAGTTAGAACTTTGATCCTCAATATCTCCGTAACTAGAAGGTTCCCAGGTATGGTGTAAAACAAAAAAATCTTCGCAATGACGGGAAAAACAAGTGCTTTTCGGCTTCGTTAAGAGGTGTTTTACACCCTTTATTTCAGGAAACCAAGAGACAGTATAACACATCCATCCGCTAATCAGCTATAACATTGAAACGGTTCAGCACGGAAATGTCCGGGACAGCGCAACCCTTAATTATATATTAATTTGTCACCCCTATTCGCATGGTCGCGTGATGCCGGCGTGATTCACAGGTAATCGTTATCGCCTGATAAACACGGACTCGTAATGACGTGTTCTGATGTATTTATTTACTTACACTCGGGGGGTTTGTAGTGGAGGAAAATTTCCGTAACCTGTTGGGTACGAGGTTGATGCTGACGCGTTATGCGTGTCCCGAGGGATCGATTACAGTGAAAACAATTGAAAAACGTTATTTAGGCCTATTACAACTTTCAAGAGCGATTCGTAATTTAAAATTTATTTATTTATTTACTACTAACAAAGCCTCGGTTTATTTAAATGGTATTATTTTTCACTTTTAAATGTTTTACTTCAAATGAATTGTCATTTACCATTTTGTCTTATTCGAATATTCTGCAGCAATCAGCAATATTTTTAATGAAATATAGTTTTCTTTTTACGTGTCACTGGCCTGATTCTAATTAATTTTAAATATACATTATGCTTATGAGTACTATATTTTGTGCAAACTGTACCTACTATTTGTGAAATACCGTGATCCTGGCAAAAAAATTCTAAGAAGCCACCCATACTTTAGTACCCTATCCCGGAAAAAACGAACTTTAGAGAAATATGCATCCGAATACCCGATCTCTATTTACTTACACGGTTATAACTAAATGTAGATTGTAGGTCCCGATACCAGAATTAGCTATGACGATATTGATGCGTCATATAAGTAGGTACGAGTTTTATAATTATACTGCGAAACATGACAGTGTGGAAAAAGCTGACTTTCACTTTCTATGGAAGAGTAATGCTTATATCTATAAATAAGTTCCTTGGCTTTTGTTAGGAGTACCTAATTTGTCGTCTGATGTCATGAGTCTATAGAAGAACTACCCGGTATTTTAGTCTAGACGCGAAATAACTTTTCACTACAAATAAAAATATCGATGATACACCATTATCGTCATATTTTACCTAGCCTCACCATCTGCCTAGGCTTTTCCCAATTATGTTGGGGTCGGCTTCCAGTCTAACTGCAGAGATGCAGTTAGACTGCTACCAGTATTTTATATAGAGCGACTGCCTATCTGACCTCCACAACCCAGTTAGTACTGGGTAATACGATACCCCTTGATAAGACTGGTTGGTAGATTTTTGAGCAAATTACTACCTGTAACGGCAGAAAAAGATCTACAAATGACAGCCGGGACCGCTTATCGGAAAGCACCGAAGCACCGAGGAAACTCTGTATGGAATGAGTCCCATCCACAGACGAACCTAGGCAAGCATGGCTTAACCTAAAGATCGACCCGAGTGGCTGTCATTTTTTTTTCCTGGAGCTCCTCAATGAGATGCAGCTAGCTCAATGAGATGCTACTAATACATGAATTTTAAATAAAGAAAGAAAAAACATTTATTAGCCCGCACAGGACAAAAACATCAAAATGATCAGTATAATAAAAAATAAAACTTACTAATAAAACTTACACAGAAAAAAAAATACGTCACAGCGCTGGTATTCTGATAGGGCCCTAAGTAAATGGTACGACTTTTTATGGGTCAGTCATCCTGTTTAACCTGGAAGGACGACCCGTGATTACGGCTATTACGGCTATTATTGCGAAAGAACGCACCTCCATTTTTGACAACTTTTTTTTTCGGATTGGAAATCATCAAATGACTCCTCCCGCTTTTCCATGTTCCTTCCTCGCCCTTTATGTTCCGCGGCCACGGTATCTCTTTCGAACAGACCCGCAGTCCTGGCAGGCTTCGGCCCTGGACCCCTTCCTTATGCTGACATCTCTTTGAGGTGCGCGTGGAGCACGAACGCGCCACGTCGGCACGGCGTCTTTGACAACCTAACAAACTGAACAGTCAAAACGCTCACTTCATCATCTTACGGCCCTCGTCCCATGTTACTTTGGGTCGGCGCAACACGTGTTTTCTTCCATTCCCTTCTCTCAAACGTCACGCTATCATTAAAAAAAAAAAAAAAATGAAAAATATTTTTATTTTAACAAAATGCTTCATACACAATGAATTGTGTTTGGAGCCTCCTTTTAGACAAAAAAAGCCTGTGTTAGGAGACTCCGCTCTTCTATATCTTAGATAATTATGTTACGCATATTACAGTTTTTTACATTTTTTTTTTATAATAAGTATTTTAACATCTTTTGGTTGATGTGGTAAGAAGCGTGGTGTGCTTTAGTTGGGTGTGTGGCGTGTGTGTAAGATGTATGTGGTTTGATGTGATCTGATATGATGTGCGGTGTGGAGTTGTGTTGGCGGTGTGGTGTGTGGTGCGGTGTGGTGTGTGGTGCAGTGTGTGGTTTGGCGTCTACGCTATCATTTACTCCTATAACATTCATCTCATTCCTCACACAATCCATCAATACAAAACACTCACCTATCTTCCTTTTTCCCTAGATCCAGACCATAAACGGCGTGGTCCTGGTGAGCTGGCGCCAGCGGGTTCTGGAGCGTCAGATCGAGTACGGAGCTCGCCTGGGCCACGTGGTGCTAAACCTCGCCCGCATGGAACTCAACAACTTCTACAAGAACGTGATGCCGGTCGCCGACTACTTCGATCAGACCAATATGCTGATAGCGGTGAGTGGAACCCTTGTGATAGAGATTTTGGTGATGAATTTCCTTATTTGTGTTCCTAAACAGATGCCTAGGAAGAACGTGCGTCTGAAAACGGGTTGGTTATAATTATCATCTTCACTATTTATTTTGAATAGGGATGACGACTGACTAAAATAAATATGTTTCTGATTAGTCCGTCAGATTATCGAAAAATATGGGATAAGTAAGTGGTTTTTGTTTTATCAAATAAATAAAAAATGACGAAGATATAACGCATCAAAGATGCATGAGGGCTTGTGATGTCACTTTCCCGTAAAAAAATGTACCGAAATGTGACGTCACATGAATTTTCGACGCACTGTATCATCGACTTCAATTTTTGTTTACGTGAAAAGGTGTGTCCAATATTTTTTAGACTACTAAGTAGTTTTTTTTTGTGGTCTACCCTATTGTGAGTGACAATGGTAGTAGTACCGAGCGTGAAAAACGTAGAAGGAAGAGGGTACTTAGATCGATTTGTCTGCTCATAAACACCCACCCGCAATAACTTCAGATTATCTGTGATCTTGGTGCTTACAACAGTTCGGAAATATCCGTGACTCAAAATAAATAGTAAACAACAAAGAACCAAAAACACTACTATATTGTCACTTGCGGGATATCTTCCGTAAGTGCGGGATGTCATCCTTCGATCATGGCGCTTGCAAAAGCGTCGAAATATCGGGAGCTCAAAATAATGAATAGTTACGGAAGATATCCCGTAAGTGACAATATAAGTTTATTTTTTATTTAGCGATGTAGACTCTCACATGACCAGAGGGTGGGGCTATTTTTGGCCAAAGAATCAGCATTGCTTTCGAACGTAGCAATGCTGCCAGCCTTCTGGACACTTTTCCTGGAGACAGCGATCTGGAAGATTTTTTTTCATGCCCTGTAATCGTTTTGATACTTGTACATATTTTTGCGATTATTTAGTTATGTTTAGTTTGCATGTCCATTTATAAAGTAAATATAGTAATGGTTTTAAACCGTGAAAGCTTAAACAGCTTTCAAAAACACTTTGTCTGACCTAAGAATCGAACCAGGACCTCATGGCCAGCAGTAGTGTCTACACCCACTAGACGAACGAGATCTGACATCATACTAAACAATCATACAATGCTAGTTCGAAACCAGTCACTACAGTTGCCTCTTCGCGTTAACCTTCGAAGATTCCGTATCCTTGACTAAAACGATTGTCTTATTTACCTACTCATCTATTAGAAAAAATTTCGGTCAAGGCGCTCAAGCTATTCTGAAGGTTGAGGTCGGGTGCTAGAAACGTGGCCTCCCAGAAATTTAAAGGTCGAATCCTGTTAGGTTTTCAAAATGTCCGAAATCTAGTCCCAGTCCCATCTCAGTCACAATCAATGCCAAACACTTTGTTAAAACCTAGGTTTAAAGGATGTTTAGACTGAGACAGGTCTGAACAAGCAGGCTGGACAGCAGACCTTTTTGACTTTCAAAAGTTCAAGTAAACGGTCGAATTTAAACAAATGCTTTGAGTTTTAGTTTGTTTCCTTCACCAAATCAAGTGATAACTGTTTAATACGCACATGAATGCTCTCAGTTTTTACCCTTATGCTCTAAGTGATAAGGATGAAAAGTGATCGACCATCAGTGAACCCGGTAGTATACAGGGTGAATTTAAATAAATGCGACAAAATGAAATGGGAGCTTCAGTTACAGTAACATAGTAATAATAAACTGTTTTTTCTACTATCTAAATCGTTAAAAAAAATTACGCGATTATCGTTTTCAAAAGGTCCATTGATGTTATTATCTTTATTCAAGTACGAATTATCGGTATTCCCGTTCATAGCGGTCATTTACCTAATTTAGCCTAGTTTCTAATGTAAGTATCGCGCGACGTGGCCAAACCTCGCATGTGCGCCAGCGCTGACATCCCTTCCCGGCGACCGCGCGCCGCCCACTACCCTTCCTTCGTTCATTACAATTTTACATTTGATATTTTATACATTTTCTTGACAACACGTATTATTGTATATTTAAATTTGTCGCATCTATTCAATTTCACCCTGTATTACTGCAGTCCGGCCTGCGATCAGTCCGTGCAGTTAAAATACATGAATTCTTTCTACTGACTTGGCCCTTAAAAATATGAGATTTGTTTCACTGATGTTAAATTAGGCAATTTTTGCAGAATCTTCATTTCTTTCTTTCTACCACCACGGCGACTTACCAAGCCTATTGAATATACATATATTTCTGATATATTTTGTTATTGTATTTGTTTAAATGAACTTTTATGATGATGGACAGGTCGTGAAAAAACGGCCTCGTAGTTAATTTATTTTAAAATTATTGATTTACTGTGTTTAGTTTGTTTTAAATCTACTCTGTATAGTAGAATTAATGTATAAAGTGATACACGTAGTGTTTGTGACCTGTTTATTTTGTGATAACTCGCAACAATCGATAATTCGATAAATCAAGTACCGGCTGTCAACTACTGGACTGTGGATTTGAACTCTTCGAACCGGGGGAGTATTCCGTTTTGATTTACCTATTATTTGTGTATTATTTACATACTAAACATCACTTAAACACTGCTCAGAGCTCTGAGCAACATCCCGTACACACACCGGCTACGTTTATGTCTCATTTTGCTTGACAATTGTGGAAGCAAAATCGAGGACGAAAACACTTGCCCAGACAAAAACATTTACTACAAACCCTAACTTCACACATAATATATTATGTCCTTATTACCTATACACACAATCGTCCCTCTCAGAATATAACACGTCCACTACAATTCTAAAATAGTTATTTTTGCCAATTTGAAACCAAGTTTTGGCTCTAAATTGTTTTGTTGATAAATGTCATTTCGTAAAAAGTAAACTTGTAACGATTTATTCATGGTGTACTTACATCAATCTTTTTAATATAAGCATAATATGTTCATTACAATTAAATTATTAACTACTTAAAGTAATATTTTAAAAATCATAAGTTTTTAGTCTAATCAATCTACCCACGTTAGGAAAAAGTAAAATCATAAGATAGTAAACTTATTATTAATGCTATTAAATTGAGAATTCAGTCGGTAAATATCAATCCTGTTAAGCTATCCAGCAGCCTACCTCATTTCTTTTAATAAAGCAAACTTTTTTTTTTCCTGTTTTTCTCCCTTTCATCTCTAAATTTTTTTAATTGGTCTATCCTATTAGTTCTCACCGTTTCCTTATTTCCAATTTTCAGAAACCAATCCGGAAACCATGCCTGTGATGACCCGTAAGGCTACTGCTCAGGATATGGAGCTAAAATTGAGAACGGCCCTCCAAGAACTAAAGGACTCAAAACTCCAATGCCAACAGCTATTGCAGGAGAGAGAAGACAGTGAGGAGGAGGTCATTAATATTAACAGCAAAAACTCCAGCTTAAAACGGGAGCTAGTAGACCTTCATCAGGATTACCTGAATGTTGTCAGTGAACGGGATCAACTAAGGGTGGTCACGGATGGGTTCCACAGCTGCAGCAACTTATATGAGGAGGCTTTGTGTAAAATTAGGGACCTAGAGGAGGAATTAGTCCATGCTAATGTTAAACTTTTAAATTTAAAAAAGGAACAGGATCATACTCAGGCTATGGAAACTGAACATTTGTACAGGGAATTAGTAAATTCAAATTGTAACCCTCATTCCATTACAACAATAGACCTTACAGAGGACTCCTTACTACAGCATAACTACGGCCATAAAATAAGCCAGAATAAAATTAAGAAATATGCACGATTAAATAAAATCATTAAAAAATGTAATAAATACAAGAAACAACAGAAACACCATTCCAAAAATATTCAATTAAGGAAGGAACGTGTTTCTCTAGTTAATAAATTAAATAACTATCAGATTAAATTGGAAGATAGTATAAATATTTATGAAATTGACACTCAGCGCTTGCAATCAGAAATACAGGCTCTTAATAAGTCACTAAAATCTTTATATAACAAATATGAACGCTCACAAAATCAAATTAAAGAGCATATTCTTGCTACAAATGCATTGGTAGACAAAGTGGACTCACTGACTCTCAACAACATTCAGTGTACTTGTCAGGGGGAATCCAGGAATGATGTTCAGCCTGAGGCAACGGAGGACCCGTGCCAAGCTGTGAAAACTCAGGACTGTGTTTCCAGCCAAGATACAATACCTGACTTAGGTAATTTTGTCTCACCTAATTGTCTAGATTCTAATCTTTCAGTTATGTTCTCTGATAGTATAGGTAGAGGGCTTGGGAAATTGATCAGTAATAGCCTGAGTTATTGTACTCAAAATTATTGTATGCCAGGGTCGACCTACAAACAGGTTATGGCATCTGCAACAAAAACTGTTTGTAATCCTAATACCACCATAACTATATGTATGGGTAATAGTTCTAAGATTAAAAAGGAAGATATCACTGAATGTGTATCAGAGTTGTTAAAGCTAAACTGTAGTAAAATCATATTGTGTGCTTTTCCCTATTTTGAAAAATTGGGTAATAGAAAAAACAATTATATACATATGTTAAATAACCATGTACATTTTCTGGCAGGTCACTATAGTGACAGACTTGTATATCTAGATATCAACACTATTGTTGGTAAACTTAAGTCGACACGGGGTAAGGTGTATCTACCTATTAGATGTAGACACAAAATAGCTTCGCTATTAGCTTTTAATATTCACACAGACATAAATAGTATGTCTAAGTTTAGTTCCATTATTAACACTGCGACTATTAGTAATTCTACTAATGTACAGGTGACTTTAAATGAATATAGCAGTAGTGCTATAAATGTTTACAAATATTGCAATGAGGAGGATCCATCTGTCACCATGGTGAATCCTCAATTAGGGTCTATTACAGATAGGGTCTTGTTGTCTGAGGATGGCACGGGAGTCTCCGGCCTCACTCCGAATATTAATATAAATTTAAACTAGAAAGTGAGACAACAGAAGGTACTATTAATTCTTGCACTCAATTAGTTAATAAAAAAGGGCCTCAGCAGAACACCTTAAAATTATTCCACCAAAATATCCAAGGAATGTCTTGCAAATTATTAGAAATTGAATTGTTTTTAGAAAAAAGTAAGTTTGACATCATTTGTTTTACTGAACATTGGCTAAAAGATTACCAAATGCTTATTAATTATGAGAACTATATGGTGGGTAGCTGCTTTAACCGTAAAACTATGCTTCGTGGAGGTTCCCTAATATTAATTAAAAATAGTTTTAAATATAAGCAACGTAATGACATAGTAGGTCTCTCGGTTGAACATTGCGTCGAACTGTCCTGTGTTGAGCTAGATAAGCATGTAATTGTGTGTGTGTACAGACCCCCAAACTATCAAAACTTTTCCATATTTGAATCAATAATGGAAGATGTCCTGGCAAAACTTGCAGCCAGTAATAAATCTACAATAATTTGTGGTGATTTCAATATCAATATTTTAGAAGAACATTCAAATAGTGGTCGGTTATTAAATCTTTTTAAGTCATTTGACCTGACTAACGTTTTTATTGAACCTACTAGAATCACAACATCTTCTGCTACTTGTATAGATAATGTTTTCTGCGATTGTGATTACTTAGATAAAGCCATAGTAAATTGTTTGCCGTCTGACCATAGCGGACAAACTGTAACTTATAGTTGTAATACACCATTGCAAAAAGTACAGATTAAATTTAGACCTATAACTTCTAGCAAATTAAATAGGTTTGATATTTCCCTACAGAACAAGTTAAGTGTTATGAGCCATGACGATATTAATATAAATCAATTTTATAATCGTTTCTTTTCAATAGTTCATACGGAATTCAACAAAACTTTTGAAAAGAAGACAAAAAGTATTTGCCCTAAATTCATATTTAGCGATTGGGCAACTAGAGGCATCAGAAAAAGTAGGGAAAGACTATTTGAGCTTTATGGCCTTAAGCCTTTTATTAACACTGAAACTTTTAACAAGTATGTTGCTAAGTATTCAAAAATTTTTAGAAATACATGCAAGGTTGCTAAAGCCCTGCACATTAGCAACAAGATCAAAACAGCAGAAAATAAAATAAAGACAGTGTGGAAAGTCATAAATAACGAGACTAACAGGAAGAAAATACGTAACACTAGCTACATATTAGATACAGCAAGTGGTCCTAAAAGCTCTAATCAGGAAGTAGCTCAAGAATTTGTAAATTTCTTTACAGAAATACCATTAAAAACTACGGAGGCTCTAAATTCCTCTCCTGAAGTCTCAATGGGTTTATTAAAGACGAATGTGTCTGGCTGCCTGGCTGAATTTAAATTTAAACACATTAACCCTATGGTAGTTATTAAAGCTTTCCGGCAAATAAAAATTAAACTGACCGAAGATCTATGGGGAATGTCTATCAAAGTTTGCACATCCATACTTGAGACAATAGCCCCATACTTAGCTTTAATTTTTAATCTATGTGTAGACCAAGGAGTTTTCCCTGATTTAATGAAATACAGTAAAGTCATACCTCTTTTCAAATCCGGGGACAGTAAAGATACTAACAATTATAGACCTGTATCCGTGTTGCCAGTTTTTAGCAAGGTTTTTGAAAAAGTAATGCTTGATCAAATGCTCTATCATTTTAACACTAACAGAATCTTACATGATCAACAGTATGGTTTCACCAAGGGACGTTGTACAACTGACGCCGGTGTAACCTTATTAAAGCACATATTTACTGCGTGGGAAGAGTCCCAAGATGCCATAGGAATTTTTTGTGACCTCTCCAAAGCGTTTGATTGCGTAAATCACGACACATTACTTTTGAAACTTGAGCATTACGGACTGGGTAAACTTGCACTTAGTTTGGTAAGATCATATTTGAATGATAGACAACAACATGTTCAGATAAATGGTGTTAATTCACAGGGTTTAAAAATAAAAATGGGGGTTCCACAAGGCTCAATATTGGGTCCTTTCCTCTTTCTAGTATATATAAATGATCTACCCTATTTATTGAAAAACCAACCTCAATATATTTGCTGATGACACTTCCTTAATTTTTAAGATTAACAGACGGGCACAAAATTTAGATGACGTGAATAATGCCCTACTTCAGGTCCAAAATTGGTTCACAGCAAACAATTTGGTATTAAATGAAAAAAAAACCAAATGCATAAGATTTTCATTACCGAATGTTAAGGGTAGTGATTGTGATATATTATTGAATAATGAGAAACTTGAATTCGTAGATAAAACGGTTTTCCTGGGGCTTACGCTTGATTCAAGGCTACAATGGGGTTCTCATTTAACATCTCTTGCGGGGCGGCTAAGTTCAGCAGCATATGCCATTAGAAAAATCCGTCAATTTACTGATGTAGATACCGCTAGACTGGTCTATTTTAGTTACTTCCATAGTATAATGTCTTACGGTATTTTGCTATGGGGACGGGCTGCAGATATTGAGTCTATATTTATTCTGCAGAAAAGAGCCATCAGAGCTATATATAATCTTCGTAGGCGCGATTCTCTAAGGGAACTGTTTAAGGATATTGGCATTATGACGGTACATTGTCAATACATTTACGAAAACATAATGTACGTTAGAAAAAATTTGCATCTTTTTGGTAAAAGAGGTGACAGACATAATTACAGTACTAGAAACAGGGACCAATTAGTTCAGCCAGGCTTTAGACTCGCTAAAGTAGACTCATCTTTCATGGGGTACTGTTTGAGATGCTATAATAAAATTCCACAAAGTATTCTTGAACTGAATGAGACGAAATTTAAAACATGCATTAAACGCACACTATGTAAAAAAGCATATTACAAGTTGAGCGATTATATCGCTGATAAAAATGCTTGGCTTAATGCTGGTCCTGCTCCACATGGACAGGGGCGCAAAAATTGATAGCATTAAATGATATAGTTGGAGCTGCTGAAGATTGTACTTAACTATCTTTGCATTGTATAGATTCAATGTTAGTATTGTATAATCGCATAGCCCATATTGTGTGAGTACTATGTACTAGTAAGCTATCATTCACTGGAAACCTACGGCAGTTCTTGACTTGAATGTGCCCTGGCGGTTGAGAGTATGTCATGCTCACTCAAATGTCTCGCTGATGGTGGCGCGTGTGTCGGACCATTTAGTTCCCTTCAAAATGGTTGAGCTGAATGGTGCTGATCCATGCGTCATGTGCGTGAACGGGCGCTGTCAGTTGTGACTGGTCATCTCTTAGTCGCCATGGTTTATTTGAATTAATTATTTTGTTTTTGAGTTGTATTTTGTTTTGCTATGGACACTTTTAACGTGCACATCTTGCTACATTGTTCTCACATAATATACCATCTCAACATGAATGATGTAACCAAGATTTTGTAACAATTTTTTGATTTAAAAGAGTGTCCATGGAGTTTCTTGCCCGTTCTTCTCCATAGAGATCTACGCTAGGGAATGGGCAACTACAGTACTTTCACAGTTTTTATGTCTTGTGACTGGGACTGTAGCTACATTAAATGTTCATTTTTGTTTCGACAATTCAAAAGTGCCTGTAACTGGCCTACTTGAAATAAATGCTTTGATTTTGATTTTGATTTTGATGGCGATGAACTCTTTAACATAATTTAAGCTGAGTCACGGCGCGGCGGCGAGGTGATTTGAAATTGGATTGTATCCATTTATTGTTGTGTCCATGTGATGTATTAGCTTTTAAAACATTATACATATATAGTTAGTTACACGTTAAAAGGATTATTTTACAGAGAAACGCAGTTATGTCTATGTTTTACTGAATATTTCAAGTAGAAGGAGAACCTAACTCAAAAGTGCTGTACAGGGTGTAAACAAGCTCATCACGAAGCCGTCATCCAAGCATTCGGTACATCAAACTAAGTAACTTTATGCAGTTTTACTAGGAAACGAATTTTTTTTTTGGGGTGAAAAATCATGTTTTGTGGTAGAACTCAATGTAACGCACTCAAAACATTGTGCTGATGGATGGATTGAATGGTACGGGGGTCGTAGATGTGTTTAAAGTAATATCTTACAAAAAAAAAACTTGTATGTACCTATTAAAAAAACTTTTCAAAAAGTTTGAACTTTGACCCCCAATATCTCCGTAACTAGAAGGTTCCCAGAATCCCAAGTATGGTGTAGAACAAAAAAAATATCGCAATGATGAGGAGAACAAGTGCCTTACGACTTCGTTAAGATGTTTTTTACGCCCTTTAATTATTTAAAACATTATCACCTAAGTCTGCAGATTATGTATTATCAAAATAATCCATTAGAAATAAAATATAATCCAGTATATAGTAACAATCGCATAGCGAAGTACGATAAACACAAGACATCGGTAAATCGGTTACACGATATTATCACGCGTCGTCCTAATCTTAAAATATCTTGTTAATAATAGAAAGTGTGTTACATAAGCAGGTGAATCTGCAAGATTATCTTGTAAGTAGATTTTATCTTGAGATCGTTCACTCTTGAATAACATAACATCACGACCGTAATCCCTGACGGGTTAGGCAGAAGTATACATAGTACACAAGTTATGTTTCAAGTCCGACGTAATAGGTGTCGAGACTTTTGCCATCAACCGGGCACAATTCCAAATGCCGCCGCCCCGTGGCTGCTATTGTGGCATTCCTGATGGAAAAACCCAACGACGCTTTACTCGACCCGGGAGTCGAACCGGACCTTATCAACGCGCCAGTCTCTTGTAATTACGTCACAACTTCACAAGTAAATAGGCTAGTTTCCACCATCAATAAATTGCAAATCTATTTTTAGTCCGTCAGTTAGAGTATTGGAAAATAATGGACACGTATTTTTTTGCTTTTGTAAATCAATGAATACCTACTGACAAAGATAAAACGCAAATCTCGGTTCGTGACGTCACAACGCACTAAAAATTATACCTAGCACGGCGTGACGTATTACGAATTTTAAAAGCGTCGTATCTTCGTCAATTTTGATTTACGTAACAAAAGAAAAAATATGGGTCAAATATTTTTTCATAATCTAACTGACGGAATAATTCGATTTTTTCAGGACACAAGTTTTTTGGGTATTATCGTATCGGTGTATTCGATTCCGTAAAAGGGGTCCCGCAGCAACTTATACCCATTTCGGCTTTGATGGGTCGTTCCGCTTCCGATCGGTGAACTCCGTTGAGCGTCTAACATCGCTAATTAATTTTCCCGAACGTTCCTCTATCAAATGTCGAACAGAACACTTGTGTGGATATCTAGTTGTACAAATTTTCGAAAACAAGGAGTTACATTTTTATATTATTTGTACCCAATCATAATGTTGTCCGATTTCGAAGTCCAAAAGTTGACTGGTAGAGAATGCCCTGTGGCATTAACCACCACTATTGTAAATAAGTTTAAATAAATAGTTTTGTAAATCGACATAGTTGAGTTTATCTATACACAACTAAAAGCAATGCGGTTTGATACTTGGATTAAGTCCAACTATATCTTCAACGCGCAGCGTATCGTCTTCAATAATAAACAAATGACGTAAGCATATAGATTATGCAAACTGCATGTATTAATATGTAGAATTTGGCATGTGTACAGATATTTCGACTACTTTCACATCGGCCCATTAGCTCAGTTGGTTAGAGCGTCGTGCTAATAACGCGAAGGTCGCGGGTTCGATCCCCTCATGGGCCACAAATCTCTTTTTGTGTTTTCAGTTTTTTTTTTTCAATCCAAATAATCCTGGCGTAAAAAAAGTGTTAAAAGTGTGTAAAATCAGAATTATTAAACTATGGAAGAAAATAAACACCTACATTTTGTTTAAAGTTGTTTAAAAAGCGTCAATAGTAAAAATGTACGAACGTAGCATATGCCTATAGGACTTCGAGCACTTATAGCCACGATGACGACTTAGGGAAATCTTGAAGAAAGTCTGTCCGCAATAATAGTCGTGCGACTTTGTTTTTAGTTCGAACATCTGCGGTCAAGATTACTGTTGCGGTCACAAGTCGTATCCGCGCAGCTCGTAAGTTCATAAACATCAATTTTTAACAACACTAATGCTACGGCCAGACTTGCAGGCGAAGATTCGTGTTCGCGTTGTCGCGATAAAGTTCGTGTTCGCTCTATGACGAAGTGCTTGGCCACGCTTGAAAAAAACCTTGCTACTGTCGCGATAATCTAGAACGTCGCGATAATTCATTTGTGGGAAAAAATGGAAGAGGCGGTTGCACTCGGGTAAAAATTATTTACTGCATCTTTCCTTATCCTCTCATTATTCCAATCCGTGATTAACAAGTTCAATTAAACACGTTTAAACCTCTCGGAGTATCGCAGTCAACTAGAGCGCGCGAAGTGTAGCCAAACGCACGAACTTTGTCGCGACAAAACCCTTTGATGTGCGGCAATTTACCGACAGCGGCGCGAAGGGCTTTCGTATTCGCGAAGTTTATCGCGATAGGACGAATTCTTTGGCCAGACGTGTCGCGACAACGCAAATCTTCGCGTTATCGCGATAGTGTAGCCCCAGCATTAATAAATTAATGCGCCTTTGATTTTGAAGACACTAATATAATAAAGGGTGTAAAACACCTCTTCACGAAGCCGAAAGGCACTTGTTCTCCCCATCATTGCAATCATTTTTTTGTTCTACACCATACCTGAGAACCTTTTTGTTACGGAGATATGGGGGGTCAAAGTTACAACTTTTTGACAAGTTTTTTTTAAATACAAGTTTTTTTTGTAAGATTTTGACTTTTAACACCTCCACGACCCCCGTACTATTCAATCCATCCATCAGCACAATGTTTTAAGTGCGTTACATTGAGTTCTACCACAAAACATAATTTATAACCTCAAAAAAAGAAGTTGTTTCCCAGCAATATTTTTTGCGTAAAGTTACTTAGTTTGATGTACAGAATGCTTGGTTAACGGCTTTGTGATGAAGTGGTTTACATCCTGTATTAAGAGCGTGTATATAGAAAGTTGGCAACCTCGCAAATACCTGTCAAATATTTACCTATTTCAATTAATTTGGCAATAATAATGAATGGAAATAAGAAATGTGGCTAACTAGCGAACTGTATTGTTGTTAATATAGTGGCAACGGAAATACACATTCTGTGAAAATTTCAACTGTTTATGAATAGTTATCACGGTTTATGAGATACAACCTGGTGACAGACAGACGGACGGTGTAGTCTTAGTAATAGGGTTCCGTTTTTACCCTTTGGATACGGAACCCTGATAAGCAGAAACTTATTCTGTAGAAGTGCAGAATAAATTTCAAATAGCAATGGTTAATAGCAATAAAAAATGCAACAGTTGCATTACAGAATAAGTTTCAAACACAAATAGTTTCAAATAATATTTTCTATAGAAATTTTAAACTCCTCATATCTCGTCTTTATATCAGTGTCCTTTCAAAATATTTATTTGGGAACATAGATATTCTATAATCCACGACTGTCTGGCAATTTGAGTACTAAAAGCGACCTACCCAAATGTCCTTTCTTTGGTATTGTTCGTCGTTTCGTTGAGCTCCTTGAGTTATAAGTCGAGCTACACGATAACTGACAAATGCTTGCACTGACTGGACAGGTCCACTCAAATCTGTGTGGTTCTTTCTTCAAAAGACCATCTCGGACACTAATCTGCATAGTCCTCATGTGAATTAAGCAAGATTGTCTGGACTTCAAAAGAGACCTCTGAGTTTGTTTCGGCTGTTTCTTCTCAGAGTAGTCAGGTACGAAACACTGACCCCATCTAGTTTAAAAAAAATTACGTGTAAAAGTGTTTGAGAAAACCTACTTGCTGAATAAATATCATGTGAGAGATTCGTATCTCCGAGGGATAGTAACCCAGAGTCACTTGGTGTAAACCGGGGACTAAAGGTAAAGTATCCAATATTTCAGGTAACCATTTCACCATCATTTTATTGCCCTTATTCCAATTCATTTGAGGTTGGCGCAGCATAACTTCTTCTTCCATATTTCTCTATTATTTGCCACCTCATCCATCAGACACCTCCTTTCTTGCCATATCTTCCACACAGTCCATCCATAGTTTCTTTGTTCTTCCTCTACCATTATATCCATCCACATTCTTACTCAAAACTTTCCTCACGACATTTTCTTCAGCCAACCATTTTATAAATTCCATTTATGAATTTTAGCTATCCTTACAAGTCGGGTATTATCCAAATGATAGGTTATTAAATAAGCCGAAGCGACTATTTGCATTTGTAATGATACGAGTATAATCACTAGTTGCCTGCCCCTTGTGGTTCTAACATATATACTAAGAGTTCTAGAACGTTTCGCTTGCAAACGTTTGTGGTGAAGTATCTTTTTAATAAGAACGTTCCTACTTGTGGAATGATAGTTAGGTATAGATCTTGAAAAAGTTTGTGTTTTAAGAACTTTAAATCTATCGATGAAAAAAATCCCTCCAGCCGGGCAGCCCCCGCGCGTATTCACAAACGCTCGGAATGAATTTCGATTCGACAAGTCTATCCTTTTTTGGCATAATGAAAACGAGCGAGATAGACATACGAGTTCCCGAATCGAAATCGAATCGAAGCGTTGTAAATATGGGGTCTCATCAGAAGGTCTAAGAAGCTAAATTTTCAACAGCGTGAAACGTCTAAAGAGCAGTAAGTCTAGCAAAATATCCATGTAGCAAAACGTCGAACAGATCATCTGTTTAGCAAAAAGTCATATAACATAGTTGCTACCTAAACTAAAAAAATAAAGCATACGAAGTCTGATCCTGGATATGTACGGCATCAGGCCTCGTATGCTTTACGCTTTTTATTTTATATCTAAGCTTTATTATTTAACTTTCAATTTGACTGGTTTTGACCGTATGTTCAAATCTTGCAACTGAATTTCAAACCAGTTCCCTCCATTCGATTGATTACACCTTTGGTTCTGGTGACAATACATTTCTATGACAAACATGACTAATTGATCCTGCAGTCAGGATCGCCACGTATGAACTCCTAAACGATAAATAGCACGGTCGAATAAAGATAAAGTGGCCAAAAAACTTGGAGAAAACATTAAAATCGGCAATGGGCTTTTACAACCCAACAGAAGATTCCATAAGTCTGCCAGGGAAAGCCTTTTTCCAACAGTAAATGTCATTCAGATAATATTATCCGACGATGACGCATACAAAGTAGATTTTTCGGCGCTGTGTGGTAAAACGGCAAACGGCTAATGAATAAATAATGCATCAAACGTTATGCGGCTCGTGACCAATCGTTATTTTGTGCCAGTCATTCAGCGCTTATAAAATATTTCCGTAAACATGCACTTTTCACATCACTTTGGACCCTATCAGAACCATAGCGTATGTGGCAATGTAGATAATAAAATATTTTCTACTGTTTAGAAAGTAAAACCATTTGGTCTTTGTATTTTCTGTCTACTGCGCTCCACTGCAGGGCAAAGGCCGCTCTTTCTCCTTAACCATCATCAATATAATATATAAAAATCAATGCCACTTTTCGTTGTAATTTTATAACTCAAGAACGAGCTCACTTATCCAAACCAAATGTTTAGGCTTTGTTCGGACTATTTAGTAGATGGTTTATGTAAAGTTTGCACAAAATCGGTCGAGCGGTTCTCAAGCAGACGAAGTTGCGCGGGTCAGCTAGTACCTTATATAGTAGGCAAACCCTGCCTCTATGTGTCTAGTTCTTTGCCTGAATCTGCCGCCATATCAAGGGCGGATCCAGCTTTGGCGCCAGGAGGGGGTCACATAGTCGTGGTCAAGTCAAGAACTTATAATTTCATTTTGATAACAATAGATACAAGTAAAAAAACCGGCCAAGAGCGTGTCGGGCCACGCTCACTGTAGGGTTCCGTAGCTTCCCAGACCATTAAAAATACCAACATTTTTCGTCAGCAAAAATAACTTTGTTTTTCATAGTATTTGTATGAAAAACAAAGTTATCATTTGCGTTTTTTTGAAAAAGTGCTATATAACTCAAAAACTATTCAACTCATCAAGTTGAAAATAATTTTCCTAGAAAGTTCATATAAAGGTCTACTTCTGTGATTTTTTTCATATTTTTTAAACTTATGGTTCAAAAGTTAGAGGGGGGGGGGGGACACATTGTTTTTGACTTTCGGAGCGATTATTTCCTAAAATATTAATATTATCAAAAAATGATTTTAGAAAACCCCTATTCATTTTTAAATACCTATCCAACAATATATCACACGTCAGGGTCAAAATTAAAAAAAAAATCGCTCCCCACTTTACGTCTGGGGGAGGTACCCTAATAAAAATGTTTTTTTAAATTTTTATTTTTGCACTTTGTCGGCATGATTGATATACATATTGGTACCAAATTTCAGCTTTCTGGTGCTAACGGTCACTGAGATTATCCGCGGACAGACAGACAGACAGACAGACATGGCGAAACTATAAGGGTTCCGTTTTTTGCCATTTGGCTACGGAACCCTAAAAAGTAGGTATTTTATTAATGTACGTAAATACTGTACTTAAAAATATTTATTCTTTATTGTACACTTGAAAAACTTAAAACATAATAACTTGTACATATACACGTACATATTGCCATCTTCTCTTGAAGACATCCAGAGAAGCACTATCATGCACGGAATGAGGCAGCCTATTTATATTCCATACCTAACCGTGGTGAATGATTTGTCATAACAGCTAGAGGTATGTCGAGGGATATGACGCAAAACTCCGCAAAAGTGAAGAGGTGGTACGACAAGGGTTTCCAACAAACAAAATAGAAACAGACAAAATACATATATTTAAATAACAAAATCAATTTTTCTTTTACGTGTTCTCCCGAAACGAGTTATTACGTCATTTACGTCAATGGGTACGTTTTTATGAACGTGGAGAAGTGCCAGTCCGGTTAGGCGATCTTCAACCATTGAAGATCTTAGCCACGATTTAATTCTGCGCAACGTAGAGAAAGACCTTTCTGCTGTCGCTACACTGACAGGTAGTGTACCCATAATACATTAAAAAAAAATTACATTTAATTCTTATACCAGCTCAGAGGAGGGGTCATGACCCCCATAACGCCCCCCTGTATCCGCCGTTGCGCCATATGGCCGGACATTAGACTAGAAACAGTGAAAGAAAATGTCCTTGTATTCACAGATATCAATCGATGAAGATACCCGCATATAATTATGTGTTATTAAATATTTGATTGCCAACGTTGGTAAAGTTGTACATCAAAAGAAGTACCTACCTAGTAATTAAAATAAACTGTCATTATTTCCATTGATGTTGTGACATTAACTTTTCTGCGCGATATTACTGACTGAGTAGGTACCTATTTAGATTGTTGTTTTATAATCTACACATTATCTTTATCTACAAATTTATTTACACCAGCAAAATAAATAAAATATAAAAGAATTAGGTATAAAAATACAAAAATACTATCGATTTTTGTTTAAAAATCTCAACCATAATGTGAGTCAGGGAATTGCTATATCTCACTGTAGCTTACCTTCTTCAAAAGTAAGGCAAATTCAATTAGATAAAAGAAAATAGAACAACAACAATAGGCATGATTGTTTATCACTCTAAATAAAGCGTATTAACGTCTGAAATAGCAAAGTGAAATATTTTTTTTAAATATTTATAAAAAATACTAAGTTATAAGCATTTGAAACTACTGATTAGACAGAGAGATCCGAAACCTTTCATGACGTCATTCAACATATCGACGTAAGTACAAAAATCTACAAAGAGATTGAATCAAAATTTTAATTGGTTTTATCTTTTGTTTTGTTAGCATTTTTTATATTCCGTTAAAATAACAAAAAGAAAATATATGCATGCATAAGTAATTTCCTATTGACGAAGACAAAGACACCGCATTTATAATGATGTATTATTAGACAATTATTGTCAACGTCTGTAAAGTTGTGTATCAAAGGAACTAGTAATTGCAGTAAATTGTCATTATTTTCTTTGATGTTGTGAATTAACTTTTACCAAGAACTTTGTGTCAATTTATATGATACATATAGCGATGTCGCACTACGTCCGATCGGAGTCCGATCCGTACCAGTGAAAGTACACTACAATACAAAATCGGATGACGGACGCCGGATCTAGTGCGTAAACTACCATAGAAATAGTTTTACGATTGCTCCGGACCGGGTTCGGATCGGATTCGGATCGGACGTAGTGCAGAATCGCTCTTACTGTTGCCCGAAACTTCGTGCGCGTGGAAATTTTGATGCGTAGTTGTACGTGAAAAAAAATGTTAATAGATGTAGAGGGAGAGGAAAGGATGGATGACTAGTGTATGGAATGACAGGAAAAAAAGGAGTAGGTATATGATATAGTGACGCCTGACAGAGGAGAATGGAAGAAAAAAACGTGTTGCGCTAACTCCAGTAACATGGAACAAGGGCAGGAAGATGAGAATTTGCGAAAGGGAACACTTCACTGGAAACCTACTTTAGTTTTTGACTTGAATATGCCCTGGCGGTTGAGAGTATGTCATGCTCACTCAAATGTCTCGCTGATGATGGCGCGTGTGTCGGACCATTTAGTTCCCTTCAAAATGGTTGAGGCGAATGGTGCTGATCCATGCGTCATGTTCGTGAACGGGTGCTGTCAGTTGCGACTGGTCATCTCTTAGTTGCCATGGCTTATTTGAATGAATTATTTTGTTTTTACTATGGACACTTTTAGCGTGCACATCTTGCTACATTGTTTTCACATAATTTACCATCTCAACATGAATGATGTAACCAAGATTTTGTAACAATAATTTGATTTAAAAGAGTGTGCATGGAGTTTCTTGCCCGTTCTTCTCCATAGAGATCTACGCTAGGGAATGGGCAACTACAGTACTTTCACAGTTTTTATGTCTTGTGACTGGGACTGTAGCTACATTTAATTTTCATCTTTGTTTCGACAATTCAAAAGTGACTGTTATTGGCCTACTTGAAAGAAATGCTTTGATTTTGATTTTGATTTTGGAAAAAGTAGCCTCTGTGCTATTCCAAACTACTCGTATTATCTGTCTATCTTTCTTTGACGGCACGGTTGGCGTAGTGGCTGAGCTTTTGGCTGCTGCGCTACGTGTTGCGGGTTCGGTCGCCGCACGTAACAAATTATGTTTTGTATGTCTTATATTTGGAGGTCAGATAGGCAGTCGCTCCATGTAAAATACTGTTACCCAGTTGCATCCGGTTAGACTGGAAGCCGACCCTAACATAGTTGGGAAAAGGCTAGGCAGATGATAATCTTCTTGTATTAAAGATGTATGTGGAACAGGAAGCGAAGCTTCTCATACTCCATCGTAAATTAGGGTTCCTCCGATAGGCCCTACCTAACCTTTTCAATTATTAGAGTAAACACAAGTCCAAGTAGCACAGGACCGGGAGATTTGCACAAGAAAAGAAAGTAAGTAAAACTTTAAAGAGAATTGCATTTCTTTTGAAAACAGCAATCGACAAGGACTTGGCACAATAATGATGTCTTATTAAACTATTGTTTGTCAACGTTTGTAAAGTTGTACATCAAACGAAGTAGGTAGTAATGATTGCAATGAACTGTCATTAACTGTTGTGATATTAACTTTTATTAAAAACTTTGTGTCAGTATGAGTTTGTTATTTGATTTGAAACGTCCATATTATAATTTATGTTTGTGTTTGCGCGTATGAATAAAGACCCTTCGTTTTTTTTATTAAGTTTGATTACACATTCTCATCCACTTTTATTAGTACCTATATCAGCCCGTACTGCCCCACTGCTGGGCAAATGCGTCACCTCTTTTCTGCCTTTACTCATCGGCCTCACATACATGTATAAACTAGCTGTACCCGCGCGGTTTCACTCGCGTGTATCATACGTTGGTGTTTAAAACAGCAATAAAATACCATCCTGAAACACCTCAAACTCAAATGGGAATAGTTCTCCCGCTGCCATGACTTCACAGGCGGTTCCGTAGGTGCCATGGCAAGACATTTCAGTAACGTATTTACGCATCGAATTATAAACAGCTCTTGACCGCTCCTGGGTGAAAGCTTGAAACCTTTCCCAGTTGTAAGACACGTGGCGCACATTGCTGGCTCGAACACGTGGCCCAGACAGGTGCATTACTTTGTGTAATTTATTTCATCACCACTGCTCTCAAAACGGTGAAGGAAAACATCGTGAGGAAACGAAAGGAAAGGAAAGGCATGTCTTAGAACCAAAAATTCGAAGACATGTGACATCTGCCAAACCACACTGGGCCCGCGTGGTGGATTTGCCCATACGCAAAATATGCGCTTTGAAATTTAAATTGGCCAACGGAATCAAACATCAAAATGACCTTCACTGAAGTTTCATGAGAATCGGATTATTTTATTTTTACTCCCTGTTCGTCCCTTGAAACACCTGGAACTCAAATGGCAATAATTCTCCCGCTGCCATGAGTGATGCACCAAATATGATAGAGATGAAAATAAGCATGCGCCATCGCCAGGATTATTTACTATTTGGCTAAGAATTTGCACTTAGAAGTGATAACCAATATTTTGATTATCCATTTAATTAAACAATGCTTACGACCAGTATTTGGAACGTAATTTTCTTTATAGCTATTCTTTTGCAACACCAGCCTAAACCAAAGATACAACTTTAAAATTAAAATACGATCGTAGGTATTCAAGGACACCTTTTCTAGTAAGAACGACTAATACTAAAAGACCTACTATTATAGTACTTAATACCAAAGTGTGAAATACACAATATGTAATTCGCGAAGCAATAGACATAACAAAATTCCAACCAGGCAATAGGTAAGAACACAATAAAATGATTATCCTCCAATTTAAAATTACTAATGCTACGGCCAGACTTGTAGGCGAAGATTCGAACGCACGCACGAACTTTGTCGCGACAAAAGCCTTTGATGTGCGGCAATTTACCGACAGCGGCGGGAAGGGCGTTCGTATTCGCGAAGATGATTCGCGATAGGACGAATTCTTTGGCCAGACGTGTCGCGACAACGCAAATCTTCGCGTTATCGCGATAGTGTAGCCCCAGCATAAGTGAAACATACCGAAACGAAGACAACCCAAACAACGATGATGTCAAATATTTCAAATCAAATTAGTAGTAACAGCAAAATATCGCAGAACAGAAATGAGCTTGAGCTTGAGCGTGTTTCGCTTAAGTTCGTTTTTTGAAACGTTTTTTTTTTACCCTTCAACAGACGCCTGCGTACTGAAAAATACTGGCCACCTAGAAATTGGCATAAAACTTTAAAACGTTATAGAAACTCATTTCAATACCTTTCAGCACACGCCTGCATATCACTGAAACATACTGGCCACCTAGAAATTACGCCCTCAATGAACTTCCAAATTCTTATTTCAAAATATGCATTAACGCGTTGTCGTAAAATTCAATTTGGATCCATATCGGTTTCCGAATTCTCATTTCAATGTAAAGTATGCAATAACGCGTTGACGTAAGATTCAATTTGGATGTTTAACTTTTTTCATACAAACATTAAAAACCCTTTTTTGTACCCTTATGGGCCGA
Organism: Xestia ashworthii; assembly: GCA_950022955.1. Lineage (NCBI taxonomy): Eukaryota > Metazoa > Arthropoda > Insecta > Lepidoptera > Noctuidae > Xestia > Xestia ashworthii. Next base: position 23,076,436 of record OX465552.1, read on the forward strand.
ATTTTGTAATACCTTTTCTTAGTGAGCACCTAGAAGCCAAAAGGAACATTCAGGCTTTACATTCATATCTCTAACTTTAAAAACATAGGACTTTCATACAAACTTTGACACCCCTTTTCAACCCCTTGGGGTGCGAATTTTAAAAAATCCTTTCTTAGTACGCGCCTGCACCCCCTAGAGAGTGCTTGTGCCAAATTTGAGTCCTTACGGAACAGTAGTTTCCGAGATTTCGTGATGAGTGGTCAGTGAGTGGACTTCTCCTTTATATATAGAATGAGTGGTCAGTGAGTGGACTTCTCCTTTATATATATAGATTAACTTTTTCCATACAAACATTAAAAACCCTTTTTTGTACCCTTAAGGGCCGAATTTCGTAAAACCTTTTCTTAGTGAGCACCTAGAAGCCAAAAGGAACATTCAGGCTTTACATTCATATCTCTAACTTTAAAAACATAGGACTTTCATACAAACTTTGACACCCCTTTTCAACCCCTTGGGGTGCGAATTTAAAAAAATCCTTTCTTAGTACGCGCCTGCACCCCCTAGAGAGTGCTTGTGCCAAATTTGAGTTCTTACGGCCCAGTAGTTTCCGAGATTTCGTGATGAGTGGTCAGTGAGTGGACTTCTCCTTTATATATATAGATAATCTCAACATGAACGATGTAACCAAGACTTTGTAATGTCAATTGTTTTGATTGAAAAGAGTGTCCATTGTCCATGGAGTTTCTTGCCCGTTCTTCTCCATAGAGATCTACACTAGGGAATGGGCAATCAATTGCAGTTCTTCTCAAGTTATATGCCTTGTGGACTGTGACCGTAGCTTTGTTTTTTTTTGTAATTTTGATATTCAAAAGTGCCGTCATGGTCTATTGAAATAAATGCTTTGAGTTTGATTCGTTGTCTGTTGTGGTCCAATCTCTCGAGGTGTTCAATTCCTTTCGCCATCAGCGCGTGGGTTACTGCCGCTTTTTGTTTCACTTTCAGATGTCAATTTTGCCAGCGATCGTTTACCATTCGACATGCTCTCCCAAGCCCTATTTCAATTGAGCACCCTTTAATTCTAACATCGGCACCTAGCTTCCACATATTTTAAAGAGTAGAACCTCTCTGCGTATTTCTTTTCTTTAGAGCCATGTTTAGTTTAGTTTAAAATTTCGGTGAAGTTTAAGCTAAACTAAAAAAAAAAGTGAAGTTTATCATACCTGTCCCTTTTAGTGCAAATATCACAAACTGAACGCGATCAGCATTACTTTACTACATTGGACAGCTCTCAGTTGCAAATTTGCAATATTTCATAGCAATGCTGAGACTGACTGCTGCTCTTGAACGCAGATTAGATATTCTATTCTATTTTTGTTTATGGCAAATAATGTCGATGCCAATGTCGACAATTCTGCCAATGTCAGAAGTGAAATAAGAAGCAAGTGGTGTATAGAAAAGGAAAGAAAGAAAAGAAAGAGAAAAAAAAAGAAAAGGAAGCAAATTAGATATGTTCATCGCGATCAGTTCCATTAGTAAGTAATTTGACAATTTTTCAATGGTCAGATAATTTTCGTCTAAAGAATAACCGATTTTGTTTTCGATCGGTACAAAAAAACGTAGCGAATTCCGCATTATCTTGGTCAGAGCACGGGAAAACTGCAGATTCGCGTCTAAGATGGTCTTTTGAAGAAAGAACCTCTCAGATTTCGATAAGCCTGTCCAGTCAGCGCAATCGCCAGAACGTAAACGAAGCTTAACTCACAACTGAATAAACTTAACCATAGTTACATTAGCTAATTAAAGCCAGCAATTAAAGCCAACCTTGACTTTGGTCATCACAAAGACCGTTGAACCCCAGAATCTTGAAAAGAACCCTCCTTACCTCAACCTTGGAGACATATCCACTGTCTAAAGATAAAATGGCATCATTAAGCACCGGGAATTTGACAATCGATGTTATTGAATAAAACACACGACGGTTGACGCTTACCGGCTATCGATCGGCTCTGTGACGGTCAATGTACAATGTCACTTACTGGACATGATGGAACGTTCACGACTGTTATGTGATTGGTGTCAGTAGACGTAGGGTTGTGTGGAACAAATCCTCCGAACTGCCGGCTTGATTGGCGCAGTGGCTTAGATGTCGCTTCAGCGAAACTAGTTGCATTATTGATTCCTGAAACAAAAAAATATGTGGATTTTTATCCGCATGGGTTGCGTCGGGTTCTCTGTCAAGTTCCCAGAAAACCTTTTTATAAACGCTTTGGTTTCAAACGTTAGAAAACTGACAGTATTCTGTTTTAAATGATATTTTATCTGCCATGCTTTCGGCGGATCCATCTTTGCAGAGGCGAAGATGGATCTTTGCAGTGGGATTGTTTGACATGCATTAATCATTGGGATCTGTTACAGCCCAGATTAGTCAGTTGACAGTTCTTAATTTCTGACTGTTGTCTATTTCGTCTACGTTAAAACCCTCTAACTGTTACTTACGATATGGTATCCATAAGGCTTGAAGAACCAATCACTTTCAACGCCATATGCATTTCTACCATCACTTTCAATAGGACTGTAAAGTTTTCGGTACTCAACCCACTACTTTTGTGGCTTATAAAATGTCACTACACCGAACTCTCTATTTATGAGTCCACTCCTGAAAGAAGCTAATGTTTGTTTGCCTTCAAAAAGTATCCATCTGCAAGACTTTTCATTTTACCTCCAAAACTAATTAAGCTTTCACGGTTTATAACTAAACTTACACTGTGACTTACTTCATTCAACTATCAGTGAAGTAGACACAATTTGTTATACGATCGCGTCAGACCGATTCGGTCGGCGTCCACAGATGAAGGTTTAGCCCTGCATCTGTGGACCCCGGGATATCTTTCGTGATTTTCGGCACTGTTGCAAGTGCCATGATCGCAGGATGACTGAAGAATACAGGTGGATGATAAATACATTTTTATGTCGAAATATCGAGAGCTTAGAACAATTGATAATCACGGAAGATATCCCGAACTGTCATTGTTTACCTCTAAAACTTCAGGTCACCTATCAGATTACAAGTTCCTTTACCTCGTCAAAGTCATGCGGAGACATTCCCCGAGTAACCACATGACATTCATCACCTATTCGCTGTTTATTTATGCATGGTTGTGATCTTTCACCTCAGCACGATAGCGCTGCAACCTGTGGCTTCAATCATTGTTCGTTGTTAATGTCGTAAGGACAATACAATGATTCAAGCTTTTTTTTTCACTAACTATATCTGAAAGGTCAGTGTTTTTGTTTTTTTTTTGTCTATGGTATGTGATACCTCATACATGGTATTCTAGTAAATGATAGTTAGGACATTTTGTTTATTACTAAAAAATTAAGCTAAAGACTTCAAAAAGACAAAAAAGTGAAAAATAACTTTAGCTTCTAAAGTCGGGACCCTCGTTTAATTGTTTTAGTTTTTTTGTCACCCGACTTCAGAAGTTAAAGATATTTATCACTTTTTTGTTTTTTGAAAACATAATAAATTTAATTTTTCTCGTAAAAAATATATCACGAACTTATCGCTAAAAAAATCTTTTAACGAGTAAAAACCACACTAAAATACATGACATCATTCTGATTTTTTGACCAATAATTCTACAAGCAGCATATTAGCATCATGTAAACTTACTTAGTGTTTTATTTTAGTCCAATCAATAGATTTTTTGTAAATCGATCAAAACCACTCATTTCGCAGTATTCGGACCGCAGTGACTGACGTAACAACCACTTTGTAGTGCAAGCTGATTAGAACTGTATTCTAACAGTATTTCAAACGAAGTTTGAACCACCACAAATAGAGTTGCTAATTTAGCTCCTGTAGTCCCCTTAAAATACTGGTATTCACCTGCATCCGGTTAGACTTGAAACCGAACCCAAGATATTTGAGACAAGGCTAGGCAGATGACGGTGACCAGTTTTCATTGCCAAGATTTACAAACACAAATCAATTTTCAATGAAAATACATCAAAAGCATCTAACAAATTGTGTCCTTCCATTCCACCACAAAAAACTACCAAATGAATTTACTTAAACCATCTGTCAACAAAACGTCGTATGACCATACCGTTGAACGTTCAACATTGGCCCTTAAAGTAAGATTTTAAGGTCGAGTATTAGTTATGTCAACTCATGAGTCCAATTACACTCTACCTTCATGCATATTTAAATGATTCTAGGACTAAGTATGACGACATTATCGATACAAAGCCTGAAATGTCCGTTTTTCATGTGGGTAGTTTCGTATAGTTGGTTGTTGTCTATGGTCATGGTCATTCTATGCGTGTTATGCATCCTGCAAGTTTGTTAGGCTAATGGTTAGCTGCGTGGGCCATATATCCCGCAATTTAAACCATGGATTGCATGCAGGAATTTTTCAGTTCACCGACGCAACCGTTTTCCCCATATATCACGCTGCTTAAAACCATGGATTAATGCATGTAGGCATTTTTTAGTTCACCAGATGTTTTGTTAAAAGTTTGTCCAAAATATTGAACATGCAAAATGAATAACACAATCCGTACTAAGTTAATATTGTAAATGCGTAAAATAACTGTGTCTGGTAACACTTTCAACAAACATTTGTTTTCATATTAGATCATAAAATATGTTGCAGACAACAGTTACAAACTTAAACTTACTTCTTGATGTCTGTACTGTACAAAGGCCTTCCCAAATTCTCAGCTTTTTTCCCGTACCTCCTCCAACCAGGCCTCAAGGTACGCGTCTTAATCGTCTCGACACCTCTTTCTAATTAACTTTAATTAACGTATATTGTTTCTGAAAATGATGCTGACGTCTGTAACGATTTACATGTTATAAATGAAAAATGTTTTACATGTTTTCGGAAAAACATTTCTTAACTTTTTGTCTTCGGGAAAATCTGTGCAATGCAGAGCATTCTGAACAAATGTTTTCCCATTTGTGGCTCTTATGGAATCTGGCAACGTTCTAGATCTATGAACTCATTATGTGTATCTGTCACCGTAAAATTGTCAAACACGTTATATTACAATATAGCGTGTTTCTCTCTAGCGATATTGTAAACTCTCGAAATATTGTCAACTGTAATGGAAATTATAAATCTCAACTTTACTAAGTTTAGTATAGTATACCTCTGGCAGTTTAACTGCTCTCAGTGTTAAGGCGACTACATGAGCTAAACACGTGTTTTATAATACCTAAAGTATATGATTCACGGCAATAATCAAAACAAGAAAAATATATGATATTCTTCAGGATATATATGCTAGTATGATAGTGTTTTGAAAACATAATACAATTAATTTGACTCGATAGAAAAAAAACACGAACTTACCTCTAAAAATTTCTTTCTACCAAAAAAAAAAACATACTAAAATACATGCGATCATTTTTATTTTTTGGCAAATAATTCTACAAGCAACATACCTAGTGTTTTAGTCAAATCAATAGTTTTTTTGTAAATCGATCGAAACCACCCATTTCGCACTATTTGGCCCGCAGTGACTGACGTAACAACCACTTTGTAGTGCAAGCTGATTAGAACTTTATTCTAACAGCATTTCAAACGAAGTTTGAACCACCACAAATAGAGTTGCTAAAAAAAGAACATGCGGGGCAGTCCTCGGGGCCTGCCGATAGAAGTGAAAACTAAGTAATCTATATCTGCTACGGGTTGTGCCCCGCGCACGCGTGGTGCTACGCCGTAGCGGATCGGCTACGAGTGCTACGAAGTGTTAGGTGACGGTCACGCGAGTTTCATGAATGTTGGTGCTCAACGCGCCTATAGAAGTTTTTACATCAAAAACTATAAAATTTTTGATGTCCATTCAACAATACCGGTTATGAATAGTACATTGTTATCCAAGGGGTGAAAGTAACTTATTTAGTCCCGAAACGGGGTTTGGCGCCCAAGCGTAGCGCGGGCGCTAATAGCTCGAGGGACTGAGGGACTAAATAAGTCTTTAACCCGAGGTAAACACTGTGCTTTTCATTAAGAATACAAGGAAAATAAAAACATAAACACGCAACCACTCGAAAAAAAATGAAGATCGGATTGCCGCTTTCTCGCCTATTTTGTTTTTTTTTTCTGTGGCCGGCTATTCAGCCTTTATTTTCACTATCGTCACTGAAAAAATAGTAAATATTTTGCCCAAATTTTTGTTATTTTAAAGAAATATTTGTAACTAAATTATAACTAAGTTATTTAAAATAATTGTATTCTTTAATTAATACTGAATTTTATGTTATTTCAATGTTACATCGCGCTGTAATTTACAGGCTGTATAGAAGTCGGAACATGGTTCAATAGAAATGTGATAAAAACTTTTTTGCAAAAAATAAAACCGACTTCAAAAAGAAAAAGTGAAAAATAACTTTAGCTTCTGAAGTCGGTGACGTTTGTATGATTGATTTAATTTTTTTGTCACCGACTTCAGAAGCTAAAGTTATTTTTCACTTTATCTTTTTGAAGTCGGTTTTATTTTTTGCAAAAAAGTTTTTATTTTTCACTTTTTAGTGGTTCACATGGAAAGTGCATACCGTTACAATTACAACAAGCCCAAACACGACTAGGATACATTGTCTCATTATGGAGTTCCGTGACTCTTGGCTTCATCATCAGATCTGATGGTAGAATGGTTATTATCAAACGCAAATGCTTCACTTGTTGTAGAAAATATAAAAATTGCTGTACGTTATCCTATAAAATTTGAAGAGTTCCCTCGATTTCGCCAAGATTCCATCATCAGATCCCGACTTGGCGACTATGGGACCAACTTGGAAGTATACCCTTTCAAATAAAAAAAGAATTTTTCAAATCGGTTTAGGCGTCTTCGAGTAATCGGGTAACATACATAAAAAAAAAAAAAAAAAAAAAAATACATACAGTCGAATAGAGAACCTCCTCCTTTTTGGAAGTCGGTTAAAAATAGAACTAGATTTTTTTTTAATAATGTGACAGCTGTCAGTTGAAAGTGATTCTCCCTAGGGCTGAAAAGTATTACTTTCAGCCCGCTTCTCAGGCAACTTCAGACCTACTTTCCGAGTATGAGTAATGAAAAGTAATTTAAAAGCGGCACCCCAACTAATTACAAAATAAAAACGTTATTTTGTCAGTAAGAAGGATATGGTAAGAAAAGAAGTGTCTGATGAGATGACGAAAAATAGAAGAGTATGGGAGAAGAAGACATGCTGCGGCCGATCCCAAATAAATTGAGATAAGGGCAAGAAAATGATGATCTGTCAGTATAAACAATAATTTCAAAATTTATAGGGAGAAAATATGCAAGAATCTTTTATGCCAATGAATACAAAAAAACTTTTTTGCAAAAAATAAAACTGACTTCTAAAATCACCCAAAAAAAAAATTTGCTTCAGAAGTCGGTGACCTTTGTTTGATTGGTTTAGTTTTTTTTTGTCACCGACTTCTGAAGGTAGGTACTTATTTGTTTTTAACTATTGTTGTTTTTAGAAGTCGGTTTTTTTTTGGTTTTTTTTTTTTTTAACTTTTTAGTGGTTCACATGTGCTTACCCCTTCACAGCATGATGTTATGTTATGAACTGGTGTAAACAATAGACATAGAATAGATTTCAGCAATCCCAGTCCATTTGATATCATATATTGAGAAGTTCCGTTGCCTATCTCCGAAGTTCTTCATCACATCTTCACCAAATTGAAGTGGGACCACTCCGAGAAAGTACTCTTCTAAGAACTATCCAAATCGCTTCATGTGTGCCTTTATAATTTTAAGAGTTCCCTCGATTTCGCAGATTCCATCATCAGATCCCGACTTGGTGACTATGGGATCATTTGGAAAGTATACCATTTCGAACAAAAAAAAAGTTTTCAAATCGGTTGGCAAGCGACGAAGTTATGCGCGAACAAACATAAAAAAAAATAGAAACATCCGAATTGAGAACCTCCTCCTTTTTCAGAAGTCGGTTAAAAATAAACTAGGTTTTTCTTTGGGCGAAGAGTTTCAATATTTCTCTACATCATTTTCGAAGACTAGTAGGATGAAGTGATTCCATTGTCGACGTTTTTTAACTATTGGAAAAGTTTAACCACACTTACAGGCGTTGAGCAAGATTATTGATATTCAATGATTAATGACAAGTGTAGAGACCTGACATTTTTCTATTAAGCTATGGCTGAAATATTTTTTGTTTATTTATTTTGTTGTTTTGTGAACATTAATCTTTCCGTGGCCAGCGCAGAATTAAGTATGTTATAAACTGACATAAACTCTCGGGTGTTTGAAAAATTCTTAAACAGTTAAATCTTGATAGAAGCATTATTTTAACAAGTAAACAGAATCGATCATATTTTTTCTGGTAGTCTCACTCTGGACGTCAGTGTATCTGGCAATAGGCTTGTGTCCTAAAAAAATCTAATTAGTCCGTCAGTTAGATTATAAAAAAATATTTGACCCGTATTTTTTCTTTTGTTACATAAACCAAAATTGACGAAGATACGACGCTTTTAAAATTCGCAATACGTCACGCCGTGCTATAGTTTTTAGTGCGTTGTGACGTCACGAGACCCCACTCCCGAGTTTTGATGCGTTTTATCTTTGTCAGTACTCAGTGATTTACAAAAACAAAAAAATACGTGTCCATTATTTTCCAATACTCTAACTGACGGACTAATTAGTTTTGCAATTTATTGATGGTGGAAACTAGCCTATTAGGCATTAGTGTCAGACTTTTACTGACTATATCAAACCCATCCATGTTCCTTCCTCGCCCTTTTTGTTCCGGGGCCACGGTATCTCTTTCGAACAGTCCCGCAACCCCGGTTTTCTGATATACCTGGGAACCTTATAGTTACGGATATATTGGAGGCCAAAGTTCCAATGTTTTCACAGGTTTTATTTATATTACTTTTTGAGGTTATAACCTTATAACTTTACTTGAATTGCCTGCATGTCCCGTTTACTACTCAAAACAGTTTTGAGTGCATTGCATTACATTGAGTTGTACTGTAAAACGTGATTTTCGACCCCAAAAAAAAAAGTCGTTTCCCAGCGATAATTTTTGCATCAGGTTACTTAGTTTAATGTGATGGACAATAGGTATAATGCCCGGTCAATTTGATTATTTGAAGAATTCTTATCAAATTAGACTCTCTTATTGGGCATTTTTCATAATGACCGGGCATTATGTATAATGGCCAATTTATCACTTGGTCCATAACATACATAATGGTTGACGGATTCGTGAAGGCTCACACCAAACTTACACCGTATATATTTTTTCTTTCTGCCCACCGGTAATTATGTCCAGCTGTGGTGAAGGGCAGGTGCCATAGAAATTACATCCACATGACACTTTACAACTTTGTCTCAGGGTGACAACCGTAATGCATCAATGACACGTAGGCGGTGTCCAACAGTATCATTATATCATAATTACGACGGCCATTGACTTATAATGGATCCAACGCCTTGGACATTATCTTGAACGGTGATATTTTACACACAAATCGTCTAGTATAACTCTTTCTAAGGTGATATGAGGAGTTTCAGGTCAAAAAACTTCTGACTCATTTACCCCATTGTTTGGTGAATTTGAATGAGCTTTAGTATTAACTTATTAGTACCATGGATGTTTTTCAGTCACACAAGCGTTGGTTTTTAGTTGGCAAAAGTCATGAACGATATTTATCGTGCTATATTTGAACACCTCCATTTAAATACAAAAAGACTTCACGATTATCTGTCGTGAGGACATAGACAATGGACTATGACATAGATAACCACTATTTGTCGTCAACTTTTTTTATCGTCGGACGATTGTCGTGCTAGCTATTCCCATTGGATCGCGACGACTTTTCACGGCAATCATTTTGTCGTTTGTTTGTCGTGACATTTTATTATCGTTTTACAACTGTCGTGTTAGCCATTCCCACTGCACGACAGTTGATCGTGTAGTCCTATATGAGAACACTTCTATTTAAATACACAAGCCACGAGACTTAAAACTACACGATTATCTGTCGTCAAGACATACCTAGTAGGAACGTGACCTATGTTCTGAGGACATAGACTAAGTAGAATTCTATAGAGATCATATGACAATCGAAAAGTTAATGTTCTGTTTTGACATAAGCTATCGAAATGTTTACGACAAAATTGTTGCTTGAATACGAAGTTTTATGACAAGTTTTTTTTTAAAATTAAATTCCTCATGTAAGATTTTTACTTTAAACACCTTCATGTCCCCGGTATTCAATCCATCCATCATCACAATGTTTTGAGTGTTCTCACCCCCAAAATAAAATACGTTTCCCAGCAATAATTTTTACGTAAATTACTTAGTTTGATGTACAGAATGCTTGGTTGACAGCTTCGTGATGAGTGTGTTTACACCGTATGTAATAATTCCCGTTACACTAGGGCCGGCTTTAACAATGACCAGAGTCTAAGTGTTGCCATACAAGTAGGACGTGCAATTATTTTAATCACTGGACACTGCTCACTAAATTTAACAAACGCTCTAACACCCTAGGTATCACTAGCTGACAGTCCCCTGTGCAGATCGTGCATGGAGGCGGAGGACACGGTGGCGCATGTGCTCTTTGAGTGCACCGGTGTTACCCAGATCCACGAGGAGACTCTTGGAACACCATGATCCCTTGCGAATATCCTGAGAAGATCAGGAAGTTTGATCATATCCTGGAGGGCGCTAGTTGAAGTAACGTCCACAATGGTCCACTTTAGGGGTTAAATTTGGAAACCAAAACCCTCAAGGTGGATGGTCCAGGGTAGCCCGCGAAATTCATTTTTTTTGTGCAATTTGCAGGCAAGCGCCTAGGTTGCATGTTGATTAAAATTCATTCGCGACTGTAAAACGTATGTAGTTTCAGAATTATAGTCATCAAAATCATCAAAACAACCTCCAAATTCATAAATGTCGATTGAATGAGTGCATGTAAAAATGCGAAAAAATAATAAACCATAAAATATCCGTTTTATTCGTATTATCCGGATAGTAATGCAGTTGGTATCCGGATATATTAAATAACAGATGTCCGGATAATTCGAATATCCGGATATCCGGATAGTATGCCCTACATACAAGTTGGCAACGCGGCCAGTCTCTTGGGGACATTACCAGTTCACAGCGTTGTGGAGTTTTTGGACGACATTTCATACGTTTATTGTTTAGTTAGATATTTTAATTTATAAATGTATAGAATGTTGTTTTATTCAAATAAATACGGCACTTCTTCTACGTAGGATTTAAATTCAAACCGTGGACAACAGAAGCTACATATTATTTAAAGTTGAACATATTTAACGAAAATTGAAACCTATTAGAAAATGATACAATAATCAAATCCTTATTTCTCCTAACAGTTTTGTCGCAGCCAGTATAAACTAATTATTAACAGACACGTGCCATAAAATATTTACGAAATAACCCACTTTAATAAAGAAGTACAACCTGTTCATCACGGACCGTAGACTCTAGTAATTTAAACCTTGATTATATAGTCTATGGGAACACGCCAGGTGCGTCTACCACTGTTCTTTGAACAATTAAGTCGTGAATCACCAAGTTTTAAGTGTTTCCATTGATTTTCTATATACACGTCTTAGGGTGTGGTGTATTGGCTTAAAATCTATCGGTACTGCGTAGAAAACGCGTGGGTGTCAAACGGTCCGTGGTCGATGTCGATGACATAGGGCATTAAAAAATCATTTATTGAAATATGTTTGAGAATCAGCATTTTTTTAACGTAAGAATGAGATATAACAAGTCATCGTACCACATTGTTAACTGCTAGTCAGTAGTAGTCATAGACCTCTTTCAATTTGCATCAAAATTACAGCCCGTTCTCCATCACCTTCTGAACCCAGTCTGACCTAGCCACCTTCCATCATCTAGCAGGCGTCACTCGTAATGTTTGCCGACGCCATCCGACACCGTCTCCACTCTACGACTCGGTTGCTCCATGGGTCATCTTTCCTTCGCCAGACGTGACGTTTCATTTAACAATGGTGAAAGTACCTTTAAGAGGCCTGCGGAGCATGCGAATTTCATACAAACGTAATACCAAAATAATTTGTAAATCAAGCATATTCTTAAGGTAGTGTGTATTTATTTTGAGTGGATTACAGAATACCTAGGTTCCCAAACACATATTTTAAATGTACACTGATTTAAACAAGAGTTATGAGAAAAAAAAATCTATAGAAATTTTAAATTCCTCATATCTCGTCTTTATATGATTGTCCTTTCAAAATGTTTATTTGGGAACATAGATATTCTATAATACAATCGAAATAATTATATACACACTACCTTAAGAATATGTTTGATTTTCATATTATTTTGGTATTACGTTTGTATGAAAACCGCATGCTCCGCCGGCCTCTTAAAGGTACTTTCACCATTGTTAAATGAAACGTCACGTTTTTCCCACTTTAAATATATCTCCACGTCCCCGGTACTATTCAATACATCAGAATTTTTTGTGTGCCTTACAATGAATTCTACCGTAAAACGTGATATTTCCCTTTACAAATAACTATTGCGTAAAAATTAGTTTGATGTACAGAATACTTGGATGACGGCTTCAAGAGGGTTCAGTTTGCACATTGTATAGTCCTCCAAAACTGCTCACTCTTCTCCATTTAAACGTGTTTCGAAGGAGTGGCGCAATAAACGACATGCCAAACGTATGTATGTTAAGTGAAAAAAACTTGATTCGAGAAAATATTATACGTTAAGCGCAGTTTAACAGTTTCTATGAAGGCTGAATGGTCCTTACAAGAAAGTAGGTCAGCTGCCTATGTATTAGATCATAGGAATAACCCTTATTCCAATTCATTTGGGGTTCTTACGGTCTTCTTCTACTTCTCTATTCTCGTCATATCATCAGACACCTTTTGTCTTGCCTCATCATGATTTACATTTTACACAGTCCATCAATCGTTTTTTGGTCATTCATTACTCTTATATCCTTGCACATTCATGCTCAAAACTTCTCATGACACTTTCCTCATTCCTCCGCATCACAAATGTCCATACAACGATAACTGATTACTACACCACTTTTCAGTTACCCGCGCCACTCTCAGACTTGCTCTTATGTAGTAATTTCTTCAAGACTCATTTTCAAGACATTTACTCCAATCAAGAAGCGAAATCACATAAATCTTATACAGGCTGGCAGCTACCTTCTGCGGTCACCATGATCGCAAGTCTACAATTAACTGAAACCCGTAAAACATCATATCACAATTAATATTAAACACCGCACATACAACTTTAATCTATACTATTTGTCTATTCTTATGCATAAGTAATGCAATATTAGTGGTTTCACGGTACCGTGGGACTGTCCAAGTGTATACGATAGAACACTGACAGTTTCATACTTTTCCATGTCAACAGAGGCACTTTGATGCCTCAGGGGTTCTTTGATAGCAGTAGCATGATCCAATATTGGTAAATGCCCGTTTTATTTGCGAAGCATTATGAATGCGGTTTTGCGATAGATTTGGTTGGTAATGGAACGGTAATGCTTTTGAAGAGGTTTCTACGTGGTTTTTTGTGTTGTGTTGGAGGATTGTACCTAGTTGATATTTTTTAAATAGGTACATTAAGTAGATCTTAAGTTACTAAATAGTAAGCTTAGGTTCATACTTAGGTTAATGTAACGTGTCCAAATTGGACACGTTACAGATGATGGAGCACGATCGTAGTTTTAATTTTTCTTTTAAATCAATCAAACAAATTAATAAAATGTAACCGTAGGTAGATAAGGTGTAAGTCGGTGACCTTTGTTTGATTGATTTAGTTTTTTTGTCACCGACTTCAGAAGCTAAAGTTATTCTTCACTTTTTTGTCGGTTTAAATTTTATTTTTCACTTTTTTGTGGTTCTCATGTGCTTGATATACATGGAAAGTGCATACCGTTACAATTACATCATGCCCAAACACGACTAGGGTACATTGTCTCATTATGGAGTTCCGTGACTCTTGGCTTCATCATCAGATCTGATGGTAGAATGGTTCTTATCAAACGCAAATGCTTCACTTGTTGTAGAAAATACCAAAATCGCAACACGTTTTCTTATAAAATTTGAAGAGTTCCCTCGATTTCGCCAAGATTCCATCATCAGATCCCGACTTGGTGGCTATGGGACCATTTGGAAAGAATACCCTTTCCAACAAAAAAAGAATTTTCCAAATCGGTTGGCAAGCGACGGAGTTATGCCCGAACAAACATAAAAAAAAAAAAAATAGAAACATCCGAATTGAGAACCTCCTCCTTTTTTAGAAGTCGGTTAAAAAGAGAATTTGATCACTTTCAAACAATCATAATAAACTATCTTTATCTATTGCATTACTAGATACCTACCACTACCTACCTACTACTACCTAACTACTACTACCTACCTACTACATACCTACTACTACCTACCTACTACTACCTACTACATTTACAACACAACAAAAAAAGAATTAGTGAAATCGGTCCAGCCGTTCACGCGTGATGTCGTGACCAAGGGAAACAGGGATTAATTTTTATATAATGTCACCGTAAGATTGTCAAACACGTTAGATTGTAATATAAATAGAGAGATTGTAAACTCTCGAAAGATTGTCAAACGAACATACTGCTTACAATATAACGCATTATTCGGAAGATTGTAATCTATCGAAGTGAAACCGTAATATTGTGAAATGTATGCGATGGAAGTCAACTCGCGCGGTGTACAGAAGGAGGAGGGAGGCAGGGGTCCCCCTTGCCCCATGGTACCACTCTCATGAAAAGATAATGTACCATTCCTGAGAAATACCGAGTTAGAGTTTACAATCTCGCTAGAGAGATTACAATGTAACGTGTTTGACAATTTTACGGTGACATAAAGGGTGTAAAACACCTCTTCACGAAGCCGAAAGGCACTTGTTCTCCCCATCATTGCGATCATTTTTTTGTTCTACACCATACCTGGGAACCTTCTAGTTACGGAGATATGGGGGGTCAAGTTTACAACTTTTTGACAAGTTCTTTTTCAAATACAAGTTTTTTTTGTAAGATTTTAACTTTTAATACCTCCACGACCCCCGTACTATTCAATCCATCCATCAGCACAATGTTTTAAGTGCGTTACATTGAGTTCTACCACAAAACACGATTTATTTACCTCAAAAAATAAAGTTGTTTCCCAGCAATATTTTTTGCGTAGTTACCTACTTAGTTTGATGTACAGAATGCTTGGTTAACGGCTTTGTGATGAGGTGGTTTACACCCTGTGTATAGATTATTTCTGGCAGGCCAGTTTTTCGACTTAATAAGAGTTTAATTTAACGTACCTACCTATGCTTCTTATTATTTTGGTTTTGGCACTATTCAAAGACGAGTAGATTGCAGAGTGTCCGTGTGCTAGTCTATTATAATTTAACAAACTTGTGTGAAAGCAGCGGTGGCCCAGTGGTGGCGGCCCCGACTTAGGTACGTAGGTTTGAACCCAGGCAGGCGCATTACTTTGTGTAATTTATTTCATCACCACTCACTGCTCTCAAAACGGTGTAGGAAAACATCGTTAGGAAACCGGCATGTCCTAGAACCAATAATTCGAAGACATGTGACATCTACCAACCCGCACTGGGCCCGAGTGGTGGATTATAGTCCACTCCTTCTCATAGAGAGGAGCCCTGTATCCCAGCAGTGGGAATATTAATAGGCTGATGATGATGATGATGAATTTCTATGTATAAAAAGCGATAAACAGAAATGTCCAACCGTTGTCAATACCGCTCATAACTGTAGGAAGAAAACTGTGACCTGAAATACAGGCTCAGCCTAGCTCAGGCGCAGTTGCTCATATTTATTCTTTGTGCTTAATTCAAACTGCATAATATACTGTTCAACGTTACAAATATTTTTAAGGAGAAATAAATTTTAAACTTACAATAAATAAAAGAAAAGAATACGCTCTATTTTATTGACACATTTCCCATAGTTATTATAACTTCGATGACAACCACGTGTAGCAAACAGCAGTTTTTCCTAGAACAAAACGGAACCAATTCCATGGAAAAATTAAATAAACAATATTTTAACACCCATTTTTCTGATACTTATAAAACTGGGCCGTGCTGCATTTGACAGGCAGCCTTGTAAAGTGTAAAATTATACTTTTTATAACAGCCGAAGGTAGCAATCAAGGAGTTAATAAATAAAGAGGCATTGACGGGTGAACAACGTTGTTTCTACGAGTATGAGGGGTTTATGAATTATTTGTGATGCATTAGAAAGGGAACAAAAGTTGCTGTTTTAGCCGGAAATTTGTTGAGGTGTTACTAATGCGTTTTTCTTTTAACTACTCTTTGTTTTTCGAAGGATTTTATGTTTTTCTGAGGGACCTAATATATAAAAGTACTCTGTGGGCCTAACATACCGAATCTCTACTGTGCGACGAACTGAACGTCCTTGCTGTCGTTCGCAGATCTTTCGCCACTGTTTCGGGTAGTGAAAAGCTTAAAATTCTGATAACCAGTCTTATCAAGGAGAATTGTGTTGTTCTACTAACTGTGTTGTGGAGGTCAGATAGGCAGCCGGTTCACGTAAAAAACTGGAATTCATCTGCTTCCTTGTAGACTGTAAACCGAAACCAACATAGTTGGGAAAAGAAAGTTAAATAAATAAATAAATAAATATCGCTGGACATTAACACACAGCGCCACCTAGCGCCACACTAAGCAAAGCTTGTGTCGTGGACACTAGATAGCTGATATACTACATATATACTTTTTTGTTTGTAAATACATACTTATTATACATATAAACATCCATGACTCGGAAACAAATGTCCATGCTCATCACACAAACATTGCTCCTACCGGGATTCGAACCCAGGACCCTAAGAACGTAAGGCAGCGTCACTACCACTACGCCATTCGGGTCGTCAAAGTTAAACAGTTGATGGTTCTGTTCATATAAGATTTTGAACTGACATGGTCCAACCACTGGAAATTGAATAATTACCCGATATTTCAGCGCTATTGTTAGCACCATGAAAGGTTGAAGGGTTATTGCGAGTTTAGAAGCAGACAAATCGGCCCACGCTCTCTTTTATTTTTAACCGACTTCCAAAAAGAGGAGGTTATCAATTCGTCTGTATGTTTTTTTTTTTTTTTTTTTTTTTTTTTTTGTGTTTGTTACCTCATAACTTTCGACTGAGTGAACCGATTTTGATGATTCTTTTTTTATTTGAAAGCTGGTGCTTCCCATGTGGTCCCATTTTAATTTGCTGAAGATCTGATGCTGGTCTTCGGAGATATACAGTGGAACTCCTCAAAAATGTACGGCAAATCTGCAGTGATTGCTGTTATCGCTTGTAGGTTTATTGTTTATACAACATCATGACGTAATATCACGCCTGTATGCTCTGAGGGGGTACGCAGATGTGTACAGTACACCCAGATTTCGACAGTGTTTGTTACCTCAGTACTTTCGACTGGGTGAACCGAGTTTGATGATTCTTTTTTAATTTGAAAGCTGGTGCTTCCCGTGTGGTTATATTTTAATTTGCTGAAGATCTGATCCGGATCTTCGGAGATATACAATGGAACTCTTCAAAAATACACGGCAAATCTGCAGTAACTGCTGCAATCGCTTGAATGTTTATTGTTTATACAACATCATGACGTAACATCACGCCTGTATGCTCTGAGGGGGTACGCAGATGTGTACAATATTCCCAGATTTCGACAGTTAGGTGTATTAAGTTCCATTTATTGGGGATAAGCCTATTACCTTGACATGTATTGTTTTTTTTTATTTTATTGGCAAGGGTACTTCAAGGGTAGTTTGATGAGAATTTGGTTAGGTTCTGATTATGGGATCCATGACAAAGGAACGGAGCTCTTCAATTCTTAGAAGCAAATTAACGATACTCGGCCAAATCTTTTAAAGGCTATCCGGATATTTGGGTCACGTACCATAACGTCGTTATTAACCGACTTCAAAAAGGAGAAGGTTCTCAATTCAATGTTCCCCGATTACTCGAAGATGACTGGACCGAATTTGTTTTTTAATTGTTTGAAAGGGTATACTTCCCAGAAGGTCCCATAATCATCAAGTCAGGATCCTGATAATGGGATCCTGGAGAAAGACTTTAGAAAGACTACTTTCTCGGAGTGATCCCATTTAAATTTGGTAAAGATTAGATGAAAAACTTCGGAGAAAGGCAACGGAACTCCTCATTAAATGTAGCAAATGTGTGTCTCTTACTGGGATTGCTGAAATCTCATGTCTGTCTATTTGTTTACACCAGTTCATAACAAAAAATCACGCTGGTACGCTGTGAAAGGGTATGCACATGTGAACCACTAAAAAGTGAAAAATAAAAACTTTTTTGCAAAAAATAAAACCGACTTCACACAAAAAAGTGAAAAATAACTTTAGCTTCAGAAGTCGGTGACAAAAAAACTAAATCAATCAAATAAAGCTCACCGACTTCTGAAGCTAAAGTTATTTTTCACTTTTTTGTGTGAAGTCGGTTTTATTTTTTGCAAAAAAGTTTTTTTCGTTTTATGGTGATGGTTCTAGGTTTTGTAAGTAGTTGTATTCATCGATTTAATATTTGCTTTTTCATTAATATCTCGGGACCTCTCGTCGTTGTACATTTGAGTTGCAACGAGTGTTTTCTACTGAGGTGGTCGATTTCACCACAGGGGCGCGGCACTTAATCATTCAAGATTTTTCCATGGGGCAATCAGAATCTTTTCAGTCAACTATACCATTTTCAGACTTCCTCTTTCATTAGCTTTTGTTAGACTGAGCTGTACGTATCTCTCCTGGATAAAGACTTCCTTCCACTCCAATTCCTCTCGTGTTACTGTTAGGGGCACTGTGAAAAAAAGACTTAGAATATGTTTGCGACCACTTTCGAGATAGTGCCGCCGGCCGCTTCCACGACACCACTCGCTTCGCTCGCTCGGCTTGCGCGTAGTTGGTCACAGTTCTAACCTTTTTTTTTTTTTTTTTTTTTATCGCTGGGAAAAAATGCATTACGCATACCCTCCCATCGGGGGATGAGAGGGGTATGTGGGACTCCCCGGGTCTGACCCGGTATACCCACTAAAACGACCCAGCGACATTCCCGCTTCGTCCGAGTGGCGGGGGACTGGGAAACCGGCATAGCCTTTACGTCCAGTCCTCCGCCGACGATTGCCCTTCATGACGGGCCCCTCACAGGGGCCCGGGAATGTTCGACGAAGGTGGTGACGGGTGCAATGCGGGCGAAGGCACCCCCGTGCCTGTCGCCCGCCCGTCGCCACCATGAGGAGAGAGAGGACGGCGCCCTCTCCGACCCCTTCTTCGTCTGCGGAGCGGCGCAGCGAGAGGGTCGTCCTCCCGCTGGCGCTCCGCCTCCTCCTTTTGCGAGATTACGTCCTCGCAAAAGGAGGCGACCGCTGCCCAGGCCTCTTCGCTCTCCAGCATGGCGTTGACGACGCCGGGAAGCGAGAGGTCCGGTCCGATTACCGCGGTCAGACCGCGGCGCAGCTCGGACCAAGCCGGGCACACCTCGAGGGTGTGCTGCGCCGTGTCCTCCGCCGCGCCGCAGTCGCCTTCCGAAACAGCCATGGCCGGACAACACCTGCACCAGACGGAACGAGAGGAAACCGTGGGACCGCTCGAGCCAGCTCCGCAAAACCGGTCCGAGCGCGTCCAACGTACGGCGGCCAAAGGCGGCGTTGGCGAGGTCCTCCGTCCAGTGGAGGACGATGGCGTCCTTCACCTCCCGCCGCACGGCCTCCCGCTCTTCGGCGACGGGGCGCTCCCCGAGAGCCTTTCGGCGCGCCGTCCACTCATACACTCTGGCGAGCACCCAAGCCTCCAACTCCCAAGGAGGGGTGCCAGCCAGAGCGCATGCCGCCGAGAAGCCCACCGAGCGGTAGGCCCTCGCCACCCGCTGTGCAATGGCCCTTTGGGGCCTGCGGATGGCGGTCGCATTCTCCCTCCTGTGGAGGGAGTCCGCCCAGATGGGGGCCCCGTATAGGGCCATGCTCCGCAAGATGCCGGCATACAGGCGCCGGCATTTCGCCTTGGGTCCCCCCAGGTTCGGGAGGAGCCACGAGAGGGAGTCCGCGGCCTTAAGCAGGCGCGTCGACAGCCCGCTGAAATGCGGGCCGAAGCGCCACCTGTCGTCCAGTACCAGCCCCAGATACTTCATCTGGGGCTGGACCCCTATCCTGACGCCCTCCACAATTATGTGGGCGTCGGGAGGGCAGCGCTGCCGAGGCCCGCGAAAGAACACGGCCTCGGTCTTGTGCAGCGCCACCTTCAATCCCAGGCGGCGGATCCTCTCTGCAACCAAGGATCCGCCAGCCGAGGCCAGACAGGCCGCGTCGGCAAAGTTCCTCCCCCGGGCAGTGAGGAGAGTGTCATCCGCGTAGCAGATGACACTCGTGCCCTGGAGGAGGGCTCCGCGCAGGAGCCAGTTGAACCCGATGTTCCACAAGGGAGGGCCAAGCACCGACCCCTGCGGAACACCGGACTCTGCGCCGTACCGCCTCACCGTGGCCGTCTTGTCCACTAGGAGGACTTCTCGGTCCTCCAGGTAGCTGGCCAGGAGGTCCCGCAGGTATTGGGGCACTCCGTGATACCGGAGCGCCTCCAATATCGTCGAGTGGGGGACGGAGTTGAAGGCGTTGGCAATGTCGAACGACACCGCCAGCACTCCGTCCCCCGCCTCCACCGCCTCCTTCACCTGGCCCTTGAGTAGGGCCAGTGCGTCGATCGTCGAACGCCCTCGACGGAAGCCGAATTGGGCGTCCGACAGATCCGGCCCCACCCCCCGCAAATGGCTATCAAGCCGGGAGGCGACAATCCCCTCAATATCACAGTTCTAACCTAACCCAACCTATGAATCTCTTCGACATCGTTTTTACGACAAACGGTTAACAAGTCGGTGACACACTTTTAGCCTTATATTCAGGTGTTTTATACGATAGAATCGAGAAAATAAACAATTTGCGTAAATAACCATTTTTTTCGCAAACAATTCTAAGTCGCAGTCGGCGTCTTAGAGGCTACACTCCAACCCCTGCAATTTCTTCGGCCAGCCAGGAAATTATATGGACGACTCCTTTTAATTTTCAAATAGTTATGTTATAGAGACTGGGTCACATTTATGATGCATGACTCCCCGACCTGAATATCTGTGTCAATGGGCGTGCAACTCAAATGTGTCTTTAATTATAGTTACAGGTAACTAATATGGTGGGGATCTGGCTATCAAGTATTTATTCTTTAATATCGGTAGTTTTGTTCCAGAGTTGTGTTTGTAATATATGTAGTTTCTATTGTGCCTTCCGACTTAGTATATTTTGCTTTTGTTGACGAAAAATACTGCAATGATACTTCCAAACGCAAAAATAGTTTATCGTTGTTACACGTCGATTTGAAAACTCTTTTTTTACGGTTAATCAAGAACAAACCGAGCTGTTGAATTAATATTCTAGATTCTTTCCAAAAACCGTCAGCGGCATACGTGTTGCACCAACCCTAAATAGCATGGGACAAGGAGATGATGATGATGACCAACATAACGTGCCTACAAAGTTGACTTCTTCCACAGGTCAACGGCGAACGCAACCCTGACGAGGTCTACAAAGACTTCAGAGTCGGTGTTCTCCAAATTTTGGGCGCAACAGAAGACCAATCAACCATGAACGGCGTCAGTGGTGTAGGAGTGGGCGCTGGTGGTATACCAGGGGAGATCGTAGGGGTAGAGCCAGCACCAAGTCAGGACACGAGAGATATTAGAGACGAGATCGTCGCGCCATCCCTAATGTCAGTGATGCCAATGCCAGTGATGCCAATGCCAGTGATGCCAGCCCCGGGGGCAATGTCGATGCCATTGGCGATGCCGCTGCCAGTGGTTAAGCCGCCGTCAGCAATAAGGGAGACGGGGATGGAGAGGGTTGTTACGCCGAAGGTTAGTTTTTTAAATGTATTAAAGAATTTATTGCTATTTAGAGTACTTTATCAAATGTATTGCTATTTAGAGTACTTTAGCATAAGGCCAGTTACTAACTTTGTGCCGCAGTAGGAACATGGTGAAATCTTTCAAATAGGAAGAAACAAGTCGCATAGAGTAAGGTCCTCATAAGGGCCTCTGTTTAGTGCACATCGTATGCGCTTTAAGAATAAATAAAAATGTTATGAAAAACGAACTGTTGACGAAAATGGCCGATAAACTGCTGATTTTAACGCCTAAAATGGCGTCTTAGACGCTTGCTAAAGGGTAGTGACTAGACAAAAAAGATTGTTTTGTGAATTTATCAAGTTTTTCATACAATGAAAAAGGTCAGGACGAACGGCACTGCCTTGACCTAAAGACAAGTTTTGTAGATTTTTCGTTACTTTGGAGACTTTTGAAGGTGTTCTTTTTTTTTGTAGAATTTAGAGTCACAGGTGTCATTTCCCACCAAGGGAATTCAATTTAGAAACTAGTACAAGTTGACTAAACTGTTATAAAACTAGTACAAGACGTTTAAATTTCAAGATTTGTTTCTTAATACAATAAGCATTTTAGACAAGTTTTTAAATTCTTTCAGTCAGTGCCTACTAACTAAAGAAGAGGTACATACGAACACTAATAATTATTAAAACCAAATGCAGATCTATAAATGATCGCATAAAGTATCCAGATAATGTTGGAGGCATCTTCTTCGCCATTATTAAATTACGGTAGACCGACATGAATAAGAAAAAGGCGTTTTTATTTACAGTACATCATTCTGAAACAGAGAGCAGCGGTGGCTCAGTGGTGGCGGCCCCAACTTACGTTCAGTAAGTTGTGGGTTCGAACCCAGGCAGGCGCATTACTTTGTGTAATTTATTACATCACCGCTGCTCTCAAAACGGTGAAGGAAAACATCGTGAGGAAACCGGCATGTGACATCTACCAATCCGCACTGGGCCCGCGTGGTGGATTATATAGCCCATTCCCTCTCATAGAGAGGAGGCCTGTCCCAGCAGTGGGAACATTAATAGGCCGATGATGATGATGATGATGATGATTCTGAATCCACATAGATGTTTTTTGTCGGTTATTAAAAAAAACAGCTGCTTCCTACAAAGCTGCAATATTTACCTTCACGGTCAAAACAAAATATACGGAGCAGGATGTAGAGGAGGTTCAAAATGATGTGCTGAATACGTGGTAACGGTCGGCGTCCCTGTATGGACTGGAATGCTAGGCTGTGAAAAGGGTGGATGAAAAATCATTGCATTGTAGCGGAGATGAGAATGTTGAGGTGGATGTGTGGTCTGACAAGAATGGATAAGATAGGGAACGAGTATATTAGAGGAAGCTTAAAAGTTGTCCCAGTTACAGAAAAGTTGAAAAGGAATCGATTGTCGTGGTACGGACATGTAATGAGTCGCATGTGACTAAAAGAGTGATGTATATAAATGTTGATGGATGGAGAGGCAGAGGAAGACCAAAGAAACGATGGATGGATTGTGTAAGAAATAAAATAAAGAAGTACTTAAATGATAGCGCGACGGTTGATAGAGAAGAATGGCAGAAAAACACGTGTTATACCCCAAGTAGACAATGGTCGGTGTCCCTTCCAGCTTGTACATATATTCGAAGAAACTACTGATCGGAGAATTGCAAAACTTAAGTGGCAGTGAGCAGGGCACATTGCTCGCAGAACGGATGGCCTTTGGGGCCGAAAAGTTCTGGAGTGGCGACCGCGAACCGGAAGACGATGCGTTGGAAGACCTCCCACTAGGTGGACCGATGACTTGGTGAAGGTTGCAGGAATCCGCTGGATGCGAGTCGCATGGGACTGGTCAATGTGGCGACACTTGGGGGAGGCCTATGTCCAGCAGTGGACGTCTTTCGGCTGAGATGATGATGACTGATCGGAGACGAGATTTAAGACCACAAGTGAAATATATAGATGTTATCTCTATTTCCCAGCCCGAAGTGATAAGAGTCCGTGGAGAGTCGACCACACCAGCGCTTCTATGGGTGGTGGGTGGTCCCGGCAGCAACAAGGCTGCCTTGTGCCAACCAGCAGTGGCGCAGAGGCCGGGCTGGACGCATTACAGGTACTGACATGACCAGAAGCAAAGGCCTAGGCCTCATGTTCCCTCTATTCGGACGAACGGTCGCCATCCGTACGCGTAGGATATATTGGTTTCTTCAAGATGTTTCCCGGTACTGTTTTTAGATCAGCTAGGTTATGGTATACATTATAAAAAGTTCCTCGTTTGTTTAGTGGTCGCAAGTGCAACCACTGAGCATGGTCGTGGGTTCGATTCCCATAGGTTGGGAAGTGTTATTGTGTTTTTTCTTTCAGGATTTTTTTGGAGCAACCACAGATTCTGGATTGGTGCCCAGTTGATGGCGACTCTCGCCCACTGTTACATAGGAATTCAACATAACTGGTAAATGTGGGTGAACCATTAGGTACACTAGGTACTGTCCAACCCTTTAGGGATTGTACGAGTGATGTTACAGAGAGTAAAGCGCCTTCCTTTCTTCAAACTTACCACCTAGTCTAGGTCTGGTATGTAAGCGCCGCTCATTGGCGCCGCCTGATCTCGCCTATTTGGGGAGAGATGACTTAGTCTAAATTAAAATAGACTGAGACTCATAGGTTTTGTACAAGCGCTGGTCCAAAGCTTCCTTTTAAATTGCCGGTAATTTCAATTCACACCTCAACAGCTACAAACAAGACTTTACTCCAACCCTTATCTCCCACCTCTAGCCTAGGCCAGCGTCTCCGTAGCCTCGCAGACGCGGGAGGCCGTCCAGCATCAGACGGCGCGATCGCCCGCACCGCCATCAGTGGGGGGGAACCGGTCCCCAAGGAGCTGGTGACCCGCCTGGTGAGGGCGGTCATGCAGGAGGCGAGCAGGACGGGCGGGGGACTCGTGCTGGACGGGTATCCGAGGGATCTGGAGCAGATGGAGCAGTTCCAGACTGAGGTGAGGGTTTTGAAGCAGTCATTAGTTGATTTTATTCATTGCCAATTTGGATGAGGTCTATGATGGAACGAGCCTGCCCAGAAGTTGCCTGTTCGGTCTTGCTTGGGTTTATTTGTAGTGGCTGGTAATGGTAAAAAACGCTAAAGCAAGAGAGAATAATTCCTAAGCCTAACCTTCCTAGCCTAATTCTTAAAATATGTCAACAGTATGTTTGTTTTTTTGATGTTTTTGTGAACCATTTCAACAATGGTAGCTAGCTTAATAGCTTATAATGAGAGATTGAAGAATAAGCCGCTGCCGCTTAAAATGTTTACAGCAACTGCGACTTTAACTTATCCAGTATCTATTATCGCGTAGCATCAACTGTCAAATTTTCTTATTTGATTTTGTACTTAAACTTTAACATTTTATGGTTTAAAATCATTTGGAGAAGTTTGACAGCTGCTGGCGACTGTACGTATGTATGTATGTATGAGGTTTCAATCAGTTGCCGAGAAATCATTGCAGCTTTCATTTAGCATGCCACCATAAAAAAAATCGGGGCAGTCTTTGGGGACTGCAGATATAATAGAAGTGAAAACAAAAAGTACACAGGCCCCGCCCCAGTCGTAGCACTGCTACGGGTTACGCCCCGCGCACGTCTAGTGGTGCTACGCCGTAGCGGATCGGCTACGGAACGTACGTGACGATCACCATTTTTGTTCACCCAAAAACTGCTCAACGCGCCTAACGAAGTTTTTACTTCAAAAATCTGTTTGGGACTCAGCATTTTCTTCGTGTTCCAGCACCGCGTCACCCCTCGCATGGTTCTCCTGGACTGTACGAAGCTGCAGCTGGGTCGCGGGCGGCGTGATGACTCCGTGGCTGCCTTCCGCCGCAGACTCGAGGTCTTCCGCGAGCTCAGCCTGCCCATGCTCAAGACACTAGACCAGGATCATCGGCTGGTCATTGTGAGTTTATATTGTTTTCGTTTTTTTAGGTTTTTTTCAGAATTAGTAGGTTTTCAAACTTGACCAGAACCGCTGCATTCAGAAGCGAATGAAGAACCATGCAAGAGGCATATGTCCAGCAGTGGACGCAAATGTGCTGAGAAGAAGAAAAGAAGTAAGTTTTCGTGTTTAGAATATTGAATTGTTGTCTATAAAGGGTGTAAAGAACCTCTTATTCTCCCCGTCATTGCGATCATTTTCTTGTTTTACACCCCTGGAAACCTACGGATTACGGAGATATTGGGGGTCAAAGTTACAACTTTTTGACAAATTCTTTTGGAAATACAAGTTTTTATGATAAGATTTTTCACTTTAAATACCTACACGATACCTATATATACTAATATCCAATCCATCCATTAGCACCATGTTTTGAGTGCATAACATTGAGTTATACCACAATACATGAAAAAGTTATTTCCCAGCAATAATTTTTGCATACCTAAAGTTATTTAGTTACGATCAAGACGTCGTTCGTAGTACGAAGGCGTCAACCAAGCATTCTGTACATCAATATAGAATGCTTGGTTGACGCCTTCGTGATGAGGTGGTTTACACCCACTATAATCGAACTTATCTTGTTTTTCCACGATTTTGTTAACTTGTTTAGTTGACCTTGTAAAACTATGTTTAACCCCCGACGCAAAAACGACGGGGTGTTATAACACCCCGTCGTTTGACGTTTGACGTGTCTGTGTGTGTGTGTGTCTGTCTGTGGCATCATAGCTGCCGAACGGATGAACCAATTTTGATTTTGTTTTTTTTTGGTTTGAAAGATGAATTAGTCGGGAGTGTTCTTAGGTATGTTTTATAAAAATAGTCCAAGATGGCCACCGCTTGACGCCGATGAAAGGGCTTTACTAGTAGAATACTATGCGCTATAATAAATTACAAATCCAAGATGGCCGCCACCACAAAATGGTGAAATTAATTACATTCTTTTTTCACGACTTCCTCAATATGAGTATCGAATGAAAGAGCTGAAACCCGTAAGACGAGTCAAGGAACTTCGTTCCAAAAAAAAATACCATAAAATTATGACCCTGTGTTGGGGGTATTTTTATTTAATGTTACTTGTTGACAACAATTCAATCTTCAATAAGCTTGAAACTTTCTAACTTTCACATAGAAAAATGTACTTACCTTGTCATTTTAGAACGTGCATATGTAACACACGTAGGATGGTAAAGTATTTATGAGGTAGACTATACATAAAGGTATATTTATATTTTCATTATTGAGCCCCTTGTCCAAAATAGATGTTAACAGAATAAAAGTCTATATTTAGGTCAACCCGCGGTTATAAACAATGCAGGGACCAGCTTCGCCTCAACTCGAGCCGTGACCGGCCCCGGACCCGGCCGGGGTTTTTGGACTTTCTCTATGTTTACTTAATGCAGCATATATAAGGTGTTAAAAAAAGAACTGCAAGAAACTTGAGGCGTTGTTTGGAATCACAAATAAAAAATAATCACGGAATTTTTTTTTATAAGTAACGATCCGTTTCAAAGATATGCAGTATTTTCACTGCGCACAAAATTATTGAATATGCGCACATGACTACTGTGACTACACCGTGCAGGGACCCCGCTCGTGGTCGTTCACCTGCGACAGCGCAAACGTAGACAGCTGATTCTAACTTTCCCATCACATTTTCAAGACTTTGGTCTGGCAATGTTTTTTTTATGTAAAACTAAAAATGCTTGAAAAAATTTTTTTTTGTTTGGAATATATTTGTTTTTTGATACCGAGTACGTACACGAAATTCTTGCAGTTAATTTTCTAACACCTTATAAATACCTTGTATACTTATACTTATACATTACATATATATCGCAATGGCAGCGCTTCGGAAAATTAAGTCGTTGAAATGTCGACCCGGTGCAGTACAAGCATGTTTCGAGACAACCGACTTTCCGTTAAAACTCCCAAAGAAGTGATTGTGTTGGTGTATTTCTAATATTAATTCATCACCTCTCTCAGGTGGATGGCGACACGGACACTCCTGAAGTACAGGCAGAGTTCACTCGCGTGTTGCTCGAGGAGATGGAGAAGGCGGAAGCCATAGCAGCCATGCCGCAGCCGCAGGAACAGCCATCAGCTCGCACAGGTAAGGGTCTAGTAGGTCAAGATTCTTTGCGAATAAAATAGGGTGTCGGAAAGATATTCACATCGGTGAAGGAAAACTACCTGGACTTATAGTTAATACAAGTCAGAAATCGCTAACCTGTCTTGAGCAAGTGTGGTGATCAATGCTCGTGCCTTCTCAGAAAGAGAAGAGACCTTTGCCCAGCAGTGGGGCAGTAATAGGCTGGTTATATAAAGCTGTTTCTTTTGAAGTCTTTTGACTAGGTTTTACTTCTTCTTGTCTTAAAGTAACTTAGCACTTTGCCGGCAACTTAATTGTGATAGATAACTAATTTGCATGTTATAAATATAATTTATAGCCTATGTTACTTCCTGATAATTTAGCTTTCTACTTGCGAAAATATTTATTAAATCGGTCCAGTAAATCTTTCGTCTTTATCGTACTAATAATAAAAATGCGAAAGTTTGTGAGTATGGCGTGATGTTTGTTACTTTTTCACTCAAAAACTACTAAACGGATTTGGATGACATTTTGCATTCAGATAGTTTATAACCTGGATTAACACAAAAGATACTTTTTATCCCATTATTAAGATCCCATGGGACAATTATCAAACTTCACACGGGCGAAGCCGCTAGCGGAAGCTAGTATTTTATAGTATAGAAATAAGCTAATAAGTTAGACGTACCCATAACCTCATCGCTAGCAGTCCAGAATAGCATCTTACTGACGGCCTGTGCATACTTGTAGACAACTCCAGCATGCAGCAGTTCGCGTCAGCAGTGACGCGCATGGCAGGAGGGCTCGCTAACGGACACGCGAACGGCTCCGTGCCGAATGGAAACCTCCGCAATGGCGGCGTCAGCAACGGGTTCATTGGCATGGCTGGCAATAAGGTGAGGACTTCCTGAACCTCGCGAGGACGATTTATTTCAGTAACCACGTCAAGGCAATTTTGTGCCACTAGGGGGCGTCCATTAATTACGTTTAGAGGTGAGTCTCACCCAATCTCACCAAGTAGAGAGAGCCCCCCCCCTCTCTACTTCGTGAGATTGGGTGAGATTAACAGTCTTTTTACACTCTTTATATCACACTATCATTCAGGAGATAATATGGTTTACTAGACGCTCACGTGAGGATTCAGCAGATCATCTATCTACAGACTACACTCACGTCTTCCTTGCTAAGAAGGCTCGTTTAGCCACTAGAGGAGCTAAAAAGTCAACGAGTTCCTACCATTTCTATTATCCTTCCAGCTTAGATTTCATCTATATATTATTTTGGTTGCAGGTGCATCCAAATCTTAACAACGTATCGAAGATCCCGACAATCTCTCAGCTGACTCACGACGACGTGCGCGCCCTCTATGAACAGAGTTCGGGGGAGATCCATATAAACACACACATTTAGGCCAGATTCAACGTTTATGTTAGGCCGTGCCGGGAGCCCTATTATGTTACTTATAATTACCAGAACCACAGTATGCAACGCGTGTGTATCGAACATGCTACACTTTCGGCTCGATCTAATATAAATAAATAGTTATTACTCATTAATATAACAGTCTTATCATGAGATACGCACACATGTAATGTTATTATTACAAAAAAAAGTATCTATGTAGTATATCAAGTATCTGGTGTCTACGACACAAGCCTCGTTGCTTAGTGTGGTACTAGATGGCGTTGTAATGTCCAGCGATATATTTGTTCGTCTGGCAACAAAACCAAATGGTTGATGATGAAAACACAGTCGTATCTTTCATCACCGCGTACGGACCCGACTGTACTGGAATTTACAATATGCTTTTTGTAATTTAAGTAATTACAGACCAAGCACGTATAATTATGTGAAAGGGCAACATATCTTTTATTTAAATGAAATTATATGTATTTAGAAAAACTCAGTTACGCCTACGGTTAACTAAAAACGTAAGGTTCAATTTTAGTGAAAACTACGAACAGTAACAACGACCAAATTACAAAAACTACTACTACATAATTACTGCAAACAGTGATAACTATTGGTATAAAATATCAATATATTGGTGGACTCTCAAAGAGCAGTGAAAGTGCCTAAAAAGATAGATTTAGATATTAAAATTAAATATCATAAATAAAAACTGGGATAAAATTATCATTATTATTATTATTGGCTTAGAATTAATTAAGAAATTTTATGTTGTAAGCAAAATTAAAATCGAATTAAAATATTAAAGTGACTCGACTGTTTGATTTAGTCGGTACTCATTGTGAAAAAAAAAAAGGTTTCTTGCTGATATTATGTCAATCTGAAAAAATATTTTGTTACTGTAACTGCCGTTTTTATAACTTACTAACGTATAACTGTTGGTTAATATACCTTCTTCCGCAGCATAGATAATACACTATATAATACAAGATAGATGCGCAACTCTGGTTTTCGTTTTTAAAACTGTGTACCAAAACTGTTAGATGGCGCTGTTAGTTTTTGATCAACCAAATAAATGCAAAAAGAAATTCTGAGGATTCGAATTTGTGAACTATTAGTCACAAGGGCAACCGCTGTCACCGCTAGGCTATCTACTTCACTAGCAAAGAGTCTAAAAAAGCTGTTCTCGTTATAACAGTTGAAAAGTTGGTGTACCTAAACACACAGATGGCAGCACTATCTATGACAATTTTGTTTGAAGCCATATGGAAGTTTCACCCCCCTGTTCCGCAGCTATCGGTGTTTCTATAAACAACGTTAGCTTGAAATATCCTATCCACGTCACATACCTGCCACTTGGTTCATAGAAAAATCAAAGAAAGCTTTTCTGTGACGTTTTGTTTTTTTGTTTTTAACGGTCCGTACCTAAGCTAAATGTCAAACAGACAGAGATAGCTATCTACCATTACTTGTTAGTAAGTTATTGAATATGGCCGCTAGTTGACATCGACAATGATGTTTCAAAAGTAACAATAAGTTAAAAACAACATGGACCGATTGACTAAATTAGTCAGTCAAAAAAAATGGTCGACAAATCAAATGTAGTCATAGTCGGCACAAATTTAAGGTATAAAATCTATAGTATATTTTATATCCAGTATTTTGTAAAAACGACGCACACACGAATATTGTAAAAAGTGCCTTAGTTTAAGACGTTTAGCTATTTTTAGAGGTATTTAAAAAAAAAAACATACTGTAGTGACTAAATATAATTTGAATAGTTTTAGGTTACTTACATCTTTTTCAAATCCATCAATAAAATTGTCAAAATCAAATAAGGCATATGTAGACATATAGTCCATTCACCATTATTTTGCCTATGAAAGCAACAAGCCAACAGCAAATTTCTTTTTTATGCATGTCTATGGGACTGTACCTACATTTGGCAATTGAGTTTGGCATCATCGACTTTGATTGCCTCGTTAGTCTAGTGGTCGCAAATGCGACTGCCGAGCATGTGGTCCTAGTTTCGTTTCCCAAGTCGGGCAAAGTGTTACCTATTGCAGAAATTTTCTCAGTGGCAGCCATTCATTTGAAGGCAATAGTCTCGCTTCTTCTTTTTTTCCCAAGAACTTATTGGTATACAACAACTTTATCACAATAGCAATAAGCACTGTGATTTTCACAAACGTGTAAAGGACAACAACCGAATAGAAACCTTATCACAACGTAAATAAAGATCACTGTGGTTTTTGAAAATGATACGAAATCAAAGATAGAATAATTGTGAAAAGACTGTAGAAAACATAATAATAAAATTGTGTCACGTTTAGTTTATTTAGTTGTAAGTTTTATCTTCAACAATATTTCTAAGATTTTGATCTCAAAATCGGCTAGCTCATTCCTGATATTTTTAATTTTTTTATCGAATTGAATTTGTGGTATGTGCACTATTAGACACACTTCTGCCTTACCCTTCAGGGATTATAGGCGTGATGTTATGTTATAATGAAATACATTTTTTTTTTCATTATTTATTTATTTATGTACACACAAAATACTTAAAGGACTTATTTCAATAGAAATTTCTTCCAGCAGACCCTTTTTTTTTCTTTTCGGGTGGGAAATCATCAAATGACTTCTCCTACTCTGGGCGGAGCGGGAGGGAGTGTCGGACTTTTACTGACTAAAACCCATCTATGTTCCTTCTTTGCCCTTTACGTTCCGGGGCCACGGTATCTCTTTCGAAAAGTCCCGCAACCCCGGACAGTCCAGCAGACCTGGGCCCCGATTCTGCTATTGCAATAGTGTCACAATGGTCTATCATTGATCTCATAATTGATCATTTTGACAAGTTTGGTGATCTACTAATATAAAGGCGTCATTATGACTTTCCAATGGTCAACCACTGACACTCAATTGAAAGAAATGGCTTAAAATAGTAATCTCGTACGTACATAATGACAAATGAATGACTGACCTACGCGGTAATCTGCCAACATTTTGACAGTTCCTTTGAGAATAATTTCACTTTGTATTGCAATAAATATAGGCTTCATCAATAAAGATAATTTAAAACACTTGTAAGAAAATAAATCAAAACACCGGCCGCTAGAAATAAAAACAAACAAAATGTCAGTAAATCGTAATGTCACATTTGACTTTGACAGCTAAACAGATAAAATATAATGGAGTTGTATAGTTTCACATTAATCCGCGTTACACATAATTTAATGTTTTTTGCTATTTACGAACTTCTTACTACTTCAGATTGCTTTTATCACAAATAAATAATATGTATAAATAAATATAAATGAAATCTGGCATGAATAACTGTTTAAATTTAATAGTATATTTTTGAAAATCATTTATATTAACAGGTTTTATAATAATGGCAATACAACAATGTCATTCTAACACAATTGCGAGACCATTGATCGAACCACTATGATGAATTTAGCAGATTACGAACTTTTAGCAAAATGACAATGGAGATCCCTTTGTCATTCATCAACAATTATGAAATCAATGATAGACCATTGTGACACTATTGTAATAACAAAATTGGGGGGCCCTGGATATTTTTTCCTAATCCGCCTCTTTTCTTTTCTGATTAATTTCGCTGCGGGATCCAAGACAGTTAAATTGTTTCTCTGGGACTTTGTCGAGCTTCATTGTCTCAGCGCTTTTCTGGTGGTCGCCACTGTTGATTCTGACTTTCAGGAGTTACAGTGGTTTGGGAATAGTATGGCAGGCTAATATAAATCAAATTCAATTTCGATTTAGTATTCGAAAATATCAGAAGTGGGCTTGCTTATTTTTAATTTAGCGTGCAACACACACACACGTACAAAAAATAGTTTTAGTTAGTCTTATACTTAGTTAGACTAAGTCACGTAGAATTGTATCACTAAAGGGGCCAACTTAGATTTAGTCAACTAGAAACATATTTAGAATATAATATTTATTGTAGATAGTTAATATTTCCACTTATAATCTTATCATGCACTTTTATATGAAATTATATGTATATTGTAAACATAATTTAGAAAAATCATTTTGTGATGTCTGGCCCGTAAAAAACCATTATCAAAATTATTATTTTTATTAGTTAGTGTACTTATTAACTATGTTAAAATTATACTTTAGGTACATGACAAATATTAACCATGTTTATCTAAAAAATATTTAATTGTATGCCCATAATTATGTTCCTTGTAAAAAAACAAAACAGAAAAAAAATGTATTTACAGGGTGGAAAATAAATCTGCTGTTCACTACAAAAGTGTAATACATGGAACATCAAAATGCATGGAACTCCTGATTTATTTTAATAACCGTTAACACGATGTGCCGTATCAGAAACCGATGTGCCGTTCCCGGTTCCAGTTTTCCACCCTGTATACTTAAAGTAGGGCCAAGATAATATATCACATTTGACACTTCAGCAAAATACAACAACGTAACCTTGTAACAGCTGGAATAAAACATTATTGACGAAGTTAGAACTGCCATTTTTCAATAACGATTACATATTTATTGTAATAATGGCAAAAAAAGTTAACCTTTACTAAGAACTGACAGTTGTCAAATGTGATCTATTAAATTAGCCCTACTATAGTACAATTCTGTGCTTATTTTCTTGGTGTATTTTATAGAGTAGGTACAGTCAAGTGAAAATTGGTGTTGCAAATGAGAAACGAAATGAAAAGTGTTCTTTTTTATTTCAATTGACACAGCAAGAAGGCAACCATTTATGTACATTTATGTAGCCTACTTGGCAGCATTTGCACATCATTTTTGTCTTCTCCGTGAGTCTTGCTTTTGTAGCTGACTTTGAATAAGTTCTCTTAATTTGTAGGTACCTACCTATATTGACGTACAAAGTTTTAGTTTAAGTTAACTGTAATGTTTCTAGGTCTTTGCAAAAAATGTCGAAGTAATTTACGTTACCAAGCTCAAAATATCCTAGATGGCGATGACGGTACGAAAATAAACTGAAAAAAAAAAACAAAATATTAGGCCAGAATTTTCTAACGCAACGAATAGCAGGTGAGTATTTTCCCGTAAGGCCTGAATTCTTGTCACTCTGATGGTCGGTCGCGTACGGTCGGTCGTGACGTCAGCGTGAACAAAGTACGGCTGTCGGTCGCCGCTGACGTCAACGTCGCAGTATGGTGCTATATAGAACACAAAGAAAACTCGTACGCGATCAACCGTGCGCGACCGACCGTCAGCACAACTAGAATTCAGGCTTAAGGGTACAAAATACCTTTAAGGTTACAAAATAATGATGTGACTTTATTTAACATCAAATAGTCAGTGCCATCTAGAATATTAATATAAAGAAAATTAAAATTAACTCTAATTTATTATATTAACCTATTTTACTATGTTTAGTTAAAACACATATGTGTTAGTAGAGGTATTATTTACCAACAACAAATAAATGAGCACACTTTTGTAAAATAGTGTTTTTTTTTTTATTAAAAAAATCTTGAAGATATGCACTTTCTAAAACCATAATAAAATTCATCATCGTACTCTTGCCGCCATCAACATTTATTTATTTATTTATTAACACTTCAAGCACATAGTACAGAGGCGGACTTAATGCCATAGGCATTCTCTACCAGTCAACCTTTGGGTGATGCAGAGACAAGCAGTGGTAGGTGTACATCTGAAAATAATTATATTAATATCAAGGTAAACTACAAGGATATATAAAATACTATAAATATATATAAATACTATAAATAAATATCAAAATATATATTACTCTAAATAGAAATTAATACGGATATACTAAAATAAAAAGACAAACAATGGAGAAATCATTACTGTTGTGATGAACCTGCCAGTTTCTTGCGAATGTATTCTCGAATCTTAAAAGATAAACGATTGGTTGCCATCCTGATTTCCTGGGGAAGCGCATTCCAAAGAGAAATACACACACATATTTATTTGGGGTCGGCACACCATGTGTTCTACTTCCATAATTCGCAAAAGACCATTTCTATTATCTGCACATTCATACAAATTACTTAATTCATTTATTTATTCATAAACAATTACATTGTGTTGAATATTAGATATAAAATGAAATTGTCATATGCAGAAACAAATATCTACATTTAAAAACCTATTAAAGTGAAAGTTTAAGTTCAAGAGTAATTTAATTTAAAATGTGTCAAAAAAATATACCCAATATACCTATACAATGTGATGTGGCAAATGAAAATTTTTTTCAAGGTCCCTATTTAATAAGATCTTAAACAAATGGATCGTTGAAAAAATGGACTGCAATTTCAAGCCGACTTAAATAAAAACAAGAAGAGTAAACGTTTAAAAGTGGAATGTAACATATTATCTTACATGAATATGGGTCAAAGTCTGCCCAACAGCGAAATTAATAAATCCTATCTAGCCCATTTCCAAAATTCCGACGCAAACTAAGTTGTTGCGTTAAGGTTCCTACTATTTGGCAGAATCTTGATGCTCCGAAATGTATTTGGCATAACACACTTGGCATTATTTTTAACCGACTTCCAAAAAGGAGGAGGTTCTCTATTCGACTGTATGTATTTTTTTTTTTTTTTTTTATGTATGTTACCCGATTACTCGGAGACGCCTAAACCGATTTGAAAAATTCTTTTTTTGTTTGAAAGGGTATACTTCCAAGTTGGTCCCATAGTCGCCAAGTCGGGATCTGATGATGGAATCTTGGCGAAATCGAGGGAACTCTTCAAATTTTATAGGATAACGTACAGCAATTTTTATATTTTCTACAACAAGTGAAGCATTTGCGTTTGATAAGAACCATTCTACCATCAGATCTGATGATGAAGCCAAGAGTCACGGAACTCCATAATGAGACAATGTATCCTAGTCGTGTTTGGGCTTGTTGTAATTGTAACGGTATGCACTTTCCATGTGAACCACTAAAAAGTGAAAAATAAAAACTTTTTTGCAAAAAATAAAACCGACTTCAAAAAGAAAAAGTGAAAAATAACTTTAGCTTCTGAAGTCGGTGACAAAAAAATTAAATCAATCATACAAACGCGTAAACGTCACCGACTTCAGAAGCTAAAGTTATTTTTCACTTTTTCTTTTTGAAGTCGGTTTTATTTTTTGCAAAAAAGTTTTTTCTTTAAACGAATATTTAAAGGCATATTTTTTTTTAATTTAATTATTTTGTGGCCGAATGTTTGGATGTCCTGCGGGCTCCACATTCGCGCCGCGAACACCCGCGAAAGACGCGAACCGTGAACCTATGATAAATGAGTATACGCCAAACGATTTTCTGCGAAATGAAGTGTATGCTATCAGCTGGTATGCAAAATAATATTATGTCATGAAAAGTTCTGCAATAAAGGGTAGACCCCTTCGGCTCACTACAATTACGTGTATTTAAATAATCTTTCACCTTTTTTTTTGTCCTTAACTGGACCTAAGATTTTCTTTATTTTTTTAAACATAGTCATTTCTATAGGTATTTATAAGTTCCTGCATTCGCATCCATGCATCATGTACCTTTTTTTTTCTCCATGTTCTTTGTGTTTAGGAACCCATAAAATGGGTTCGACATGGTAGCACTCGATCAATACGAGTTCCAGCTCATTCGTCCAGCTGGCCTCAATAACGCAAATCTGCAATTGCGTTATTGAGGCCATACACAGAAGGGGTCGTCCTTAAATCACGTGTGGTTCAAAAAGGGGTAAGTAAAAAATCCGTATTAATCACGATGGGGGAAGAGATTATACTCGTAATATGACGATTACGTATATTTTTAGTGCGGCAATAACCACAACTTAAAACACGTAAGTACTAAATTAATTGCTACAATTATTTCCCCTTTTGTATTCTCCATTAGACCACCTGCCCGGCTAGCATGGGCAGGGGATAAAAATTTTGTCCACCGGTTATTTCCACTTTTGTTTGAATTTTGTCCCTTGTCAGTGGAAATAACCGGTGGATAAAATTTTTATCCCCTGCCCATGCTAGCCGGGCTGTAATGTCAACTACCTACCTATTGATTCGTGAAGTATAAGTTTCGGTACCCACTGATACCGCTCGGTACCATCGGTCGATATTAATGAAAAAACGCCTAAATAATTAATATCAAAGTTCAGAAGGCCGACATTCCTAGGTTAGGGCGGCCGGCCGCGCCATACGCCATTTTGAAAGCATTTCCCGCCATCGCTGAAGTTTCCCGCGCTGTCAGAGGTCGATTATTAGCATTTGGCACAGTTTCCATGCCCTTGACCGGCTGCGAGCCCGCAGTTGGTCCGCATTGCTCGCCGCGCACGGACGTGTCATCGTTCCTATTTACTAAATCCTTTTGGATTACGCGCCGGTTTTAAAATATAATGGTGAGTTTTATCACTTATGTCGTTATTAATATAATTGATGCGGCAATTTAATTATGTTTGTTTGTGTTGATGGGTTGTTAGCTGGTGTAATGGTTACCATTGTGTAATACGAGGTCGTTTTTCAGAGTTTTCAGCTGGTTTTCAGTGAGGTTACGTCACTATCGGCGTAAGAATAGAAAACTGTTATCACGAGATGTTTGATGTATATAAATATAGTTCGTTAGACTTCGTATTCGTTGCTAGTTTTTTTTTAAATAATACCTGAATCTCTACCTACAGGTACTCAAGAACAAACTCGACTAGCTGTTTAATTCTAAGCAGGCAAACTTTTTGTTAGAAACTATTCTCATATAACTGTTTGGTCATACTGCAACATGAATAATTTAAGGAAAGTAAAATTAAATACCTAATTGTAATCTGCTCATTTTTATAATTCTATGTGGACAACAATAATCCAATCAGAGCAATTCTTAAACTTTATGAAGTCATGATTATTATCTACCGATTAATTAGTAATCAATATTAACATTCTTTTTGCACGCGGATACAGCAATCCGATATGTATATTAGAAGATAGGCAACGTTGCATACTTTTTCTAATTGACTTGATAATGATCGTGCACTGCAGTCTAGGTCATTAACCTCGTTACTAGAGTATATCAAATAGGAAAGGCATCTGAGGCTCTAGCACAAACGCGCGGCATAAATGCATCGATAAAAAAAAAACAATTTTAAAAATGGATTCATATTTAGGGATGTTACTGATCGTGTTTGTTGCAAACGATTTAAGTAATTGTAGTTTTGATTAAAAACTGACGTATAAATTACGTTACATTTACACACACCGCGCGTTCGTGCTAGGCCCTTTGATTTTGAGCCGACATAATAGGGTTGGCAACTTTTTTCGAAGAAAATAGAGTATTTCTGATTTCAAACGGTAAATAAAGAGTTGGTATCAAGTAAGTAATTATATTATTACTCTACATATACTATTATAACTCATCTCATTTTATGCTTTATTTTTATTCTCTATTTATATTATTGATACTTTTCGTACTTTCTGCGTAACAAAAAAACAAAACGTTTTATCGAAAACTTTGTATAAAAATTCTAAGTCTTCGTTTAAATTCCATTCTTACCTTAATGCCCATTCGCAAAAGTAGTTTCGTATGGACTTATGGAGAAAACTGGGCTAAGAACTCCATCGTATCGAGTCTTTTAAAAAATGTTGTACCATATTTTATAGGTAAAGGTGCCACGGTTGGCAACCCTCCTACATAACCACTGAGTGTCCCTGGTTAGTACAGCATTGTACTACTGCAATGAAGTGTGTTACATAAATAGGTAAACGTAGTCATGCGGTACATGGAAACACGGTTTCATTTCATGATTATTGGTCGAAGAAAAAATCTTTTCTTTCTAGGTTTGTAGGTGTAGAATTTAAATGGCTAGCTTGTGAGAAATCGTTGGCCTATTTTTTATCTGTGTATTATTCTCATAAATGCTGTTGTTAAAGTAACAACTAAAAGCGTTTTTTAAATGACTTTTAAACTACAACATTTTTATGTAACATTTATTTCAGAAAAACCTAGGTTTTTTCCTATAAATGCTCTCGTATTTCTTTATCTTTAAAATACTTTTAAGAAACTTTGAACATAACTTAAAAAAAAACAAGATCGCAACAAGACAATCAGTGTTTGATATTTTCAAGATCTTTTCATAAAACACATTTCCTTATTTTCTTAATGAGTAAACGCTTATTTTCTCAGACGGAATGACAATCTCGTGTAGTATTAGTTTCACAGTTTTCACCAAGCCCGATCTCGGCTTCGTGTATTAGTATACATTTACTGTAGTAATGTATTACGAACCCCTAAGTATTTACGCTCTGACTCGATTATGATTTATTATATCCCATTTACCCCTTATTTATAATGGATAAGGTGAATGGAGTTTGTAATAAGATACGTATAGGTATTATATACCTGTAGATAGATATCTCCTGTCATGTATCAAGAAGCACGACCATTGATGCCAACTGTCATTAGCTCGAAAGTCTGATAGTCATCTCTTTCCCAAGAGTATAACTCCAGTTATTTTGAGTCAGACAATCAGTCGCACCATAAAAAAATCTGGAATTCATCTGCATCTAGTTGCACTTGAAATCGCAGATAATGATGTTGATAAGTTATTTGTAGATGTTGGTACCCAAACTATGCTTGAAGGAACAGTCATGTGATATTCTTTGAGCAGCATTTGCTAACGAAAAGTTATCACTACAGCTGGGCCCTTGTCGAAATAATAAACATTGTAGCCCTAAGGTCTCTTCAATAGAACCTTTAAAAGACAGTAAATAACTTACCCACTCGTAACATCCCCAAACTAAGAAGTTACAATTTCTTTAGACAAGCGAGCTGATGACCGATATGCTCTCGTCATAGTAATTGTTTTGCACGGTGCTAGTTTGTATTCATACATTGTTAAGACACATATTCATGACGATAAGATCTCAACAATTAGAGCAGAACTATGTAGATTTACTCGCACAAGAAGAAATGTGGAATAATATGGCATGGTGCATTTTAGAGAGATACGATCTATTTGATTGACCATAACGATTGATGTCAAAAAAGTACAGAATGTTATTTTGCCGAACTTTAGTCGATCCATCCCGGGTTCGATGCCCGAGTGTAGCAAAATAGTGTTCGAAAAACTGTGAATGCAGACTTGTTTCTTTTTAAAAATAAAGGAATGTCTCCTTTGAGTAAAATCTCCAGTATTTAACGTACTTTCCCTACAAGTGGCATTGTATAATTCCACCCTGTTTAGGGCTGGGCAGAGGTATAAGCAACTATTGTAAAACCAAACGACAGTATTTTTTAAAACTTCCATGTTGAATTTATTGCTATTAACCGGGCAAGAAGTCGGTTTTATTTTTTGTGAAAAACGTTTATTTTTTCAGAAAAAGGTTGTTGGTATGAAGTCCTAAGACTTTGGTCATTTTAGATGAAAAAATAATATACTCGTAAGTAGATAAATACTTTCCAAGAAATTCACTAAGCGAAAAGGTGTAAGCAGAAATAGTAGAAGTTGGTTCAAATATTTATCATTGTCCAAAATGATTCACACTGCACAGAGGAGGCCTGTGAACACACTATACAAACCGACTCGTTATCACGAAGTCGTCAACCAACGCATTCTTTTCGAAAAAAATATTGCTGGGAAACAACTTTTTTTTTTGGAGTCAAAAATCACATTTTACGATAAAACTCAATGTACCGCACTTAAAACATTGTGTTGGTTGGATGTATTGAATGGTCCGGGGGTTTCAATTTTTACAAATGCATAACGCATGAGGAAACTGCTATTGCTGATAAAACTGTGGTTTTAAAATGGCAGATTCCTGCTATCGACTTTTCCAAGGTTCTAAACGGAAATGACTATAATTGTGTCCTCAAGAATTATTATTAGATACTGCAAATAAAGGATACTGATTTTAAGAAGACGCAAGAAGAGATTATAAAACCGTGAACGGACTACTCATTCCAAAGCGTAAATCTCTATGAAGAAAATCGGGAAAAACCTCCATGGGCTTTTATTTTAATAAAAACCGTAGGTTGGTGTACCTCATACAAAAGCCTACAGTAATTAAAAGAAGCCTGGAGTTCAATTAACTCACCTGGGTTAATTCACCTAGGTGCATTAACTATTGTATTCATAGACTTTAATCACTAGCCCATATCGGAGTAATTGTGGCCATTATAACATAACTACTGGCAGTAAAGATGGTGACAATGGCAACACAACAATAAACAATAACAATTCAATCACCGATGCCGCGGGTCATTAAAATCTAGCTCTTAATGAGTGACGAATGTTTATCAACTCGAGAGAGCTAAACAACTCAACTAGGGGACTAGGGCATCGGTCTCACTGCCAGCGATTAGCGAATACAGTTAGCAACTCTAAGAGAGTTTTTTATTGGCAGCCAGAGATCAACTACTGTATTTTCTAACATAACATCATAAGATATCATCACGCCTATTATCTCCGAAGGGTGGACGCAGAAGTGTACCTAATAGTACAACAACATTTCATCGGTTATCATCATCATTTAAGCCGAATGACGTCCACTGCTGGACATTGGCCTCCCCCAAGTGTCGCCACATTGACCGGTCCCGTGCGACTCGCATCCAGCCGCTCCCCCTTCACCAGGTCATCGGTCCACCTAGTGGGAGGCCTTCCGACGCAACGTCTTCCGGTTAGCGGTCGCACTCCAGACAACACCCGGGCATAAATCCAGACTACGTGGCAGCTACTGACAAATTCCTGATGGAAAAACACAAAAATAATTTGCCGGGAATCGAGCCCAAGACCTAATGCTCAGCAGCCGTGATTACGACCAAGTAACCAAAGAGGCATTACATTTTCTAGGTATCTCTTTTACTCCCACGTCATCTGCCTTGCTTCCAATCTTACTAGTTCCAGCTGAATACTAGTATTTTGCATGAAGCGACTGTCTATCTGCATGTAATTACGGCTTTGACCGAGTGGTGGCCAAAGAAAGAAACAAGGGCCGTCCTAAAGCTGGGTTGCTGGGTTTGATAAGGGACGAACTGAACCGGGAAGTGTGTGGTTGTGAAAAAAGGGACACCTGCCCGCTTAGCATGGCCACCGGAGAAACGAGAGAGACTCGACAAATCTTTTGTTCATCTGTCATTGAATCGACAAAATGACAGATGAACAAAAGGTTTGTCGACTCTCTGTCGTGTCTACGGTGGTCATGCTACGCGGGCTATGCCCAGCAGTGGGTAATTACGGGCTCATATGATGATGATAATGACTGTGTATCTGACATAGAAATATAAAAAAAAACTTCTTCGTTATTCTATCCATGGTATCTGAGCTCCACAACCCAGTTACGGCAGCAGGGTAGTAAAATACCGTTTGGGAAAATTATCGGAATGTCTTTTAATCGGTTCCCTATCCATTTGCATAAAATTTTAAGACCTAATATAACTTAGCATAATTTTGTTTGGCATAATTATATTTTCGCATAATATAATTACAAATAACAGCTTACGCATAATTTTTTAAGCATAATTTCTCTAACCATAATAATGATTAAGCATAAAGTTCTAAAGCATAAATTTATTTACGCATAATGATATTAAAACATATTTTTATAGGTATGACAATGAAATAATTATTAACACCTAGAATATTAGACACTATACACGTTTATACAATATTGCTCTAATGAAATTTGTAGGCACTTGATATTGTAGGTAGAATAGAAATTATTATTTTTATTTTTCTAAGTAGACGGTGGTGTCAGGTAATATATAACATATTAATATAATATAACGTGTTGAACAATTTTGTGGGTTTATTTTTCGCTGTAGGAACTTAGTAGGAAGCATAAAACAAGCAAGCGTACAGCATGCAGCAAACAAGCAAGCCTGCAGCATGCAAGCAAGCATGCAGCATGCAAGCAAGCATGCAAGCATGCAGCATTCAAGCGAGCATGCAACATGCAGCAGGCAGGGTTTCTGTCACGGCTCCGGCGCTGCGGGCCTCCGGCGGCCCCACGCGTCCTAATCGTCGCAGACGGCTTTCGCTCACCACCGCAGCTTCGGCTTGTTGTGGCCAGCCTCAGCCGCCGCGGCTCGCTCGCAGCCGCCTGCTCCTCAGCCCGCGGGCCGCCTCGCCCCTACACGCTTACGCGATTTTACATTACACTCTAGGGGTAGGACAAACAAGTCTACGTGGAGTCGGTTTTGCAGCAATTCGGTTCTGTCACTAACTTTTGTTGCACAGCATATTCAATTTTTACACAACATCTAATATATTCTTCAGATAAAAGTTATCTCGCGATTGAAAAATCGTTTAAGTTACATAATGTTATGTATAATAAATCATTTGCATGAAAATTGTTTTTGTTATTTATATTATTTGTATGCCCAAATATTATTGGAATATTATTATATATTATTATATATTATTATATATATTATGCTAATAGTCATTAGGCCTACTAACGTTATGCGAATCAAATTTATGCCAAATCAAATTAGTCTTTAAGATGATTATGCCAACATAAAATGTATGCCTAAAAAAATTATGCCGAAGTATTATTATGCCAAAACAAATTGTGCCAAAATCGTTATGCCGAAGAATATTAGGACAAAGAACATTATGCGAAAAGAAGGTATCCCCTTTTAATCACACGGGACCTATAATAATTTCATAACTATTTTTTTAACAATTCCTCCCAAATTTTCGTATTGGTTTATTTTTGTTTCAGTTTTTTCTTTGGAAATATTATTCATTGCATCTTTTTGGGATAACTTGAATTTTTGTCTGCTTTGGGGGTTTGGCGCTGTATACCGAGATACAAGACTCGTCCTAGTTCAGCTTGAGCGAGAAAACCGTCGATAGCTAGACGCTTCCTCGAAGCAGTGGAACAGGTACCTTATGTTCAAGATGTTACATATATTTGGCAAACACTCAAACTCCGTCGAGGTCAATGCTTCAATGACTTTGATCAATGGAAGAGGACACTCGATTAGTGATGCTATTCGTGAAACAGAAGAATAAGATGATAATATTTGTAATGAAATGGATATAAACATAATCATTCAGAAGATCATCATTATTTGCCTTCTTTTCCCAACTATGGGGTCGGCTTCCAGTCTGACTGGATGCAGCTATTTTACATCAAAGTTCATTTAGAAAATGATAATGTTTAATACACTTGCTAGGCACTTTGCTATCGACTTCGTCTTGTAGTCTTT
The DNA here is from genome assembly GCA_950022955.1 of Xestia ashworthii. Taxonomy (NCBI): domain Eukaryota; kingdom Metazoa; phylum Arthropoda; class Insecta; order Lepidoptera; family Noctuidae; genus Xestia; species Xestia ashworthii. Next base: position 23,121,079 of record OX465552.1, read on the forward strand.
ATCCCGTGGGATTTCCGAAACATCAGGCCTTATTTGTTGTTGATGGTGCACATTTCAGTTTTCTAGGTCAAATGGGTTTGGGCAGGCGTTGATGAGTCTGTAAATGAGAACCCAACTAGCAATTTTCTCTTGTAGATGTGCTGATTTAAGAACTAAGGTGTTACAACTGACTTACATGTGTCTTGACTATGACAGAACATCTTATAAAAGCATGATTCAAGACGTTTTGTACTTAAAGAGTACTAACACTTAGTACGTGCTCTTATAGATGTATATAAAGAATCGTTGTAACACATCTATCAGTACAGTTGTCTTACAAGCGCATTTTTACAGAGCAATTGCTCTTGAATATTATTTACACTTAAAAAAGCATCTTAAAAGTACATTCTTTCTTAGTAGAGTCTGCATTGAGTGGTTTATAACACTTATGATCTTAATAAACTTTTGCATAAAACTACTATGAAACCAACTCGTTCTAAGTGTAAATTGTCTTCTCTGAGTCAAATTAAAGAGAAAGCGAATAATAGTAGAGCTCTATCAGACTATTTGGTCTTATGGAAGACTTGTGAACACTTTATTAAGAATGTCGGCCATTATCCAACTAGCAATTTTCTCTTGCGTATATACTGATTTAAGAACCAAGGTGTTACAGCAGACTTACATGTGTCTAGACTATGACAATACCTCTCATAAAAGCATGATTTAAGGCGTTTTGTACTAAAAGAATACTAACACTTAGTACGTGCTCTTATAGATGTGTATAAAGAATCGTTGTAACGCATTTATCAGCACAGTTGTCTTACAGGTGCATTTTTAAAGAGCAATTGCTCTTGAATATTATTTGCATTTAAGAAAGCATCCTAAAAGTACATTATTTCTTAGTAGAGTCTGCATTGAGTGTTTTATAACACTTATGACCTTAATAAACTTTTGCATAAAACTACTATAAAACCAACACGTTGTAAGTGTGAATGGACTTCTCTGAGTCAAATTAAAGAGAAGACGAATAATTGTAGAGCTCTATCAGAATATTTTGTCTTTTAAAAGACTTGTGAACACTTTATTAAGAATCTCACAAAAAAGCTACTTGGTACTAGTAGAACTACGATAGAAAAAGATGGCGCCAGAAAATCGTTCGATGGTTTCGTACAAAACCAAGAATTTAGCAGCTCTGAACACTTTGAACTGGCAGATTCTAGTCTTAATTCTGGTTCTGACTGTTGAATGTGAAAAAGTTACAACGGATAACGAAAAAAATATACAAATTCGTGAAGAAATCAAAATGTGGGCGGTTCAGAATAGTATACCAGACTTTCCTTAATATTTTAGCAATTTTCGCGAGAAATCACGATTGGATCTTTTCCATAAAAATATGAGTTCCAGAATACTATGTACGTAATAACATTAAATTTTAATCAGTACATTAGGAGAAAAACATTTAAAAAAATTTAAAAAGTGTTTACATATTATTTTCAAAGGAACCCTAAATTTATTAAATGGCTGCAAGTAGTTATACCTTATGTAAGTGCTCATTAAGACCAAAAGGTTTAAAATTAACTTAGGTAGTGTAAAATAAGACATTTTAGTACTAAGCTTATCTTAGAGAAGAGTAATTGGTCCTATCAATCTGTAATGGCGTCAGTTTTTATTTTTACAATTAATTAATATTTTTTTACTATTGTTCTAAATACATAATGAAGTGGGCCTGTGAAAATATTTCACTTTATTTCACAAAACATTCGAAGAAATGTACACCGCAACTCTTTTAAGTTCATAGACATAACTATCAACCAAATAATTAAGTAAATGATTACAGGAAATAAAAATACAAATAATAAAAGACATGAATTGACACTTAAACTTGTTTTTGTTTTTATTCCAGCAGCACTCTTTCGGCCGTTGTGATAAAACTCCTTTATTGAGCTTCCAGAGAGCAATATAAGGGGAATTACACTTATAAGAGCAGCCGTAAGATCGCTCTAAGTCCTATTTTCCCTCAAACCATGCCATTATAAAACCATCATAAGTTATTTTGGTATTAAAACAGCAGTAACAAGATTATTATAAGGGTAAAGTAATCTTCAATTAGAGCGTTATAAGTTGACTCTAAGTGAGAATTCTCTTATAAAGTGCGCCTAAATCGACACTTACAGTTGTTTGTAAGTATGCTAAAAGAGTAAAAAATGTTGGTCTTAGGACACTTGTAAGTTTAAATTTTGCTAGTTGGGAAGACAATCACTCATAAAAAGTCGTACCTTTCATCTAAAATCTACTTTACATGAATATCTTTCTAAAAATAAAAGCAGTTACATATAGGACATAACAAATTAGATACGGAGTTATTTGGATAACCAAGGTTACTACTAATAACAGATCTCACCTGAACTGCACGTGTGCACGTGTGGAAACACAAATAAATACATTTCCAAATAAATTGTTAGCCATTCGAAACTTTGAATGAGAAGATAACGAAGTATCTTACAGATCGTTCATAAATGAACAAAGCAGATGAGTGTCGTGTGTAGAAATATTTATTACAGCCCTCGTGTGTGAAAAGATTTCCTGTCGGCAAAGTTTACAATAATCTGTACACACTTTATCCCCTTTTTAACTTTAAGAGATAAGCTTTGTGAACACCTTTGATATTATTTTTCAAATAAACTTTTTTGCTTTCATGCTTCAAACCCATACCATACCAGCGCTTTAGGCTTTGCGGTGTCTGTCAGCTTACGAACGAATTTTAGATTGTTATTCCCGTAAATTCTTCTTTCATTATTTCTGTATTACCTGCCTTATTTTCTACATACGTTGCATCAACTACATTTCTATCAATATAGTCTTTGCCAAGTCGTAGCCGTGTTTCAATAGATCTAAATTGTATACTTCCTATAACATCATTGGCACAGTGCACATAATGCTTCCTCAATTTATTCATTGCAATGAATAGAAAACCTAGGTATGCATTCATACTAGTAAAGAGCCTAGCTGAAATCGTCTTGTCCTAAGTACCCAAAATTTCGAAGACATGATAACATCTACCGATCCGCACTGGGAGCGCGCCGCGTGGTGAATTACATCCCACTTCCGATCACAGAGAGGTGGGCCAGAAGTGGGAACAGCATAGTTTGGATATGCTATACTATAACTAACCTTCGACCAAGAAATTCGATCCATAGCTTATGATATCAACAATAAACACGAACAACCATCAATTCAACACGTGAAACTATCAGCAGCCAAACGTGGGAGTAAAAACACATATTGTACAGCACAGACTATTGCTTTAAGACGCATTTCTCCAAAATAATCCAGATCAGTGAGAGAGAACCCGTAGTCGCCGCCGGTTTGCGGGTTTTTGGCAACCTATCCACCAACCTTGTTTATTTAAAGGAAATACGGAATAGTGTCTTACGAATGAATCTGTGAAGGTCGACGAATTTTAATTCGGAATAGATAGTAGAAAAGCATCATTCTTTATCAGATTGAATAAACAAAATAGTTGGAGAGACGGATAAATTAGTGGTTAATAGTGAATAGTGGAATTTTCGGAAGCTTTGGAATGAAAGTCCATTTGAACGAAAGTTATGATTCGAAGTTACGATTTGTATTTGTAGTGGTGCTCGCATTTTGGATGGATGTGAAGAGATTTGATTTTAAGGAGAGAGATTTAAATATTGGAATTCAGGTATTGGAATAATTTATACAACTTTGTTGCCATTATCATTTTATTCGTCCTCATATTTTTTTGCTCTTGTCCGTTAGTGTTGTGCCGACAGTCCCTCTTCCGTTCTCTCCAGTCAGCTGTCACTTTATCATTCACACCTTTTTCTTTCATTCCACTTACAATCCATTCATCTTCTGCATGCATTCATACTTGATTACAATATACTGGCTTTTTGTCCGTCTTGCAAATTTATAACAGAATACATTTTCCCCGTTTTTGCAACATTTTACATTGATGCTCCGCTCTTATCGGGTTTTAGTCATGTTATACAGGGTGTAAAAAACCTCTTAACGAAGCCGAAAGGCACTTATTTTCCCCATCATTGCGATATTTTTTTTGTTCTACACCATACCTGTGATCCTTCTAGTTACGGAGATATTGGGGGTCAAAGTTATAACTTTTTGACAAGTTTCTTTTAAATAAAAGTTTTCACTGTAAGATTTTTACTTTAAACACCTTCACGACCCCCGTACTATTACAATGTTTTGAGTGCGTTACATTACGATCTACCACAAACATGATTTTTCACCCCAAAAAAAAAAGTTGTTTCCCAGCAATAATTTTACTTAGTTTGATGTACAGAATGCTTGGTTGACGGCTTCGTGAAGAGGTTGTTTACACCTTGTATAGCGTATAAGCCTTCCTCTTTGCATAAATGGACTATCCAACATTAAAAGAATTTTCAATTCGAACCCATAGCTCAGCGTTCAACCGAAGAAACAAACTCTTCAGCTTTATAATATCATTTTAGATTAAACCTAGATATCAGGCTGATACTGCTATAAGTTCGTCTACGAAAAGAAAAGTATTTCCAATATTTCAATATTATTAAAAAAATATGGATGAATAATTTGTTGTGGAGCGAGGTCCCGTCGCGGTCCCTAGTTCATTGATCCTTGGGGCCAAAATTGGACTGTTTTTTTCTGCCCAAGCGTAGGTACTCATACCACATTTAGATTCACACTTGTTATTTTATTCTGTATCTTATTTGAATTGGCCCTCCATGTTGCTTCGTTGCTATACTTACGTCTGTCAGCCTCCATTTCAGTCCCTTTATTGTCATAGGTCTACCTGATTGTTTGTCGTTGTTTTTCATCATCCTCTTTTGACTAGATGACACCAGATGATCTACACTGAAATCAACCTCCGATATACCATAAATACTCTTGCTTATTTTTGTTTCTATCTTCAGATGTTTCTATTATTCAATAGTTTTGTTTTTGTTTCTAACGTCCGTTGATTGACGTAGTAGGGTTGGATGTATTTTATACAAATGCTCGTACGTAAATTTACTCAAACTCAAAGTATCTGTTACTGGTTTCTTTGGTTATTACTAACCGACTTCGTAACTGTTACGAAGTCGGTTAGTAATAACCAAAGATAGAAGAATGAGCGCTCCTCATTCAAGCCTAAAAACAAAACCACTACAATTATAATAAAGACACAAATAATTTGGGCGTAACGACCTGTATCACTAATCACACCGTCAGAGTACCGCTCGTTACGCGTGTCATTGTCTGCATGCCTGTCCCGACGCAACTACGGAACGGTCACTGTCAATGCTGCGTTGAAAATAGACCTGTCTTGTCACGTATAGAGATGCTGCGTGTCGATAAGGAAGCTGGCTTATTTATAGCACACGTAGATGACTGTTGTTGACTAAATGTTCGTGTTCTCTCTAGGTGACAGCAAAAAGAATGCCTAAATAAAATCACACGTATTTTCGCCGCTCGGCTCAGTGTGGAGAGTTGAAGTTCCAACATTCTGATGTAATGTCAAGCTATTTAAGGGGCCGGTGGAGCATGCGAATTTCATACAAACGTAATACCAAAATAATATATAGATCAAAAATATTCTTAAGGTATTGTTTATAGAATATCTATGTTCTCAAATAAATATTTTGAAAGGACAATGATACAAAGACGAGATATGTGGAATTTAAAATTTCTATACTTAGAAAATTAATTTTTCTCATAACTCTTGTTTAAATCAGTGTACATTCAAAACATGTGTTTGGGAACCAATATATTCTGTAATCCAATCAAAATAAATACACACTGCCTTAATAATATGTTTGATTTACAAATAATTTTGGCATTGCGTTTGTATGAAATTCGCATGCTCCGCAGGCCTCATAAGATTTGTTTTTATGATTGGCTTGGGAAAATAACTTGTTTATGTTAGACTGCCTCGCTGGTTATGAAACCCCATGCTTAGCAGTAACGCTTGCTACTTGCTCAGGATGAGTCTTGCATGGGTTTAATTTTCAGGGCTATGCACTTTTAGGTTACCCGATAAATTCCTGATTGATAAATCAGGAATTTATCGGGAGAAATTTGCAGTCTGAATATCTACCCGGTTTGGCACGGCTAGGTTCGGCTCGGCTCGGCTTCTAACACAGAGGGCTTATACATAATTGGCCAAATGTATACAAAATTTTTCGGTTTAACAGGCGTGATTTTATGTTCTGATGTTAAATGATTCTAAAATAACAATGTTGCTAGCTTCATTCTGTTAATTTTTCTGATTAATAACCTCAGCGTATTTATTGTATAAAGTACTCCTTGTGGAGATCATATAGGCAGTCGCTCCATGTAAAAAACTGGTATTCAACTGCATCCGGTAAGACTGGAATTCGACCTTAACATAGATGGGACTTAGTCGCAAGGGACCGGTCAATGTGGCGACACTTGGGGGAGGCCTATGTCCAGCAGTGGACGTCTTTCGGCTGAGATGATGATGATGATGATGATAGATGGGAAAAGGCTCGACAGATGGTGATATACGACGACCCGAACGGCGTAAAGGTGGGTGAGGCTGCCTTACGTTCTTAGGGTCCTGGGTTCGAATCCCGGTAGGAGCAAATGTTTGTGTGATGAGCATGGACATTTGTTTCCGAGTCATGGATGTTTATATGTATAATAAGTATGTATTTACAAACAAAAAGTATATATGTAGTATATCAACTATCTGGTGTTCACGACACAAGCCTTGCTTAGTGTGGCACTAGATGGCGCTGTGTGTTAATGTCCAGCGATATTTATTTATTTATATACTCTCTGAGGATGACCTTTACAGATTACCAAAGTAGTGATACTTACCTATATTTACAAGAGAATTTAGCAATTGACAAATTTTCTGAGTTTGAACATCAAAAAAAGAAAGAAAAGAAAATGAGAAAGAAATCAGAAATCGTCAACCTGCAGTGAGCCCCGCATGTCAACTTTCGAGCTCATTTTATGCATGAGTGGAAACCTAATGTTCTTTATTAAAACTAAGTAGGTATATATTATACTGTGATGGTGATCACCATTGAAACCTTTTTCAACTTTATTGAGATTGACGTCGAGTCTAACTTCATAAAGTTAAATACATACTAGTCTTTTTTTACTAAAGTTGTGTTTTATTTTGGAGTATATTATAGTACAGTACAGTTTGTACTAACTAATGCTTTAAATTCAAGGGACTTAGATTTAACGACGCTATAGGTAAATGGTCGCTACAACCAAGGTCGTAAATAAATGAAATCCACTATATATTCTAATTTTTCTTACCCCGTATTGTCATACTGTTGGACTAGGGTTCCCCCAGATTCTGCCAGAACGTCTTTTTCTGTACCACTGCGGACCAGACCCTTGCTACGGTCGAACCAGCTAATTGGTATACATTTTACAATGCGATTTGTTCGTTAAACTGTAAACCAAATAGCTTGTTCGACCGTACATATTCACATTCCATTGGCATACAGTACTATGATGGAAACCTGGAAAAATCAAAGATGTCCTTGATTGGCATAACATGATGGAGATTTTGCATTCAATCTTGCTGAAAGTCTTGCCTTTGTTTTTAAATTACTGCTTTGAAAGAGATTGCCAATTGGGTCCTCGGATCGTGCAAGTTCTTTTTGGGGCGGGTCATACTTCTAGGCTGTATCGGGACTAAAGGGCTTTGAGGAGGCCCGCAGACCGTGGCCGGTACTAGCCAGGGATCGTGGAATGCGCAGTACTTCCTATGATGCCCTGTGCAAGCGTAAGAAGGGTACACCGGGGGTATTTTAGTCAGTAAGAGTCTGAGAGACCCCTCGAAAATCCTCATAAATGCTCTCTGCCCTGAGGCTGACGGTGGGAATCCACGAGGATTTTAAACACCGGAAAAAAAAGGAACGAAGGGTCAAAACTGTCACACAGAGTGTGTCGGAAGGCCTATGAAGCATTGGTGAAACGAAGTAGACCAACCTACTTTCCACATGAAAAGTTCCCAACACCCTAACTCCGCAAATAGCCGCGTTTATTTGAGTAACGTCGCCATTAGCCACTTAAGATGATAGGTTCCGCTTAGTGTCAAGGATTTGGCAGGGGATTGAATGGGATGGATTAAAATAGTTTGACGTCATTCCTGGCCTTACAGCGAGTCTACAAGGCGTACAGTGACCTTTGTCGTCTGAAATCACTAAATGCCGTGAGAGAGAAGTTTTTTAACGATTTCGACATTGAGCTTGCCTCAAAGTTTTCTGTGGTAACATTTGTAGTCGTTTCTATTTTTTTATTGCTTGGCTTTTTGCCTATAAACGACTTTAGACTAGTATTGTTCCGGTTTCTTCACGACGTTTTCCTTTCGTCATCATCATCTCAGCCGAAAGACGTCCACTGCTGGACATAGGCCTCCCCCAAGTGTCGCCACATTGACCGGCCCCTTGCGACTCGCATCCAACGGATTCCCGCAACCTTCACCAGGTCATCGGTCCACTTAGTGAGAGGTCTTCCAACGCACCTTTTTTCTTTAATTGCCATTAAATAGGTAACTAAACCCAGCAGTGGGTGAATTAGGGCTGTGGATAATGATAGTTTGTCGTATGTCATTACTTCCCAGAATTTGATCCTTATTAGCGACATCAAAAGCTTTAATGACAGTGTGTTTTTTTATCCGAAATCAACAGGTTCGGTTCCTGGCAATGGAATATTGATTTTTAAAAAGTCGAATGATGCAGTTTTAGTTTTCGGGCTTGAGACGCCTTTGAGTATCTTTCGCTATGCCTATGCTAATTGTTTCAGATTTGGCCATCCACACCCATCTGAAAAATTCACGCATAGAATATTAATGAAATTAACCTTAATTACTTCCGCCTTAGGTCTTTATTCATTCGGATATTAACGGCAAGTTATACAGGGTGACTGGCTCTGGACCCGCCATTGCAAATTCGCATACAGAGGAGGTCATTTTCCGATTACTGAACCTTACTTTCCGTAAACAAAGTTTTATAGTTTAGGAGATATGTCAATATTTATACTTTATTGAGATTTTTCCAAAATTTTATCTTCAACCATGCATAACCTTCAAATGCGGTATTAATATTTTACGGTGACTTTCGAAACATTACAATTTTAAAGAGTATTTGCAATTTTGCACCATAATTTTATGCGAGTTCAACCTTTTTGGAATAAAATCGGATTGAGTTTTGAAACATGTATCAAAATCACGTAGTTTATATCAGAATTAGAGATTCTGATAGAGTATTGAAATCAAATTCGAAACAAATCACCGCCAAAATAACTTTCTACCCGCTTTTAACCCCGTTTCGATGAATTTCAATGCAATACGAAACGCGTCCATCAATAGGCTTGTTAACTGAAAAAATCTAATTAGTCCGTCACTTAGATTAACAAAAAATATTTGACCCGTATTTTTTCTTTTGTCACATAAACCAAAATTGACGAAGATACGACGCTTTTAAAATTCCCAATACGTCACGGTTCGGTATCATTCTTAGTGAGTACTGACGTCACGAGCCCCCACTCCCGAGTTTTGATGCGTTTTATCTTTGTCAATATTCGTTGATTTACAAAAACAAAAAATACATGTCCATTATAACAATACTCCAACTGACGGACTAAATAGATTTGCAATTTATTTATGGTGGAAACAAGCCTATTCTGTAAATATTGTTGATTGCAAAATTTGAAGTAGATTGAACCAAGGAATCACATTTGCCCATACAAACTTTGCCCCCCTTTTCACCCCCTTTGGGGTATAATTTCATAGAATCCTTTCTTATCGTAAGCCTACGTCATACAAAAAATACACCCTCCAAGTGTCAGGTTTCTACAATCTGCGGTTTAGGCTGTGCGTTGATCCATCAGACAGTCCTTCAGGACAAAGCATTTTTTATTTGTAGATAGTAGGATTTGTACTCGTTTGTAATGTATTTGTAACTTTTCCGGCTTTATGTCTTATGTACCTACATTCGTATAGTCTACATTTTTTTCGTAGTATTATTTTATTTGTAATATATATGTACAGGATTGAAACGATTAACAGGGCAGTAAGGGGAGCTACCTTAATCGTTGAGTATTAGAAAGTATTTTTTTTGCAATTTCTGACTTTGAGTACTCTTACCTGGGTTGGTCTGGAAGAACTTTTTGATTTGTGTCGGAAAGAAGATCGATTGACATCAAAAAAATTGTTTTATGTAAAATTGCAATTTTCTTGCTAAATGTACTTAATTTTTTATTCTTATTATTTTTTTATTTTTTTTTAACATTTCGTGAAAAAATTACGGATTGTTTCCTAAGACCATTTTTGTGTAGCTGCAGCTCCCCTTACTGCCCCGTTTACCGTTTCCACCCTGTATTACCAACTACTTATACCGAGGAAAGCCGATTTTCTTGAGTTCCGCTATTCACTTCAAAAATCAAATTTCAAGAAAATTGAGAAATCACATTTACCTGTATTAGATTTGAAGTATTTACAGCAACTTTTAAAGGTTTCCACTTCATTGGATTTTATTATTTATGTGTATGAAGTTAAATAATTTTAAACACAAAACCCTCTTTTTTTACGTCTCTGGATGAAATTAAAAAACAATGCTGAAACCGGTACTTATTTCTTTAATTTTAATAATGAGTATTTACTCTGAGTTTCATGAATCTAGAACAATCTAAAATTTTTTTTTCATACAAACTTTACCCCGCCTTTTCGCTCCCTTTTTCCAAAATTTTCCATAATTTCTATAGCCTAAATGTTATTCTGAGTTTATTTAAATAGATTAGTGAAGTTTTCATCAAAATCCGTCTAGCAGTTTTTACGTGATGCGTGGTCAAACAAACAAACAAACAAAAATTTTAAAAATGGTTTTAATATGTTCAGTTACTTATTTTAAGTCACCCTGGTCGGTTTTTTTTTTAAATCTTCAATGTACAGATTTTTTGGTCTCAACGATTTTATTATATGTACCTATAGATTAAATCGTGTTTAAAATTCAAAGTTTGAAATAGCATTTGGACATAAAGTGTACTTACCTACTATACAATAGTTATCGAAAAATTAAATTAGTTTCAGTTCATAAACCTATGTAAATAACAATTTACAGCAACAATACATAAAATATGTGATAAAAGACAATAAATTCAACCAAAAATTAAAACTAAAATTATAATGACTATCAAATATACAATCAATATCAAAATTAAGATCAAACCAGAAATATAAACAATATTAAAGTTAAAATTAAAATAAATATGAAAATCTAATTTAAAATTATATTATTTATTATCTAAATATATAAAACTCAAAGGTGACTGACTGACATAGTGATCTATCAACGCACAGCCCAAACCACTGGACGGATCGGGCTGAAATTTGGCATGCAGGTAGATGTTATGACGTAGGCATCCGCTAAGAAAGGATTTTGATCAATTCTACCCCCAAGGGGATAAAATAGGGGATGAAAGTTTGTATGAAACTTGGTCAATTTTAAACCGATCAGGCTGAGACTTTGCTTGCATAAAGCTAATATGACGTAGGCATCCCCTAAGAAAGGGTTTTGATAAATTCCACCCCTTAGGGGATAAAATAGGGGATGAAAGTTTGTATAAATCTTCTTAGATTTTCGACGCACAGCCCAAACCACTGGACGGATCGGGCTGAAATTTGGCATGCAGATAGATGTTATGACGTAGGCATCCGCTAAGAAAGGATTTTGATCAATTCTACCCCCAAGGGAATAAAATAGGGGATGGAAGTTTATATGAAAGTCCGTCAGTTTTAAAGTTAGGATCTTCTAATTTTGTGTGTAGGCTGACGATTGAAAATTAATTTATACGTGTTTCAGCGTTTTTGATAATTCCAACCCGAAGGCTTAAAAAGGGGATGAAATTGTGTGTGAAAAATCTTTAATTTTCGACGTAAAAAGTACAAAAATTGTTATCTGGGCTTATGATTGGAAGCTAACGCAACGGCTTTATTAGAATTTCAACCCTTGAGGGGTGAAAAAAGACCATCATTTTGTTTTTAATTAAAGTATTTATTTTTGAGTTACTAAATAGTATCAAAGTTAGTAAGTCGTTGGTTTTTTTTTTATTTCAACCCACAAAGGGAAAAGGGGATGAAGTTTTGCATTGTATTTGTTCATTCGTTCACCAATAACGGCAGCAGGAGAGACCTTTTGCAGCAGTGCAAGTTAATAGTATAGGCCGTACACAAGTTAATAGTACAGGTAGGTACCAATCGTATGGACGCGCACACGTGACTTCGCGGCTGGCAGTACTTACCGTTTTGTAGGGACCTAGGTAAGCCGAAGATTATGGAGTTACGGCAGGGGCAGAAAAAGAAAGTATGTATAGTAGAGCAAGATAGAATGAGTAATTGTCGATGTCGTATTTGATACCAACTAGATTTTTTTATTTTGTTGTTTTCTGTTTTTAGGTAGATTTCCTTTTTTAAAAAAAAAAAAAAATCTACCTATTGGTCTCTCACTTACGGAGATTTATATGTATACGTATGTTTAAGGGTGACAAGCAAAATTTAGCCACACTCTACAGGTCGCAATTATGAACCGAGTGCTTTCAAACTTGGCCAAAAAATCGAAAAGGTCAAAACTTAGGCTATGTTCGTGAATGGGCGGAATTCGTCCATGGGGGGCGGCGGGGGGCGGTTTTTCTAAAATCAGTTTTTTGGCCATAACTTTATTATCCTATGAAAAATTTTTGTACCGTTTTTCATTTTTATCATTCTGAGTAAAAGTACGGACAACTTTAAAATAAAACTTTTTTGATGCAACCCCTAAATTAGGGAGGGGGTTGAAATTTCCAAAATTTTTGCGAAAAAATATCATATCTCCGAAACAGTAAACATTTTGAGCGTCGCAAATATTTTTTTTTTTTGAAAGAAAATTGTTTACTCTACAGTTGTTACCATTGAAGATTAGCTATAAAACTTAGTTTTCGAAATAAAAAAACATAACTAAAAATTTGAGGGCGTTTCCATGCTAAACTCTTATGAGAGGATTTAAAAAGGGTAAATTTCCATTACAGGACAACGATTTTGAAATCATATTTTTATTTGTAGATTGTACACATAAGTACAACTCTTTATACAAATTTTCAATAGTCGGACGCTCCAGCACCTTCTCCGAAATCTACCTCCTCCTGCGGCTTGCCGGAGGGATTTTTTTCTAACTCTTCTGATCTTACTTTTGATGAATGAAGATAAACGAATATTTTTGGATTTTTCATCATGGTGTCGTTTCCGTGGTTTTTGGTGTCGCTGATAATGAAAATCAGTTCAAAATTAACATGGTAAAAAAAGTTAACAGAAGCAAAAAAAAAACAGTTCTCTATTTTTTTCTTAGGCTTCCCCTGACACTATTTTCACCCTTCGCTGTTAGGTAGAGGTGTATCTAATCCTACACCCACATTTCGCACATTTAGCTTATTTCCATCAACCGGGCACAAAAATACAATAACACTTTGCCCGTCCCGGAAATCGAACCCAGGATCACATGCTCAGTAGCGCTTGCGACAACTTGACCAACGATGCAGTCTCACACATGACCCATCAATATTTTCACGCGAACGAAGTCGCGGGCAACAGCTAGTTGTTGATAAAAGACAAACTTATCTAGATAAAATAATAATAATGTAATAAAGCCTTTGCCCTTTCTTTAATAAAATCGGGCGTTAGATCTATGTCTTCGTCACTAGACATGTTTAAAACTTTTGAAAAAGAACTCAAACAAGAAAATTAATTATTTTCGCGATGCTTTCGCGCCTACTAGTAGACTGCCTTTTTTTTTCACGCACGCAAGCGCGTCAAATCTTGCTGGCCAGTTTGATTTTTAAATCGATTCCATCTAACATACGATGTGGAAACAAATAGTTCCATATTTAAAATAAAATCTTTATAAAATAAATTGTCTAGATTCCGATTCGAGTAATTAAAGGATACCGAGAAAAAAAAAAATAACCTTTTAAAAATATTCTTCGTGCAGTATGAGTATGACAGTTCTTTTTTCAAATTCCAAAACCTATGCTGTAATGATAGTCATACACCCCGGCATTCAGGGGTGTAAGGGTGTACTTACAGAGCAAGAGATATGTAAAATAAATATTTAACATAGACACTAGTTGCGCGAAGATTGTCTTGCTATTCTAGGCATAGGCCTCCCCTAAAGCTTGCCATAAAGTGCGGTCGTGTGTCTTCCTTCTCCATGTGGCGCCTGCTATTCTTTTTATGTCGTCTTCCCATCTACGACGCTGTCTTCCTCTCTTTCTTTTATGTTGTCTTGGACACCATTCGGTCACATCCTTAGCCCATTTGTCTTTTGTGTTCCTCATCACGTGGCCTGTCCACCTCCACTTAAGTTTCTTGACAAGAAACTTGTCTAGATAAAATACCTGTATTTAAATAAATATACCTGTATATAGGGTTTGCCGGACCCGGAAATCGAACTAAGGACCTTATGCCCAGCAGTCAAGATTGAATACCTAACGTTTTGCTTGATCTGGGAATCGAATCCTAACTTTGGGAACTACCGATAAAAGTGAAAACTAAGTAATCTATATCTGCTACGGGTTGTACCCCGCGCACGCCTAAATGGTGCTACGCCGTAGCGAATCGGCTACGAGTGCTACGAAGCGTTAGGTAATGGTCACGCGAGTTCCATAATTTTTCTTTCACTTTATAAAAGCCATACAATATCTTCAACAGTTACTATACCTAAATGACAGTCAAATCCCTAACGTGTATTGATCGGTTAATTTGCATACGTACAGTTAAAGTAATTGGCTTAGATTAGACGAATCAATACTGCATTCGTAGGCTTTGAATCAAACAGTTACGAGTACATAGCATTCTAGGTTAAAAAAATTATTTCCAGCAATGGAGTTATAGTACGACTCACCGACCCCACAGTCAAAACATGACAATGGTTTTGTGGGGCTTAGTTTTTAAGTATACTTACCTTTTTGATAAATAAATAAAATAATACAACATGATTCTTTTGGCACTTGAAGGACATTAACAGAAGGCCACTATTAGTGAACAACTGTTGTAAAATTGTTTAAAAAAAAACTATTCAACTCATCAAGTTGAAAATAATTTTCCTAGAAAGTTCATATAAAGGTCTACTTCTGTGATTTTTTTCATATTTTTAAACTTATGGTTCAAAAGTTAGAGGGGGGGGGGACACATTGTTTTTGACTTTCGGAGCGATTATTTCCTAAAATATTAATATTATCAAAAAATGATTTTAGAAAACCCCTATTCATTTTTAAATACCTATCCAACAATATATCACACGTCAGGGTCAAAATTAAAAAAAAAAATCGCTCCCCACTTTACGTCTGGGGGAGGTACCCTAATAAAAATGTTTTTTTAAATTTTTATTTTTGCACTTTGTCGGCATGATTGATATACATATTGGTACCAAATTTCAGCTTTCTGGTGCTAACGGTCACTGAGATTATCCGCGGACAGACAGACAGACAGACATGGCGAAACTATAAGGGTTCCGTTTTTTGCCATTTGGCTACGGAACCCTAAAAAGGCGGTGCCCACTATGGCCACGCTCCGAAATAACCTTGCAGCACTATAAGTAATGTCTATAAATTATGTGTTAAGACGAAAAAAACGGACGTTTTTCCATACAAAAGTAGTCCCCTGTTCCTTCCCTGGATCATGGCAGTATAAAGCCATTTCCAAAAAATCTGTGATCACTGTTGACATGTCCCTATGTTTTCTTTTCATAAATTATTTATTAAAAAAGATATGAACCTTCAAAAGCCTAAAGATGGCCAGATTTTCTGCTCTGTTCAAACATCCAGAAAACAAATTTGACTAGATTACATAAAAAAGGACAACGTAGGAACACGGTCAAAACCTATCCTTAATTTTAATAAAAAAAAAAGCGGCCAAGTGCGAGTCGGACTCGCCCATGAAGGGTTCCGTAGCAGCAAGTAACTAGTATAAATGTTATATAAAAATACTAAAATAAAATGCTAATATAAATGTGTGGTATAAAAGTTACGATTTTACGATTTATGACGTATTATAAAAAACTACTTACTAGATCTCGTTCAAACCAATTTTCGCTGGAAGTTTACATGGTAATGTACATCATATATTTTTTTTAGTTTTATCATTCTCTTATTTTAGAAGTTACAGGGGGGAGACACATTTTACCATTTTGGAAGTGTCTCTCGCGCAAACTTTACATTTTAGAAAAAAAATGATATTAGAAATCTCAATATCATTTTTAAAGACCTATCCATAGATACCCACACGTATAGGTTTGATGAAAAAAAAAAATGAGTTTCAGTTCCAAGTATGGGGAACCCCACATATTTATGTTTTTTTTTAAATTTTTGTGTGAAAATCTTAATGTGGTTCACAGAATACATCTACTTACCAAGTTTCAACCGCATAGTTTTTATAGTTTCGGAAAAAAAGTGGCTGTGACATACAGACGGACAGACAGACAGACAGACAGACACGACGAATCTATAAGGGTTCAATTTTTTTGTCATTTGGCAACGGAACCCTAAAAGTTATAGGTAGTTAAATTAGTCAAGTTTTGCAGAAGTAATCAGGGTACTACAGGACATTATTTTTGCGTACTTTGAGTATTTTCTGTTGTTGTCTCTGTCGCGCTCTGCACGAGGTCGTTTGGGCACTGCGCGACAGCAACACATTTTACAACAAATACCTATTTTTCAATACTCTTGCCCTTTTTGTTTCCTCTTAAAAGCTATCCTCTATAAAAAAATCCCTTCGGCAAGTCGCAGGAGGGGGTAGATTTCGAAGAAGAATTCACCCATATTTACATTTGTTTTATATTCTTTTTTTTAGGCTAAGGCTTAAGGGGGGCATAATTTTTCATTATTTTTGCGATAGAACGTACCGTTTTCGAGATATAAGCAAATTAAGAATTAGAACCAGCTACGACTTCATGACACGCGCTTGCTACGCTCGCATTTTACATTACACACCCACTTTCTGTCACAAATGTCGTCGTCGCCTTCGGCCTACGCTCCACATGCTAGCTAGCAAGACTTTTAGGACAATTTAATTTCAATCAACTGCAGTCTGCCCGGCTAGCATGGGCAGGGGATAAAATTTTATCCACCGGTTATTTCCACTGACAAGGGACAAAATTCAAACAAAAGTGGAAATAACCGGTGGATAAAATTTTTATCCCCTGCCCATGCTAGCCGGGCTGCAAGGGCAACATCCGATGACTAACGCTGACGGCTGACAGACAGATAGATGGCTTGGCGCGCAAAAGTAAAAAAAAATCGATATGTTTTTGTAAAAATGTCAATGTATTTGCATATTAATCAGCAATCAATTATTGTGCATTGTTCGCGCCAACAAAGTGCGCAACGCGAAAATTATAAAGAGTTATGTGTCAGTGTTCGTATGTATGAGCGTTAAGGCGATACATCTCGAGTTAGTTTCCGAGCTTTCGACAGAAGCTTTTGTAGCAACCCTGCGCCGTTTCACGTCCCGACGTGGCTTGTGCACTGATATATATTCGGATTGCGGAAAGAATTTTATCGGAAGTAACAATTATTTAAAAGAACTTTATGCGTTTTTACGCAAGGATGCGGTGCAAAGTGTGCTTAATCAGCAAACCCTTCAGCAAGGTATCACGTGGCACTTTCAACCCCCTTACGCGAGCCATTTTGGGGGTCTTCATGAATCCGGAGTACGAATTTTTAAGCATCATCTTCATCGTGTAGTAGGTACACGCACTCAAACATATGACGAGATGCATACCCTACTATGTCAGGTCGAGGCAGTCTTAAATTCGCGTCCACTCTGTGTTTTAAGTGTGGATTCGTCGGATCCCTTGCCCTTAACACCATCTCACTTCTTGATCGGAGAACCCATGACGGCTTTGCCTGATGTTTCCTTAATTGATGAGACGCCGAACCGTCTCACTCGTTGGCGCTGGATTCAACAATCAGTGCAGCACTTTTGGAAAAGATGGAGCAAAGAATATCTCCATGAGTTACAGCAGAGTAGTAAGTGGCTTCAGGATAGAGGCACGGCGCTTCGTGAAGGCACTGTTGTGGTGGTATGCGATGACCATTTGCCTCCATTGCAATGGAAGTTGGCGCGCATCCACGCTTTACATCCTGGCTCTGACAATGTCACTCGCGTAGTGACTCTGAAAATGGGAAACTCCCTTTATAAACGACCAGTCGTTAAAATATGTCCCCTTCCTATAGAGTAATTAGAATCATTACGAATCCTATCTTTAAGTTACATTTTTTTTTTCTTTCTAATATTAGTTTTAACTTTAGTGGCTTTAAAAGCAACTACGTGCTTTTAAGGTGAGCGGCATGTTTCGCCTCGAAACAGTTTTGTTTTTTTTTTGTTTGTTTATATTTTTGTTTAGGATAAGATGACACAATTTGGTTCATAAGCGTGGTTCTTTTTCATTTTTTATTGGTATACTGGGTCGGCGATAAACTGCGTCGACTGGAACGCATCCTTTCCTCGAGGAATGGTCGTTTGGTTTGAAGTTACCACCACCACCATGATTAGTCAAAAAACGGACTCCATCGCGAAAGCACGCGCCGTCGTCAATCAGCTGTGCTAGTGTTTCACGTTTCATTGAGTTCCTTAAAATCAAAGTTCCCCTTACATCTTCCTGGAAGACTGTGTTATAAGTGACCTATGGACCTATATGTTTGGGATTATTGACTGGAGTTTTCTTGTGGTGTGCTCTGCCGACTAGCCCCGACGTTCCACCAAACCAGGACCCTCGGATCGTGGCTGCGGGAAGGTTGAAGCGGGTGAGTCGCTGGACCCAGTTAATTCCCTACAAATATTATTTATTACACACCAAAAGTATGTGAATAAATAAAATTATGAATAAATAAATAAAAAAGTGAAGAAATAAAATTATATTTATGTAATAATCATGTACAAAATACACTTATAAATACTGTCAACGGAAGTGAAATGTCAACTTTGACGTCGACCATGGCAATTAGCGTAACTTCAAAATGGTTAAATCTAGTAAACCATGGGCGTCAACTATAAAAAAAATATGAATTTCGAAGTCATTCACTTGTAATGGAAAGTTTACCCTTTTTAAATCCTCTCTTATGAGTTTAGCATTGAAACGCCCTAAATTTTTTAGTTATAATTTTTTATTTCGAAAACTGTAAGTTTTATCGCTAAATTTTAAACGTAACACGACGCGACGACTACGACGCGACGGTTACGTTACACGTAACGTTGTTTACTCTACAGAAGAGTAAACAATTTGCTTTCAAAAAAAAATATTTGCGACGCTCAAAATGTTTACCGTTTAGGTGGTATAATTTTCTTTCGCAAAAATTTTGGAAATTTTAACCCCCTCCCCAATTTAGGGGTTGCATCAAAAAGTTTTAATATACAGTTGTCCGTATTCTTACTAAGAATGATTAAAAATTTAAAACGGTTCAAAAATTTTCCATTGGAAAAAAGTTATGAAAAACTGATTTTAGAAAAACCCCACCGCCCCCCGTGGACGAATTACGCCCATTCACCTAAGTTTGGACCTTTTTGATTTTTTGGCCAAGTTTGAAAGCAATCGGTGCATAATATTGCGACCTGTAGAGTGTGGCTAAATTTTGCTTGTCACCCACATACATACGTATACATATATATCCTCGTCTTTAGGTGAGAGACCATTAGGAAGATTTTTTTTTGAGGAAATCTACCTTAAAGACTCTTTTTGAACCACATTTTTGACAGCTCAAAATAAACGTCAATGTCCCATACACTTCAACCAACTTATATACAGAGGCGAGAAAACACAGAACTAAAATTAATGTATCAATAAATGCAAATATTGATGCATTTTTTCTTGACAAGCTGCGCCACCTGTTAACTGCACATTTAAAGTGGTCATACTGTATGTCAGAACTTATCACAAAAATCACAGAGGTATCTATAATACGGACAATAATACATAAACCGTCGGCCGACCAAATATCAAGTGGCGGCCTTGTTTTTAAAACCAAAGAAAATCAAATGAATTAATATCTTGCACCCAGCAAATAAATTGCACCCAGTTCACTGAAATTCAGAAGTGAGAAAGTGAGTCACATAGATGGCGAGCATTAAGCCAGAATGCAAGGCAAATTGCACAAAACCCCAGTGTCCAATAAAGGGTACAAAGGTTAGCCACTATATACTGCATAGTTTTATAAGAGTCTGAATGCCACACGGACGCTGTCGGTGCGTTACCGTTGCGTCGCTCGTCGCACGTCGCACTAAGTACAACACAAATCACAACGCAACATCGGTTATTTTGTAGGTAAAAGGTGTTACAAAAGACTTAAAGCTAAGAAAAATTATAGACCTTGTTGGGGTAGACCAATATACATATTAACCTACACGGAACCGCTCGAACAGTCGTTGTGCGACTGCACAAACAGTGATCAACTACGTTCCAACAGTGTTGCTGTTGAGGCGGCGGCGTAGAGAGCTTAAAAATTCTGGCTATATCTAACTTTGGAATTGAGAGCAATGTAGGCAAGTGCATCACTTGTTTTGGAGCTTAAGAAGTCAGCGTATGTCTTGCACCTGCTCGGCAACCGCCAAATTGCTGACCGCCCAGAACGGTCCTGACTGCTTTAACGGGATTTCAAAATGTAGAAGATTGGGTTCGCTATACAATCGCAGCTTTAAGCAGTCGTGTATGACCGCCTTATCCTTTTCAATAACTGCGGCGCAACAATCCGTACGACATCTCGGTCTAATAGCTGTGTTGTTCATTTTTTATTTTTTTTTTATTTTCTTTCGCAGAGTGACTGTAAGCTGGATCTAAAGACAATAGAAATAGAAATAGAAATCTCATTTGATGAACGTACCAAGGTTGAAGTCGTTCCCCCTCAGTACGCCCTTGTAAGCACCTGACCTTGTAGATGAACTTATGAATACTTAATATCAGAGTATGGTATCCTTTAGTAATTGTTGGTTATCATCAGTCGATGATGGTGTTTGTGTACCTATGTGATATGTTGGATTTAATTCATAGCAGTTTCGAAGCTTGGTACCAAGTTTCACAGTGTTCTTAACATCTATCATAGTCCATCTGTAGATTGTGATAAAAATAAATATATTGAAACAACTGAAGAATCAATTAATAATCCAGAAAGATCGTTCATAACTCAACATTGTCTGAAATGACCACTCTTGTTAAACGTGTCGAAGAAAAACTGCAGTTAAACTGGCAGCATGAGCTACTGATACAAAAGGACGCTGTTTCGACAGTAGAAACTAGGGAAATGCAGTAAGGGAATATGAAAGCGCTGTTGAAATTGTAACTTTGGAATCAGTGTCTAAAGTAGAAAATCCAACAGCTTTCCTCTTTCGACATATCACATTTCCACCGTCGATATTACTCGTTACAACCTCCTTGGTTTAATTCGCAGATCGAACATAATTATACTCGTAGTGTTATTTGATTTTTCCCAGTGGCGGTACTCCCTTGAAATCCATATAAAGCCCAAATATACAACTGACCAATTTTTTTCTTCAGGAAATTTTATTTTTACCAGATGTTGATGGCAATAGGTTCGCCACCACACATGGGACTTAAACATAAGTAGCGAAATATGGGTGTACTATTAGCTACACTTCTGCCAAAGCCATCGGGGATAACAGGTGTGATGTTATGTTATGTTTAAATCCCTAGTCGCCGTCTACATTAATTCTCTACCTAATTCACTATCTACTTCGACAGGCCCCTATCGACTCAACGAAGAAGCCCATCGTGTGGGTGTTGGGAGGCCCAGGATCCGGCAAGGGAACCCAGTGCGAGAAGATCATCGCCAAGTATGGCTTCACACATCTGTCGACTGGAGACCTGCTGAGAGCCGAAGTGAACAGTGGCTCTGAAAGGGCGAAGGCACTTACTACTATTATGGAACGAGGTGAGCTGGTCTAGTTATTTTTTGTATCCTCATGTCTTAAGACCGAAACTGGAGCACAAATCACACTAATATTATAAGAGCCTTATCACACTAGCGAGTTGCGAGCGAATGGAAAGCGGGGCGAGTGCGCAGCGAACTCGCCGCGCCGTGGTATGGCAAGAATAGATATGTCTGATGAGATGACAATTAATAGAGCTTTTATATGAAAGAAGAAGGCATGCTGCATCGACCCCAAATAAATTTTGATAAGGGCAGAAGAATAATGATGATAGCAGGACTATTGACAATCTGAAATTTTGACAAATTTACTGATTAGACAAACATCACAGTGTGAAGTTCGCACTTGAGAATTTGACCAGTTTACAAAGAAACCGCTTAACAACCAGTCTTACCAAGGGGTATCGTATTACCCAGTACTAACTTGGTTGTGGAGGTCAGCTATGCAGTCGCTCCATTTAAAATACTGGTATTCAGCTGCATGCGGTTACACTGGAAGCCGACCCCAACGTAGTTGGGAAAAGGCTAGGCAGATGATCGGCACTGATGAATAATTTTGTTCTGTTTCCAGGTGGCCTAGTCCCCAATGACGTTGTCCTGGAGCTGCTGAGAGAAGCCATTGTGGCGAAGGCACCTCAGTCCAAAGGTTTCCTCGTGGACGGCTACCCTCGTGAGAAGTCTCAGGGCATCGCCTTCGAACAGGAAATTGCACCTGTATCTGTAAGTATCATATCTTGGAGATTGTTTATACTACTGCTAAAACTCTTCAGAATTTTACCTTCTAAAAAGTTTCTTGGAGGTTTGCAGGAATCAACCCACTCGGATAAAAATCCATTAGAAACTTTCGAATATGGAAAACCTCAGTAAATAGAGAATACCTTAAGGGGACCCGCTCCCATTTGGGAATGTAAAAGGCGAGGTTCCATTGTAACTTTAATTCTAAGTCCCTTTGTTGACCTCGGGCGATGGGGCTTGGGTCCGTCCGTCGCTTCGTGAGGCGCGTCTCGGTAACTCAAGCCAGGTTTAAGCAACCTCTTTAGATGCGTGTCGCTTGTCCGTGCAGCTCCTAATCTTGGGGTCCCCAACATTTCCCCACAAGAAAATTCAACGACTCCCCTTCTCCCATTCCAGACGATACTGTACTTCGAAGCGTCAGCGGATACCCTGACCAAGAGGTTACTGGGCCGCGCGGAGAGCTCGGGCCGCGCTGACGACAACGAGGAAACCATCAAGCTGCGTCTTAAGACCTTCCTCGACAACAACCAGCAGGTTCTGGACCAATACCCCAGCAAGATCAACAGGGTGAGTTGAAACTTTTGTCAGTACACTAACGGAGCTTTGGGAATGCTGAATTCGTAAAAAACCCTCTACGTGGCCTTGCTGAAAACTCCTGACCTTTTTCGGAAGTCTGAAAGAGATCAGCCGCAGGACCAACGGCGTGGCTCTTAATCGCTATGGTTCACTGGAACAGAACGGAAAGTCTTTCGTTTCCTTTCGAAATATCAGAAAAGACACCTATCTCAGGTGACATATGACGATAGTATCAACAAATTACAAATGTATTTAGTCCGTCAGTTAGATTATTGAAAAGTAATGAATATGACAATTTTTATAAATCAATGAATATGACAAAGATAAAACGCATCAAAACTCGGGAGTGGGGAATCGTGACGCCAGAACTAGCTAAAACTTATACCTAGGCCGAGGCGTGACGTATTGGGAATTTAAAAGCGTCGTATCTTCGACAATTTTGATTTACGTAACAAAAGAAAAAATACAGGTCAAATATTTGTATGTGTGTGTGTGTTTGTATATTTGTATTTTTTTTTTGTTTATTTATTTATGTACACACAAAATACTTAATAGGACATTTCATTAACGATAGAACAGCACAAAGGTACTGCTTATTTCATAAGAAATCTCTTCCAGCAGACCTGTGAGAGGAAAGTTGGATTAGAAATGTAGACACAGTGTGTAGAAAAGACAAGACATTAAAATTTAAATTAAAACCCTTAAAGAAAAATATAGCTATATAAAATAAACGTAAATACATCTATATAAACACGTAAAAAATAAATAATATTATTGTAAATATATACCTATAATATATAAGTATAAGAATATTACAGCATAGAGGACAGGCTCCTTGACTTGCTTTTTGAAAATAAATAGAGTTTTAGAGTCACGAATGTTAGGCGGAAGCGAGTTCCACAAACGTACTGCGTGAACGGAGAAGGAGTAAGAATAGAATTTAGTTTTATGAGATGGGAAATTAAGATGATGTCTGAGGTGGGATCTGCACAGAGCATCAGGAGGACGGGTAAAGGAAAAGCGATCGCGTAGGTAACTGGGATATGCAGGGTTATGAAGGATGTTGTAGAGGAGACATACAATCCGAGTGTTTCTGCGAAGATGGATAGGGAGCCACTTCAGTTCCTTGCGGAAGTGAGAGACATGGTCATATTTTCTCAGACCAAACACAAAACGAATGCCAAGATTTTGCAAACGCTCTAGTTTATTCAACAACTCTTCAGTGGCATCCAAATAGCAGGCATCAGCATAATCAATGATAGGCTGAATCAGAGTTTGAGCTAAGTAAATTTTGGTTTTAAAAGGCAAAAAGCTCTGTAAAGATTTAAGCGAGTGGAAAGAAGAATGCACCTTACGACTAACCTCATTCACTTGAGCTCGCCAAGAAAGATTGCTGTCAATTAAGACACCAAGATTCTTAGCTGTTTCAGCATAGCGAATAGTCGAGCAGCCTAGAGATAATGGAGTCAGAGATGACAAGTCAAGAGCATTGCGATAGTATCTGCTGCCTAAAATTCTGTAAGCCGTATGACTTAGCCCATTGAAAGATGCTTTCCAAGTCATGATTCCATGAATCATGATTGCAGATTCCGCATCAGCCAGCAAGAAATGTCGATACAGCTGCAAATCGTCTGCGTAGAGGTGGAAGCTGGAAGTGATAATTTTGGTAACAGTATTAATGAAGATAGAGAAGAAGAGAGAGAACGCCACCCTGAGGAACACCAGCAGTAAGATCACACCAATCAGAGTAGATTTCTTCTTGGCGGACACACTGAGAGCGACCCTGAAGATACGAGTCAAACCAGGCTATTGTAGAGGCAGAGAAGTTAAACGATTTAAGGATCCCAAGAAGGATGTCGAAATCCACTGAGTTGAACGCGCAACTAAAGTCAAGTAACACTAAAATAGTCAGAGATTTATTGTCCATAGCCCAGCGGATATCGTCAGCAACCTTCAGGAGTGCAGTGACAGTACTGTGGCCAGTACGGAAGCCAGATTGGAAAGGGGAAATAAGAGCATTAGACGATAGAAATCTTTATCTACCTCACGGTCTAATTAGATTTTTTTTGTCGTCTACCCTATTGAGATGGAAGGGCTGGTGGCAAAATAATAATCGGCTGCACGGATCGATCGTCAAAGTTAAGCAACTCTTGCCGAAGTTGATCCATGGATGGGTCACCATCACCAATCATTATAATATGTACAACGGGTTCCCCTCCTTCCCTCCGTTCCTCGGAATCGGAAACCACGTTATGTCGTTGGTCCCAGCTGTGTTATAAATATTTGACAGTCGCTGCGGGTAGGTAGTCCAAATTCTGACAACCAGTCTTACCAAAAGTTATCATATTCCTAGTAATTAGGTTGTGGAGGTCAAATAGGCACTCGGCAGTAGTCGCTCTATGTAAAGGATTGATATCCAGCTGCATCGAGTTAGTCTGGAAGCTGACCCTAACATAGTGAGGAAAGACCAGGCTAAGGATACGAGATAACTGAGATGTCAGATGGACACGAATAATGATGGTGTATCCTTGTTACAGATAAACGCTGAAACTTCGGTTGATGAAATCTTCGCCCAGGTCCAGAAGATCCTGGACCCCGTGGTAGCCTCCGCCGCTGCCGCAGCCGCCAACTAATGCACAACGCAACATTTTATACACGCTCTGTACATATGCCTATAATCTACATTAAATTTAAAGATCGTTGATTAAATTGTTTTTATTTTATACGTTTTTCATTTAAATTCTTACATTTTATTTCGATGAGATCAAATTCCAATGTCGTAGATTGCTACGATACGTCGTCGTATAGTGAAACGATGCCGCGTCGCATAACGATGCGACATCGCCGGAAGATATTGGGAAATCGATTGTCTCTAAATATATGTTAACCACCTAAGCCTACATTGTGGAATGCAATAAAGTATTGAGTATTGAGTAAATCATTCAGGCCGCTAATGATGATTGCCTACAGTACAGCCGCTGTCGCGGCGTTGCGCCGCCACGCTTTCCGCCACGAATCAACTCGTGCTGTCATTATGACTAGTTTGTTACACGTTTCGCCCTAACAATATTAATTTGACTCTGTTACCTGTTTACTTTGCGAACTGCACCGACGGCACGTCGCGACAGCCGCATAGCAAGATAGATGCTCTGTGGTCCAATCACGACAGGCGAGAGGCAGAGAGAACAAATTACCTCCTTGGTAGATCGCCCCGACGACTGTCAAATGTCATAGCTGTCATCTAATCATCATGTCCATGTTGTGTGTCATGTCATCTACCTAGTCTTTAGATTCTTCCCTACTCCATCTCATGAAGACAAAAATCACAACAAAATATCACATTTTGAAGGTAAATCCGTGGATAATATCAGAAAAATGAGACATACAATTAAAGACGAATATCACTTCTAACAGCTATGTAAATTCAAACTATGTGACCGGTCTCCGCTAAGGTAACTAAGAAACTCACCCAAAGCTTCATTCAAAGACGCCTGATAAAACAAACAATAAACATGGAGCATAAATGTTGTCCGGGGTGCGAAGAGCCTGTTGTAGATAAGCTCCCAGGATGTCCTTTACAATGCGGAACTGTGCAATGCATGGCTTACAAGAAAAAGGTTAGTTAAAGGAGTTAAAGAAACTATAATAATCATAATCATCATCATCCTCAGCCCGACCCTATCCACTGTAATTTTGTGCATTGGCCTCTCTTTAGTTTTGCAGAGGAAATTGTTGCTGTCAATGGTAGAACTTTGATAAAGCTGTCATAGTTAGTAGCACAGAGCATCTTTATATACGGGTATGGGCAGACACTAAGAATCATAACTTATAAAACAGGGGCAATAGCTTATTAACGTTGATTAGTTAGATTAAAGAAAATAAAAATTGTACTCATAAAAAGAATGTGCGAAGACATTAAAATTCTACTAGCCTTCTTCTCACATTTGGAGAGTTATGTTCAGATTATTTGTTGCGCAACAAGTCTATTGTTTTCCCTTCGCATCATGTTTTTTTCAAATCCATGAATTTTATTTTTATTTTTGCATGAACGGGTCGAAAAACTATCTTTCAACCCAGATAACTCATTCGCTTAGCTTCATTATAGCGCTTTTTCAAAACAAATTTAACTAAAAACGGAAATGAATGAATCCCTGGGAACAAAGATGGGTCATACGAGTACTCAGAAAAATTAGTGTACATTTTAAATTTGTAACTAAACTGATAGGTAACGATACTGAGCATCTCCGTCACGAAACTGATGTCATAAGGTATAGTACACATGGATTGGGCGAATAAAATACGTGATTATATATTTTTGGCTAAACAGTCTTATTTAGATTATTTAAAAAAAACTTCTTTAAAACATCGGTACTTGAATTAGCAAATGAAATATTATTTATATAAAATTAAGTAGCCATTTCAAAATATCAAAACGAGAAAATTTACCGTGCTTTTGCGTTTGTGAACTAAGCTTAACAATTACTCAGTTTCGTAACGTAACGCAAATAACGAAAATGAGACCAAAATCTGAGAAATTATAAACTCTAAAATTATTTCAACGTAAACCGTTAAGCGTCTCGTTAAGATAATACAAAAAAATAGAAAATAACATAGTAAGTAAACAAAAAACATAATAAAATTACCACAATAATAGTCGGTTATCACCTTGAGGTATTTTTTTTTGTAAATATTCACTTGATAGATCTAGACTTCACGACTACCGTGAAAACGTACTGGCTGCCGCGACAGTGACTTTGAGGTAAGTGATACAGAATAGGAAAAAGTATCTATATTAAATTAAAGTATTTATTCAAATATTTGATTGCGTGTTACTAGCCCTGAGTAACGAAACTTCATAATTTTGGGACAAAATTAGTTAAATATACTTGTTCATACAGAGCCAATACAGTAGGCTAGTAAAGGAAAAAACTATTTTATCAGGAAATAAAAACGTGTATTTAAAAATTACGTATAACAAGAGAAGTGAAGTGACAGACATATAGTTTGTCAAAAGAGTAATGGCCAGGGTGTGCTTATTAGACTAAAAAGGTTTTAACACCTCCCCGTAATATGGACACCCTGTATAAGGAATAAAATTTACAGAGAATATATAAAAACATCATATCAAAGTTAACTGTGCACTTAACACTAACACACAAAAAAAAACATACTGTATACATTCACAAGAAAAAAGAACATCCTGTACACACCTACCTATCACTCACTACAACACAACTTTATACATACCAACAAAAAAAAATAAAAACATTGTGCAAAACCTACACTAAACTAAACCTAAGAGATTTGCACATCTAGCATGTTTAATCCTTGGTAATGGTTTTGTGAGAATATCGGCAATGTTATCATTACTTGGTATATATTTCAGGGTTAGGTTGTGATGTGCAAGTGAGTCTCGAATGAAATGGTGTTTGATGTCTATGTGTTTAGTGCGTGCGTGATATGTGTTGTTGTGAGCCAGTTTAATCGAGCTTTGATTGTCTGAGTGAATGACGATAGGATGAATGATGGCGAATATTTCTGAAATGAGCGATTTTAGGTATATTGCCTCCTTGCAAGCTTCCCCAAGAGCCATATATTCAGCTTCTGTCGTGGAAAGAGCGACTGTGCGCTGCTTGCGCGCTTCCCATGAGATGGGAGCTCCACTCATAAAGAATATGAATCCTGTGAAGGATCGCCTATCTATTATGTTATTCCCATAGTCCGCATCGGCATATCCTGTTGGGTAGGACTGACCTGGTTTGTATAAAAGTTTGAGGTGTACAGTCTCCTTAAGGTACCGAAGAACTCTCTTAGCGGCTCTCCAGTGCACTTCCCCGTAATGTACGTTGAATTGAGACAAGTACGAGACTGCATGTGCAATGTCTGGTCGTGTACATATGGAAATGTACATTAATGAGCCGATAAGCTCTTGATAGGGGACTTCAATATTTTCCTCTTCTTTGTC
Organism: Xestia ashworthii; assembly: GCA_950022955.1. Lineage (NCBI taxonomy): Eukaryota > Metazoa > Arthropoda > Insecta > Lepidoptera > Noctuidae > Xestia > Xestia ashworthii. The sequence goes on from OX465552.1 coordinate 23,150,288, forward strand.
AGGTAACGAAAGTTTTAGGCCGGGTTCCAATGGCGTAGTCACGGGAATAGCGTCATTCATGCCAAACTTGTGTAATAGCTTTTGAATATATTTGGTCTGATCTAGAGTTATGCAACCTTCCTTTTGGATAACTCTCATTCCGAGACAGTCCTTAAGGGGACCGAGATCTTTGACAGTGAATATTTTCTTCAGGTGATTCTTGAAATTCTCTTTCATTTTAGCATTATTGCCAAGTATAAAGAAGTCATCAACAAAAACTGCGACAACGAGGAAGTCATTACCTTCTCTTTTGTAGTAGAGGCAGTGTTCTGTCGTGGCTTGAGTTAGGGACAATGTTTTCATTGCTTCACACACCTTTTTGTTCCACTGGCGTGGAGCTTGCTTAAGGCCATAAAGGGACTTCTTGAGAAGACATACTTTGCCCTTTGGATCTGTTGAAAAACCTTCGGGTTGTTCCATATAAATCTCCTCTTCCAAGTCTCCATTTAAAAAGGCAGTCTCCACATCAAGGTGTTCTACTTGCAAGTTGTTTTGGACAGCAACTGCTATTAATAGCCGTACTGAAGACAGTCTAGCGACAGGAGAAAAAGTTTCGCCGTAGTCCACACCTGCTACTTGGGTGAACCCTTTTGCTACTAGCCTGGCTTTATATTTAGTGATCTGTCCACTTGTGTCCTTTTTAATTTTGAATACCCATTTGCTCTTTGTAGTTTTTCTATCGGAGGGTCGGTCAACTAGGATCCATGTTCCATGCTTCATCAATGAATCATACTCAGCCTTCATAGCTTCTAGCCATTTTTCTTTTTGGGGATGATCTGTAATTTCTTTATAAGTCTCCGGTTCCATGTCTGAAGTCATGAAGAGGCCACACTGACTATATCGTTTGGGAGGATGTCGTTCCCGAATCGGATATCTCCTTTCGATGGTTGGCTCTTCACTGGGTTCAGCGTCGGGAGCGCCTGGTAATACTTCAGGGGTTACAGGATCATGTAGGGCTGTCGGGTGATCAAAAGATGACACCTGAGGTAGTGTCTCTGGCTGTGAATGATGCTGCGTTTGCGGAACTAGTTGTTCCTCATCTTGAATGGGTACAAGGATTACTTGCGATTGTGGCGAGGGTAGCGTCTCGCTGGAAGAAGAATTTTGGGACTCTATCGGCGTCTTGTCCTCTATGAAGACAACATCTCTAGCGACTATGATCACTCGAGGATTTTCGGGATTTATGAGACGGTATCCTTTGCTTTCTGTAGCATAGCCAACGAAAATACACTTTTGTGTCTTAGAATCTAGTTTCGTACGTTTTTCTTTAGGCACAAGAACGTGAGCTTCGCAACCAAAAACTCTTAAATGAGATAAGTTGATTTTATTTCCCTTCCACAGTTCTTCTGGTATTTTGTTGTTCAAGGCTTGCGTTGGTGTACGGTTCTTCAGATAGATAGCCGTATTTACCGCTTCTCCCCAATACGCCAAGGGTAGTTTTGAGTCTTGGAGCATTGATCGAGCTTTTTCGATTATTGTCCGGTTTACTCGTTCGGAAACTCCATTCTGTTGAGGGGTGTACGGGACCGTGGTCTGATGCACGATGCCATTTTCCTTAAGAAAAGTACACATATCGTTATTTACGTATTCACGACCATTGTCCGAACGTAGGACTTTTATTCTTTCACCGGTTTGATTTTCTACTAAATGTTTAAACTCTACAAACTTTGCAAAAACTTCGGCTTTTGTTTTCAAAAGATATCCAAAAGTTTTGCGACTAAAGTCGTCTGTAAAAGTCAGTAAGTACAAAGCTCCACCCCACGAGTGCGTACTCATAGGTCCGCATAAGTCCGAATGGATTAACTGTAGGACTTTGCTTGATTTACTTTTAGAGTTTTTAAACGGTTTTTTAGATAATTTACCTTGTAGGCATGGAACACACTTTTCGGTGTAGTTACCGTTGTAATCTAAACCGATAGATTTATTTTTAAGTATATTCATACTTTTTGCATTTAGATGACCAAGACGCCTATGCCACAGCATTGCAGACTCTTTGGTCGAAGAATACAACGCTTGTGAGCTACTCAGATCCAACCTGTATATTCCTTTATGGTTTGAACCTGTAGCAATGACAGATCCTGTCACTTGACATCCGCCGCTTTGGATGATGCTTGCGCCTTTCGATGTAAACAAAACATCGAAGCCTTTTTTAACTAAATTGCTTACAGATAAAAGATTTGTAGCGAGACCAGGGATATATAGAACATCACTAATTTTATTTACACTATCGGAAATATGAATATTTACAGTACCTTTACCATGGCTTAGTAATTGCTCCTTGTTAGCAACTGTAATAGGGGTGACGTGGGATGACATGGTTGCATACCAATCTTTCCTGTTACTCATATGGGAAGTTGCGCCAGAGTCAATATACCAATCTAGAGAACTTGTGGGAGGAATGTTAGAAAAACAGGATGAAAGTGTGAATTCGGATGTATAATGTGTAGAAGTGTTAGCCGAAACATTTTTGTTTTTCTTCTGTCTGAGCTTCCTACATTGCGATACTACGTGACCTAGTTTTTTACAATAGATACAGAACTTCTTCTCGTCCTTCGTTTGTAGCGCTGCACTGACAGTTCCTCTGGTGGTAGTAGCTGTTGCGGTGCGCACGTCCTCTTTTAGAAGTGCTGTCACCACATTTTCCGATGATACCTTCGTGTTGGAATGTTCGAGAGTCATGACGAGTGGATGAAATCTTTCTGGAAGTCCAGCGAGCATGATGATGCCAAGAAACTCATCGTCCACTGCTGCTCCTATTCCCTGCAGCTCTTGCTGCGTCGATAACGCCTTGTTCACATACTCTTGTATGTTTCCTGTGTATGCGTTTCCTAACAGACTCTTCATTAGTGCTAATCTCCTTGTCAGTCTGCTATCGGCGTAGGCCTTCTTCAAACAATTGAAGGTTTCGAATGCGGTTTTTGCTGACCTTATGACTGGATAGACCGACTCGTCACACGTGAGGCAAATCTTAGCTCGTGCCTTCGCGTCTCTGCGCGTGGCGATGGGATCGGTGGGATCGACCGCTTGTATTACTACGTCCCATAAGTCGACGTCCGTCAGATAGCACTCCAAACTAAATGCCCATGTGTTGAAGTTATGACCATTTAGCTTACTAATGCTTATTGCATTTGTCATATTCGAAGAATTTGTTACCGCTGTACTGGTATCCGCTGCTGACTGCTGCTTCGTGGTGGACGTTGGAGGGACCATAACCACTTGTTCATACAGAGCCAATACAGTAGGCTAGTAAAGGAAAAAACTATTTTATCAGGAAATAAAAACGTGTATTTAAAAATTACGTATAACAAGAGAAGTGAAGTGACAGACATATAGTTTGTCAAAAGAGTAATGGCCAGGGTGTGCTTATTAGACTAAAAAGGTTTTAACAAATATAAATAAATTCTTCTCTAGATGATTGACGAATATATTTGGTCCTATTTAGTTACATGATTCATCATGAATAATATAGCCATACTTTAAGTTAAGTAAAGCGATGAATATTCGTAACAATTCATCTCTGAAAATGTATGATCGTCTTTGGGACACGAAAAAAATGTATGAAGAAATTTATAACAATGTTTTGACACTCAAAAATTTACTCTTTTAATGAAAATTAAAGTTAAAATAGCAGAAAAATCTTATCTTTAATATACTAACATAAAAATTAAGGGGAAAAAAAGATAACATTACCATAATTTGTATATTTACTTTAATATGAAGTAGCGGGTCAGAAAAAGATACCAAATGTACACTTTTTCTGAGTATGACCCAGATGAGTTACTAGGGCTGAAGTCCTGAAGAGTCAGCAAATGACTTCTTCTTTCGGCCCGTTCTATGGCAAACGATGCACCAAAAGCCCTGTGTACATTTATTTTTCGATAAGCCATTCGATTTTCTTAAATAAATGCTTTTCAACCTCGCTATCATTCCAGCCAGTGTACGACTACGAAACGATGCCCATTGTCTGGATAATTAGTGGTCCAGGTTGCGGCAGGGAAGAAGTGTGCAAGAACATTGCCACCGCATTTAGATACACTGTCATATCCGTTGGAGCAATGTTACGAGCTGAGGTGGAGGCGGGCACTGACAGGACCAAGTGCCTCAAGTCTGTCATGTCACGAGGTACAGTGTCAACCTATTCAATTCTGGTCGATACAAGTAGCTTGCATTCTTGCAGAGTAAGCAAGCTAGCAGAGGCACAGCCCTATAAAGACTGACGGCTGCTAGAGCAAATAAGTCCTGGATTATTGAAAGCAGCTTTTAAAAAGTGGCTGAGTTATGCACCTATGCCTAGTAGTGGACCACGAAAGGCTTAGCTGTTAGATCGATTGACATTTTGTTGGATCGGACGCAGCACCATGTTTTGATGCTTTTTCCGAGCGCATTGTCGATACTGCCACGTGCACTCCCGCTCTTTTTCCTCGCTCTACTAAATTCTGAACGACAGAAAAGGATTGGAGCATGGAAAATTACAATTCCGTGCTGATAGCTATAAATTAACCTCAAAAACATACGGGATGTACGATCCTGTAAAGGTATAGAGATAAAAGTATGCTAATGTTAATCCAGGTTGCAAACTGTCTATGTGCCAAATTCTGACCAAATCCTTTCAGAAGTTTTCGCGTGAAAGAGTTGCAAACAGCCATCTATCCATTAACCCTCATAAATTTTCGCATTTTATAATATTAGTAAGATTAGTAAGACGCAAGATTATCCGTCACACAGTCCATCCATCGTTTCTGTGGCCTTCTTCTCTCTCGTTATCCATCAACTTTTAAATTCGTCATTCTTTTGGGCACTGTATTTTCAGTGTAGTGCTGGAAATTTCATTTATAAGTAGCATCTATTCCACAGGTAGGTTCCCCCCGAATGACTTAGTTCTGGAAGTAATAATACAGGCGGTCGAAGAGAATGCTGCGAAAGGGACAGCTGGCTTCGTCATAAACGGGTTCCCTCGCGAAAAGGCACAAGGTCCTTTGTTTGAGCGAGCTCTGGGACCCGCTTCTGTAAGTGACTTAGTATTGAGTAGTGCAGCACATTCTTAGGTACAGGATGAGGCGGTAACATCGGCGCATCGAATTTCAGTAAATGTTTCTAGTCATTTTAGTATATGTCTCTCATGAAAAGTGCATACTAATAATAAAACTGGAGAGTTTGTTGGCTTGAACGCTCTAATCTTTCGTTCTCTAATTCTTTTTTGCGTTTGATGACCCAATTCTTAAGGAAGGCTTTTTAACAACAAGCGTAGGAGACGAGAAAAAAGAAACCGCACCCGCTCTGCACCAGTGTGGTGGATTAAGCCCACCCTCTTTCCAAAAAGACGGCCTGGGTCCCAGCTATGGGAATTTTTAAAGCTGCTTATGATGTTGACAAAATAAAAGAGGAAGTAAATCAATGACGTTGTAGCGACACTACAAAAAGTACTTCCGCAATATAATTCGAAAATACCATGCCAACATGACAATAACGAAGAACAAACAGCGTTATTTAAGTTATTCTCAACTTACGACTTTATAGAAAAACGGGAAGTATAGTCCATCATCACACCCGTCTGGACGGAGGGTCCTCCCATTTCTGTTTCTATGGAGGACGAAGAACTTCACTTTCTTTCAACACCATTTTTACAGCTCATAGTATACATCGAAGCAACGACAGAGCAGATGTTCAATGGCATGAAGAATAGGCCAAAGAATCCGCAGCGTTTAGATGAGACGCCACTAGCCATCAAACTCCGCTTGGAAACCTTTATGAAGCACAACGAGAGCGTCATCAAACTCTACAAATACAGGCTTGTGAAGGTCTGAAACTGCTTTTAATTAAAATTTTAAAACTGTTGCGTTGACTCGACCCCATGCCCCGGTGTTCGATTTCCTGCCCACGTAGCATGCCCACCGTAGACACGACAGAGAGTCGACAAATCTTTTGTTCATCTGAGATTTTGTCGATTCAATGACAGATGAACAAAAGATTTGTCGAGTCTCTCTCGTTTCTCCGGTGGTCATGCTAAGCGGGCAGGAGTGTTACTTGGTTCTTCTACGAGGAATTTCTCAGTAACAGTACGAAGTCTTGTTCCCAGTTGATTTTGTAAGTAGTTTCTTTGATATTTGACAAAAACATGGAGCTAAATCGAATCTGCTGACTCGGGGAAGTGGCTAGCACGCCCTCTTTATAATCTGATAAGTACCTACGTACTTTAAACGTTTAACGAGTTTAAATAAATTCACAATTGTAAAACTATAAGTTGGTTAAAGATGTCGCTGGATAAGAGTTATGGTTGCAATTAAAAAATATGGTAAAAATACTTACCAACAATCAAACCTTGGTACTTAATTTACTACTGTTTTAGATCAAAGCGGGCGATACACCGGCAGCTACCTCCGGAGAGGTAATGGAATTGATGAACCAACTTGTAGCAAATGTCGAAGCCCTTAAAGTTGCAAAAGCGACGGCCACACCTGCACAACCTATCCCTGGAACCTGATTGCAAACCAGATTCAAAACCCTATTCAAAATCTGTCGTAACCTGCATTAGACTGAAACTGGAAAAAAAACCTGGACAACCTAACACTAAACGCAAAACCTCGTGTCAACACAAACCTGTACTGGTTTGGAAATATGAATTAAAAAACCATTATAGGTACAAGGTAACGTGAAAGATTTAGCTTATAGCTTATACAGATTTTATACTACTACATTCATTTAAAGTAAGAATTGAAACTAATAAATGGACCTTAAAAAACGTGCTTTTAGTCAGTTTCCATCATTTCATTAAGAAACTTGAAATTTTAAAGGACTTGACCAATTTATCGACGGCCCGGCCATTAGGTCCACCAAAGCGGAGCGGCAACGACGTTGTCACGTTTCCGAGATTAAAGCTTATAAAAGTTGTGATAGTAGAGATCACAACGCCATAATATAATTTGGGAAACGTGACACTTCAGAACAATTTGTCTCAGTCAAAACTTGTTTGTATTGTTGCCAGCTGCTATCGATTGATACACGTTTCATGCGTGTCTGATCAAATCAAAGTTGTGCTGAAGATTCCATTAGTAAATGGATTTTCATGTTGGTAGCTTATTAATATCTCGGAAACATGTCTCTCTTTTAAAACTTGTTTTTATTGATACCAGCTATCGATTAATATAGGTCTTATGTGTGGCCGCTACTTTGAAAGATAAACATAAAATGGCGGAAAAAATCCGGCCATGCTTCATACAAAAATGTTCCAAGCCCTTTGAACGTCGTTGGATATTGGTTGAAATCGAAATCTATCGACACGTTCGATACGTTGATCGATTCTCGCACATCTCTTCGCACATTCATTCGAGTCCGGGCCTAAGCGTATGCTAAAACTCGCGCGGGTTCACGTGGCAGGTGCCCGCTATACATTTTGGGAAGTGTTCGTTGAACCTAAAGGATCAAAATGTCGTGTCACTTGAAATGAAACATGAATGATATGAATAGCCGGCCAGTCTTACGCAATGTGAAATAAAACCAACGTGAAATAAAACCCAACCACAAGGCAAATTTGTTTCAGTGAGTGTTACATTTCATGTTACGTTTCACTCACCATGCAGCATTATTGTGAACTGGATAAGCTCCTGCAGTTCTGCAGTCCGCAGAGCCTTAAGTCGGTTACGGGGCATTCAACAGAATAAAGCAAGTTGAATCATTCAATTTATTAGCTCTTAACAAAACATTCGATCTTACTCTAGTGGAAATTAATGAAGCGCTCTCGCGCACTGAGTGACCACGACCAACGTTTTACAGCCCTTTCAGACTTTACATTTTCCAATAATGTCAAAATCATGATGTGATTTCGACATTATTGGATCATGATGTGATGATCAAGTCCTGCATCATGATGTGATGATCAAGTCATACCTAAGAAAGGGTTTTTAGGGATCTCGCGCACTACGCGGCTATGAACACAACTTGTCACATGACAGGCAGTTTTCTCGAACAAAACTTTCTTCCTGGCCGAAGCTGGTCATGGTAACGAAGTGCGCGAGGTCCCTTACTGCCATTTTCAATAACTTACTGTTCGGTTTCGGTAGGTTGCTATCTCCGTCTGCTTGACATTGTGCTTACAGACATACGGTTAGAAACAAACGTCACAGAAAATCTTTTTGATTTTCCTGTGAATCAAGTGACTGTTCACTTGATTCACAGGAAAATCAAAAAGATTTTATATTTTATATTTTTGTAGGTAACGCAGATAGAATATTTCAAGCCATATTTATATTTACTTATACAAACACCGATAGCTGTAGCGAGATGTGGCATATTAACTGACAGCTATTCGTAAGAAGATAACGGCCCTTAGGCCTCGTTCCCACTATGTCGTGACGATTTTATTTATCGTTGGTTTTTATGTGACAAAAGTCATGGACGACAGTAATCGTGTCGTCCTATATGTGAACACGTACATTTTAATACACAAGCCACGACACTTAAAACTACACGATTATCTGTCGTCACGACATTGTGGGAACGGGGCCTTAGGTCCATGTTCACCGAAAAGATAACGGTCTGATTATCTTATCGGTGAACATGGACCTTAGTACTCATTCACGATGACTCGAGGGCGCGGTGGCGGGCGCGGTCACGAAATATCAAACATATGGCGTAATATCCAAGTGTTCACGTACACAACGCACGTGCAGTCTATGTAGCGGGCAAGCTAGCGACTGGCGCGCGCGGCGGGCTCGCGGCAATATCAAACGCGTGAGATGTTTGTGTGTGTTCACGTCGAACTAGCGGCGGAGCGCGCGATTCACTCGCGACGTCAGGTAAGTTCAACCAGTATGAACTTGTCGCTAGAAACGGACTCGCGCAAACGCCTGGCGGCACATGTGAACACGAACTCGGCACGTCTCCGCGCCCGCGCGTTCCTACGTGAACAAGTACTTAGTGTTTCGGTTGCTAAAACTTTGTTGGGCGTTCAGTGCGCGAGAAGACTTCATGTAAATAATATATTAAAAACAACAAAATACTCTTAATATGCTTAACTTATACGTAGGCTTAAACAAAAAACATCACTTATGATAAAGAAAACTGAAATAGTATAATGTAATATGATCTAATTGAAGACTGACCTTTTAAAAACTTAGCCTCTAACGAGCACAGACTGCTTTGATATGATTTTGGATGGATTAAAATGACACCCCATACTTACATTCAAAAACTAGCACAGCGTCTAATCTAATAACTGTCAGTTTCCTATGGATATTTGAGAGACGGTTTACTTAATCTTAAAGTTAAATAAGAAAAGAGTTCGTTCGCATAAACCACGGTTAACTAAACAGGTAGCATTGCCTCCTCTTGCTCCTTCTCCCTCTGACGCACCGCCACGGCCGTCTCGACCAGGAGGTACAGGCACTTGAACTTGTCCTGTTCGCCCTCCGCCCTGCGCGTGCGCGGCACCACCTGCAGTTACGGCCCCAAGTCAATTTTGGAATAGAAATAATACTAGACCAACAAAATTCGACCTTAGGTTCGTCTAAGGTTCCAATTTTGGTTAATACATTAAAATTTCATTAAATAAAAAGGAAGTAAGCCAGCCCAATGGCATGTCTAGATTTTGTAAATGAAAATCTAAGCGATAAAAACACAGACAAAGGGACTTCTTAAAAGCAACAACTGTCAGGTGATGCCGGTATTAAAACACCCCGCGCCCAAAACGTGATAACAGCTGTCTACTTGAATGAAAATCAATTGTTTATAGAAAAGTTTATTTACACAACAAACAGAAACTCGTCTCTAGGCTAAAAACAAAACAAAAACACTAACATCATATAAGATGGGTGTTTTTTTAGAGTTCTCCGCCTCTAAAAAAACACCCTTTAGTTCTCATATTAAAGGAAAACTTGATTGTAAAGGGAAAACTATAGTGTTTTAACACCGACGTCGCCTACAGTTAGATATGTACAAAAACATGGTTAATTGGGACTACAACATCTTTGCAGAACCAAATTAAAAACTCCAAACATATTTTATTTTTAAACAAATAAGCAAAGGAATTCAAAATGAATTTTTTGACAAAAGAAACCTATTTTTCTTGGGCAAAATTGCCAGAGTAAACGGAAGTGTAGATATGATAATCGTCCTGTGTTAGATACGTGTCTAGGTGTGGCACCACATGTCGGTGGTAGCTACTTCGAGCTCGACGGCGACGGGTGGCGTCGGCTGCGGGGGCGGGCTCACCTGCATGCGGCGCGCGCGCAGCGGGTGCGGCAACTGCGGCAAGTGCGCCAGCTGCGGGTGTCCCAGTGCCTGCCAGCCGTCCCCACTGCTGGACACGGGCTCCTGATCCTGGCCCGCCATCCCCTCCGTAGTAGACACGGTCACGACCGATGCCGTGCTGCTGGCGGTAAAAACAAATCGGATTGAGGAACAAGCCTAAATGCTCAGTTTCAATCATTCAGACTTAATTCCGCATAATCAAGTCTTAGTCAAAATATGGGTTATTTTGACTAAGACTTAGAGAGATTATGCAGAATTAAATAGCAACGTAAATGATTTAGTACTATTGAGGGGAAGAAGTGTTGGAAGACCAAAACCCAGATGAGCAAATGACATTGACATTGACAAGATTGCGGGTAAGACTTGGTTGAGACCCCCATGGACCAGGGAAACATGTCACGAATGGACCCAGTGGGTGTAATACGGCTGCCAATGATGATGACAATGATGACTTCGGAATGGAAAGACTGAAGATGCTATCCCTTGATCTTTCAAGCCTGACCGTAACGGTCAGACGCCATTGTGTCTACTTCGCTGACAGTTAATGAATTATTGGGCGTATATGACGAGAATTGTTAAATAGGGTTGTACCAGCGTTCGACTATTGCCCGGGCTGCTCTCGAGCAGAACTGCTCTGAACTAGTATTCTGCGGCTCGCTGATTTGTTCTACCATGTCTTTGGTTGTGGCCACTGATATGACTGATGCTCTGCTGTGGGAGGGAAAAGGATTCGTCGCAGTGACTTCCGACGTTATATCTATACTTAAGTTGCTTAATTACTACCGCAATATTAACGCCAAAGTTTAATAAGGGGATCTTTTTTTGAGTTTGTGCAATAACTCTAGTATATTGGACAATTTTGTGTAGCTCATGAAAAGCGGTCGAGTGAGTTGATTTTGTGTAGGTAAGCTAAAGAAAAATGGAGGATAAGTAGTGCGTAAAAAATTGCTTGATATTTTCTATTTCGTCAACTTCGTTCAAAAAAAAAAAAAACGTTTTTCAGAAACCAAGAACGCAATTTTGATAGCCAAAATCAAGGAACTCAATAGGCAACTAACATTTGGAACTTGTAAAAGTGACACAACAGACTTACTCCCTAGTAGCCGGATGCAGATCATGGTCCTCCGGTCCGTAGCGAATGACGGATTGCCAGACGGAGGGGTCGTACTTGACCTCCTCCTCGCTGATGGTGCTGGAGTATCCCTCCTCGCCGTCTCCGAGCTCGTCGCCGTCGCTCCGGTAGACCAGTAGACCGTCGCCGTAGTCGTGGGCACGGCCGTCCGGGCCGTTCTGTGGGTACTGCTGAAATTACATAATTATGGGCTCTTTCGTCTGTTTCTAATTAACGTACCGTGGGATGTCCCCAGACTAAGTTAACTAACTGTTTGCGGAAGGCACAGAAATGGTTAATGAGAGATAAGAACTGAATATGATAGCTGGCCTACGATAGACATTGAGTGGATTGATTTAGGTCCATGTTCACCGAAAAGATAACAGTCTGATTATCTAAAAACCGCTGTCATTGTGACATGTTCCCATACAAAAATGTGTTTTAAACAGCTGTTTTGTGTCTAGATTTATGGTCAAGTTAGACATAAATTAATGATTAATTAATTTTTGGTGTTTTAGAAGATGTTATAGTTTACACGTTCTTTGTAGCTACGGCCCCCTTTTTACTGCCTGACACAAATCGGGTTCCCCAGGAACTAGTTTGTGGACGTCAGACAGGCAGTCTCACTCTCGAGGATTAAACTGTTCTACACAAACCTCTACAACGATGCCGTCCCAGGCGGCTACGTTGACGCCATCCCCTGCAACCACTCCTAACCCTGACGTGGAGGCTCCAGCCAGCCCCACCATTGGCCCCACTCCTGCCATGGCCCCCAGCTGCTTCCGGCCCCTCCGAGAGATTGTGTAGTGCAGGGGGTCGTGACCTTCACGCCTGATCATCTCGGGGAGGATACGACGGCGGGCGTTTATGAACCAATTGCAGACCTGGAGTTGTAAGAACGGTTTTCAATATGCAAAAACAAACGAAACAGTTTACATATCATAACGGTTTTAGTTATGGAGCAAAGTGACCGAGGACATTGCAAAAAAATGAGGTGGTTTTTCAGAGACATAGAGAGAATAATTGATTTAATGATCTTCGAAAGGAACACAATTTCTACTTTGTTCTGAAAATACTCCAGCGTGGTTCTCTTAGCGCATGCATTTCACTTTCGCGAGGCGCTGTTGATAGTTCAAATTTTCAGAGGAAACTGTAGTGAAAAACAAGATGGCAGCATTAGTTCAGACTATGGCCATGCGTATAAACATTTTCCCTCTCCCTCTTACCTGCAAAACAGTGAGGTTAGCCTCCTGACTGAGGGCTAGTTTCTCCGCGTCGCTGGGGTACGCGTTGTATCGGTGGTCATACAACCATCTCTTTAAGATCTTCACCGAGTGCTTGGGCAGGTTCCCGCGACGTTTGCGCACCGAACCCACCATCACCGCCTGATGGAAGCAGAAGTAAGTACCTATTTGAGGAACCTTTTTTTGGAGACCCTAACGTAGCCAAAATTAAGAAAAAAACATGCGGGGCAGTCTTTGGTACGATAGAAATGAAAACTAAGTAATCCAAAATAAACTATCTTAATCGTTTAAGGTTAGTTTCGACTGACCGATCTCCTTCCGTCTTATGAATTTTCGAGCAGGTCACGCGTGTCCTGACGAGACTAACATTTTAACCCATCCCAAAAAGTGCATAACGCTGCTAAAGAAGTTTTCACTTCAAAAAGAAATGTGGCTAATTAGTGAACTGGAATATTAATAGTGAATTGCAATTAAAATACTGGATTCATGTTGTAACCGTTTTATGTGTAGAAAAAGCTCATTCTTCATCTAAAACTGATTATTAGTTAACTAGTTAGCCACATTTCCTATTTCCATACAGTAATATTGCCAAATTAATTACAAAAAACCCCCGACAGGTCCCCCGAGGGTCGTAATTTCAAGGTATTCCCGGTTTTTTTGTGTTGGCCCTTTCACACAAACACAAATGTAATTCGCTATTTTGTGGTGCCATCTTGGATTTGAAATTGAATACAGCATATAGTAAACCCCTTACTCTACTAGTCAAGCCTTTTCATTTGATACCCATATTGAGGCAGTTGTTGAATAAATATGTAATCCGCCAATTTGTGGCGGCGGTCATCTCGGACTGATTTTTATCAAACATAGCTAAGAACTGCACTCCCGACTAATTAACCTTTCAAACAAAAAAAAAACAAAATCGGTTCAACCGTTCGGGAGCTACGATGCCACAGACAGACACACACACAGACATATCAAACTTATAACAACCCCGTTGTTTTTGCGTCGGGGTGTTATAAGACAGGGCCAATATATAGTAGATTCAATGAAAAAGAAAACAAGAGGAAAATCATGTTTACGCTCGGCAAAGTTGCAGGCTTCCCAAAAAACTAGGTAACTGTTAACCGTAATGTTACCTGTGGCGGAGGTGGTGGGTGTCGCTGATGTGTCATAACGAGATGACGGGCGTCCGTGTTCCAGTCCGTACTGTCCATCCTCTGTTGAGCAACAAGATTTAAGTTTCAGTCAAACTACAAAGTACGGCCTATACCTTACCGTATCGAGTATTTTCTAGATTCTATCTTTTGTGGGGTTGGTCTGTACTTGTTCTCCCCGTCATTCGTCATCGTTCTACTCCATACTGGGAACCTTCTAGTTACGGAAATATTGATGGTAAAAGTAGTACTTCTTTTTTTAATACAAGTCTTAAGGGGCCGGCGAAGCATGCGTTTTTCATACAAACGTAATACCAAAATAATATGAAAATCAAACATATTCTTAAGGTAGTGTGTATATAGGGCACGCCACGATAGTGGCGGTAAGTCCCCTCTTTGAGGAGCGGTGGAGAGGCGCCACGGCGTCCTCACCTTCCGCCTGACGCAGGTCCTCACCGGACACGGATGTTTCGGGAGGTTCCTGCATCGAATCGGGCGGGAGGAAACGCCCGGGTGTTTCCACTGCGAGGATCGACCGGAGGACACGGTGGAGGTCTGCCCCGCGTGGGCGGAGCAACGCAGTGTCCTCGTAGCGGCGATCGGCGGCGGCGACCTCTCGTGTCCGGCCCTGGTTCAATCCATGGTCCGGAGCGAGACGGAATGTGAAGCAGTCACTTCCTTCTGCGAAGCAGTCATGCTAGCGAAGGAGGTGGCGGAACGCAAGAGCGAGAGAGCCTCTCGCCCCAGCCGCCGCGGGAAACGCATCGTGCGTCGGGAGCCACGTGGTGGCTACTGTCCACCGTAGACGCGGGCCTGTGGACGGTTAGCCTGTTGGGCTAGCTAGCCGTCCGTCCGGCTAATGACGACAGGCCGTGCGCGTGATCCGCGCGCGCTTCAAAGAGATGTCAGCATTAAGGGAGGGGCCCGCCAGGGCCGAAGCCTGCCGGGGTTGCGGGACTGTTCGAAAGAGATACCGTGGCCCCGGAACATAAAGGGCGAGGAAGGAACATAGATAGGTATTAGTCAGTGAAAGTCTGACACTCCCTCCCGCTCCGCCCAGAGTGGGACAAGTTATTTGATGATTTCCCATCCGAAAAAAAAAATGTAGTGTGTATATATTTCGATTGTATTATAGAATATCTATGTTCCCAAGTAAATATTTTGAAAAGACAGTGATATAAAGACGAGATATGAGGAATTTAAAAATTTCTATAGAAAATTTATTTTTCTCATAACTCATGTTTAAATCTGTGTACATCCCTACTAATATTATAAATGTGAATGTAAGTTTGTTTGTTACGCTTTCACGCGAAAACTACTCAACCGATCATCATGAAACTTTGTACACATATTCTTGGAGGTATTAGAAGTAACATAGGATACTTTTTATTTAAAAAAAAATATCCCCGTACTCCCACGGGAACGGGAACTACGCGGGTGAAACCGCGGGACGTCCGCTAGTTCAAAATATGTGGGAACCTATATATTCTGTAATCCAATCAAAATAAATACACACTACCTTAAGAATATGTTTGATTTACAAATTATTTTGGTATTAAGTTTGTATGAAATTCGCATGCTCCGCAGGCCTCTTAATGTAAGATTTGAAACGCCTCACACGACCCCCATACTATTTAAATCCATCTATCAGCACAATATTTTAAGTGCGATGCATAGAGTCCTACCGAAAAACGAGATTTTCTACCCCAAAAAAAAGTAATTTCTCGAGTTTCATTTTTGATTTCAGTTTGATGTACAGAACGCTTGGTTGATGGCTTCGTGAAAAATCATTTTACAGCCTGTTTATGTTTAGAAAGTGAGGTTAAAAACAAGTTAGGACACTTACAGGTACCTGAGGTGGAGGCGGGTGGCGGGGGTGTGTCATGGCGGGATGGCGACCCTCAGCATCCCAGTCCGTGCCGCTCTCGTTATCCTCCGTCGATGACGTCGACGGAAACCGGTCTCGCGCTGAATAACATAGCAAAACATAACATCTCGCCTGTATTCTTCGAAGGGTAAAGCAGATCTAGGTGTGTAGTGTGTCGTACACCCACATTTACGACCCGAATGGCGCAGCGGTAGTGAGGCTGCCTTACGTTCTTAGGGTCCCGGGTTCGAATCGCGGTAGGAGCAAATGTTTGTGTGATGAGCATGGACATTTGTTCATGTATGTTTATACGTATAATACTCGTAAGTATGTATTTACAAACAAAAAGTATATATGTAGCTTATCAACTTTCTAGTGACCACGACACAAGCCTTGCTTAGTGTGGCACCAGATGGCGCTGTGTGTAATGTCCAGCGAATATTTATTTATTTCGACAGGTATGTTAAGTCCCATGTGACACGGGTTAGAGCCTATTGCCAACAACTGGGTACAAAATCTACAAATTTTATATCACTCTAGCGGACGTCACGCGGTTTTACCCGCGTAGTTCCGGTTCCCGTGGGAGTACGGGGATAAAATATAGCCCATGTTACTCAGTAAAGACGTGGCTTTTTAATGGTGAAAGAATTTTTAAAATCGGTCTAGTAGTTTTAGAGTTAAATCGTAACAAACACACAAACAAAAAATCTAATCTTGCCTTTTGATAATATTAGTTTAGCTTGGCTTTTTTCCTAGGCTTAGCTCGAGTGGAGTTTGGAAACTACCCAATGTTGTAACCCAGAACACCCAGGTCTTGGTTTACTGACCTGGTTGCAAAGTTTCGTTTGTGTGTACGAAATACCGATAAACCGTGAAATGGTAACAGACAGTCAGTCAGACTTTCGCAGATTATAAATATAAGAATTATTATTAATCACACGCAAACCACACGCGTAATAATCATAACTATGTTATACAAAAATAAAAATGAAATTAAGTAGTCAAGTTTCCCTTTTATGTAAGTATGGCAAAGCTGCTAAAGAAAAATATATAGGATTCTAATTATCTCTATTGAAATATTAAATTAAATAACCATTTCGAATTTTCAGATTAACTTCATTCCTATTTAAATATTTTACAAAATGGCTGATTAGTGAATGAAATTTTAAGAAAAAAAAGATTATAAATTATGAGAAAAAAAATATGATTCACCATTTTTGTGAAACAGAAAAAATACTTACTGAATTTAAATTAGTAGGCACATATTTATAAAAATATGTGCCTACCTTACTTTTTTTTAATTTAGTCAATCATTTTCCCATACATTTGCCAAACAAATAGCTCCAGAACGAAGCTATGGAAGTACCGTACCTAACATGTTTGATGTAAAACTTTCGTTAGGGAAGCTATTCCTACCCCATTGTAACAGACAGGGCTCTCACATAGTATGTAAAACAGTGAGTTTTCAACACTTACGCAGTTTGATCTTCATAACTTTGATCACGGACCTAGGCAGCGTGGCGACTTTACCAAATAATCAACAAAGTTTAATTCCCGCCACCAAACTTCACGCTTTTGACATGAGCTGCCAATGAATTATGATATTTACCATTGACATCACAAAAGTAACTTGTAAAATATGATAATGAAATAAACAAAATGGATAGAAGATGAGAAGCCAAAGACCGCTCTGTAGGGAATGAATTCGTTTTAATTTTATTTTGTTTCGAAAATCGATGCGCTTTTGTGACAATTGACAACGACATGCACTGTCGCTTGTCATTTGATTTTTTGCAAAAAAAGAATTTATTAGTGGCCAGTTCCAGCGGTGTGCGAACTCATTCGTTAATTTAAAATTGAAAATGTGCATTTTATGATGATTTTATTGTAGGTAATACACATAGTTAGTAGGTAGGTATAACAAAAAATAAAACTGACTTCAAAAAACACAAAAAGTGAAAAATAGCACTAGCTTCAGAAGTCGGTGACCTTTGTTTGATTGATGTACTTAGTTTTTTTGTCACCGATTTCTGAAGCTAAAGTTATTTTTCACTTTTTTGTGTATTTTGAAGTCGGTTTTATTTTTTCAAAAAAGTTTTTATTTTTCACTTTTTAGTGGTTCACATGTGCTTACCCCTTCACAGCGTACCGGCGTGATGTTATGTTATATGAACTGGTGTAAACAATAGACAGACATGAGATTTCAGCAATCCCAGTCCATCTGCTATCATTTATTGAAGAGTTCCGTTGCCTATCTCCGAAGTTCTTCATCAGATCTTTACCAAATTGAAATGGGACCACTTTAAGAAAGTAATCTTCCAAAAACTACCCAAATCGCATCCAGTGTGCCTATTTTTGAAGAGTTCTCTCTATTTCTCCGGGATCCCATCATCAGATCCCGGCTTGATGATTATCGGACCACCTGGGAAGTATACCCTTTCCTTTGATTATATAATGTCTAGATGGAGCGTCGCCCTACAATCGCATCAAAGAAAACGAGTCAACAATTTCAAGTATGTGTGCGTGCAGGCGTCGTTTTACACTGTGCGTCTACGTCTCTGTGTGCGTAAATAATGATACCAGCTACTACAATTCTCCCATATATCACATAAAAAATAGACTTATCAAATAAGATAAGTTTTAGGTGTATGTATGTAGTGTTATTCAGTTTTAGTGTCTTTTTATTAAACCGACTGCGTTATAAATAACTTTAAATAAAAATGATATTGTCAAGACATATTAAAAAAAAAAAAATTGTTTGACAAAGAAAAGCTATTAACTACGATTTAAAAATTAACATTATAAAAAAAATGTTTTAGTTCGGAACCCTTTGCACGCGAGTTCGTTTCGCACTTGGCCAGGTTTTTGAAAAAGTACACTAACTAAATTGTATAAAAGTAACCATAAACCAACTAATATAATTATACCCACAAAAATGACGTTATGTTGGGGAGAATGAAAAAAAGAAACTGGCAACACTGATAAAATATGGCGTGATTTGATAATCATAAAAACAAAAAATAAATATGTAGTTTCTTGGTTACTTACCGATGTTAAGTGATATGTTTGGTATTGTTTATCCTTCCTTTATAATTCCGGCACAATTTAATAGCACATACCGTCATTTTGTCGCCGATATTTGTTATTTAGGTACTTGGCGCGCGTAATACGTAGTGACAGTAAAGCGGCAGTATCTGTACTGATCGGCGGGTAAGCACTTGTAGCCAACAGTTGGCTGACACTTTTTGACACGTTTGCGCGCACTTGACTGACGCTCCATCTAGACATATAATAATCAAAGACCCTTTCAAACAAAAAAAATATTAATTCAAATCGGTCCAGCCATCTTCGTGTAATTGGGGAAAAAAAGGTTCCGACGAATTGAGAATCTCCTTCTTTTTGAAGTCTTCCTTACAGACATTATTTCGTACTAGCTTCTGCCAGCGGTTTCGCCCGCGTGAAAGGATATTTTTTGTATTGTTCGGAGATTAGACCACCCAAATAAATTGTAGCATTTAATAATGAAACGTACATTGATTTCTTCCTTATAACCTCTAGATTACAGTGGTTAAATTAGTTAAGCCACGTCTAACCGGAATAAATGCGAAAAATCTGCAAAAACACTTACGAAAACCAAAATAAACAGAAAAAGCATGACAAAAAGTAAATGGCAAAATAATGAAGTTGTCTGTCAACCACTAAAAACAGTGGATTTATAACGTTCCGTGCCACGTTGATTGTTTAAACCATCTATGGGATTTTAGTTTAAACCTTTAAAAATAGCATTAAAAATGCTTACAGTTTGTTAATATTTATTTTTATATTCTGTTCTGATTCTATTACAATATGATTACCAATGGATAGATACCGTACTTTTTTTTGGAAACGGAAATAACGACCCTATTCACGTAAGTATTTTCTGTCAAATGGCATTGACCACAACAGGAATGATTTGACTCGCAAAAAATATCACATAACTCATTTATTGTGATTTTAAGATTCCGATTTAATTTTCATGTAATATTTCGTTTAATTTAAAATGTTTACTTTTTTTTGGTGTAATATGAATAATAAATGCAACGACCAGATGGGCCCAAAAAAAATTGTCTCCTAATAGGCATGATGACAGTATCAAAAAATTGCAAATGTATTTAGTCCGTCAGAGAGTATTGGAAAATAATGGACACGTATTTTTTGTTTTTGTAAATCAATGAATATTGACAAAGGTAAAACGCATCAAAACTCGGGAGTGGGGGCTTGTGAAGTGGTGACGTCAGGACTAGCTAAAAATTATACCAAGTCGTGACGTATTGAGAATTTTAAAAGCGTCGTATCTTTGTCAATTGTGACTTATATAACAAACTTTATAAAATAAAACTAGCGCGTTATTGATAATGTTTCCCCAAATGGATTAAAAAAAGGTATGAATAGTAACTTGGCGACAAATTGCGACTAATTCGCGACAAAATATGGGAGAAAACAGATCTTCGCAAGGCGCCCCAGTTTTTGAGATATAAATGTGGGCAAGCTGGAGAGACTGTCTACAGATCGGCCACCTATAAACCCTTAGGTACATTTTTTGAACCAGTGACCGACAAATTCTGATATTTGGTGACAAATTTCGACTACTTAGCAAGATTTTTTTTGTGTTATCAAAATTAAAATCCCTAATGGTGGCCAAGCCAGTGTCAATCACACGACCACGAAGCAGCTGGCGGGACTACTGTGGAAGGAATGGAGGGCCTTTGCCAAGCTGTGTGGCTTTGCAATTACGCGGACGGCGGAGGAAGATGAAATTTGGCACAGTTAAAGTTTATATGGAGAACAATGAGTACAGAACATACGGCTTAGTATTAAAACTAGCTGACCCACGCAACTTCGTCTACGCCACTATTGAGAGAAAAAGCTCACAAAATGAATAGTTTTTTCTCGTTTTTGCAACATTTTTCATTTATGCTCCGCTCCTATTGGTTATTTAGCCCAATAACGTTCCTCGATAAATGGAATATCCAACACAAAAAGTTTTTTTCAAATCCAACCAGTAGTTTCTGAGATAAGCGTGTTCAACCAACCAACCAAACAAACAAAATCTTCAGCTTTATAATATTAGTATAGATTAGTATCGATATCTCGACATCCATCATATTTGCTAGCTTTTACATTACATAGATAAGGACTACGCAAAAGTCGCAGTCCTAATAAAACACCCAAATAAGAAAAGTTACATGTAATATAGCAAAATTTAAAACAAGTCACAATAAAATTAAACGAGTAACCCTATCACTGCTCTCCGTCAGCCGTAACCTCTATAGGAGCCCCCACAAGCTCCGGTGACAATGCCGCCACCATTGAGATCGGGGCTACTGCGGGGGCTGACACTGCGGGGGCTGAAACTGCGGTGGGTGGCCGGGGCTCCGGTGACTCAGGCCGCATCTGGCACTTCTCGATCGTGTCTGATAGAATCTCCTTGAGAGTGGACGCTAGGGCTTTTGGATTGCCGCTACTGTCCAACTGTGGAAGAAGGAAGCCAGTGTCAAGTTTCCATTATTACGTCAGGCTAATTTGGCGATTTTTCGACACCCGGTCAAATCTTACGATATCTCTATAAAGAAGGGGCCCTCCCCCTTAGGCCCTTACCCCCGACCTAATCTCACGTGAGATTTATCAAAACGCGCAGTTTAGTAATCTGTGCTTGATTGTTTAATTCTTTTCAGTGAATAGGTATGTATTTATGATATATTATTGTGCATGATTTGGCCATATTTTTTGTAGAGACCTACCTATTTACTTAATCAATTCCAGTTTTCTCGCTATTTTACACTGTTTCCGAAAACGAAAAAAATATACGTGATATTTGCAGATACCCCCCTGCTCTCTCCCTCGTGAGATTGGATAAGATTCGGCTCGACGTCCTCCCCCCTCTAAATGCTTCACGTAATAAATGGAACCCCCGAGGATGTCCATTTAATTTTTTTTTTTTCAAAAAATCTCAGTATTTAGTGCAGTTTTTCGCCAAAACCTCATACTCCTCATAACAGCAGTCTCAGATTTAAAGACTTACTGTTATAACATGTCCTCCAAATCTTTTGTGTACGTTGTTGACTTTGTGTGCAGCTTCCCTGACGATTTGCCTCGCCGCACTGATCTCAGACTCTGGTCTGCCCAACTCCGATAATTTGCTTTGTAGCCTCGTCGCTGCTACCTGGTAATCAGATAAAGGGGACATCTTTAAACACTTGAACAGCAGAGTCGCGTGATCTTCAAGAAAACGAGTATGATCCCAGACTCACACCAAAGACATTCAACAATTTACGAGCGATAGACGAAACAAGATGATAAATATCGTAATCTAATAAATTAAGAACAGTAACAAATCGGTCTGTCTACCTAGTGTCACACGTCCGCCGTTTGTCATGAAGCATTCGTGGGTCAAGATCAAAAATGTAAGGGATCTAAATTTTTATTTGATCTTATTCCCAACTATTATAGCTGATGCCTTCGTCTACGTGAATTTATTATAAAATATTACTTCCCTATTTAAATCAGCATTTCTAACAAATTTTATTTACCCTTCCGTTTTTTGCACGGAAAAATTCCAAATAAATCCATAGGTACCTCATTGTCAACTTCAAGTGCCACGATCTTTTCTGGCCACTTCACCTGCCTGTTGAAGATGCTGGACATACGTGGGTTCTTGGGGAAACCGACCAGGATGAAACCCTTGGCCTCATGCTGCAGCAGCATCGCCTCCTTTATCAAGTCCACTGTCAGTTGCTGCAATAAGAAGAGAAATGTAAAGACTTTTATTGTAGCTGATGCTTGACGATGACCTGTCACTCTGTCACTCACATCGAGGTATTTGACAACCAGTTACATTTACGGACTGTGAAAAACTTTTCCACTGTGTATCAACCAGTCTTACCAAGGCGTATCTTATACGCAGTACTAACTGGGTTGTGGAGGTCATATACCAAACGCTCCATGTAAAATACTGGTATTCAGCTATATGCGTTTAGACTGGAAGACCGGGAAAAGGCTGGGCTAGGGATAAATAAATATCGTTAAATATCGTTGGACATTAACACACAGCGCCACCTAGTGCCACACTAAGCAAAGCTTGTGTCGTGGACACTAGATAGTTGATATACTACATATATACTTTTTTTTTTTGTAAATACATACTTATTATACATATAAACATCCATGACTCGGAAACAAATGTCCATGCTCATCACACAAACATTTGCTCCTACTGGGATTCGAACCCAGGACCCTAAGAACGTAAGGCAGCGTCACTACCACTACGCCATTCGGGTCGTCGCATGATCGATGATGTGCATTTATTTTTATTTTTTTTTTGGGACAAGTCCGCCACATACGCCCAAACCACTGTAACTCCTGAAAGCCAGAATAAACAGTGGCGACCACCAGAAAAGCGCCGACACAATGAAGCTCGACGAAGTCCCAGAGAATGAATTTAACTGTCTTGGATCCCGCAACGAAATTAAACAGAAAGTATAGCGGAGGAGTAGGAAAAAAAAACTGTAATTTCCACTTCCCTCCATATCAGCAGGAAACAGAACGAAACAAGGCCAATAGGCACAAAGGGACGTTTACAGCTGGGATAGGCCCAGTTGCCTAGCACCACGGATAAATATTAACGTTAATGGGTCCTAAGTTGAGAGCTGTTATATTTGATTCCAATAATAGGTATGGCAAAAACGCTTGAACGCAGGAAATTTGCTCTAGTTTCTACAAGGTCCGTATAGTAAATAACTCCGGATGTAACCTGTACACTATCCAACATAATATTGCGTGCGTTCATTTTGCCAAAGACTACACTCCCACAAAATGTGATGTGCAGATTGTTCATATTCGCAGTCAGATTGACAAAAAGGCGAGTCAACAAGCTTGAAGGAAAATAATTTACTCTTGAAGTTGCCATGACCCGTGAGAAATTGGGCAACACAGTCATCAACCTCCAGCCATGTCCTGTCCAGACGCTCACGAACGGATGGAAAGAACTGGTGGAGGTGTCTGCCCTTGATGGAATTGTCCCACCTACATTGCCATTCAGATAAAAGTTCCTCCCAGACGTCGGTCTGTGGTTTGAATAATCTAGAAATCCTAGCACGATCACGTATGGTTAAAAAGTCTGCGTCCGTGGTCTCACGCGCGTTATAGTACATTGCAGCTAGAGATGGGCAGAGGGTTTAAACCCAATGGACGGAAACGGGTTTATACCGGGTTTTTGGGTTTGAAGCGGGTTTAAACCCGAGTAAAAACCCAAACAGTGGGTCTAAATTACTTTCACTAATATCTTGGACCGTGGTTATAACACAATTTAGGTATGTATTTATAACACCTATGTTAACAAATAAATAAATGATAATATTTATGATTAGGTACTTCTAGTGTTTTTTGGAGTATAAATATCACTAATAGTGGTACAATCAACAGTAGGTACATGAAGTTTCACAACTTACTCTTCGAACATGAGATTTTAACAGTTATATTATAATTTATGCAAGTATTTCACCACAGCTTAATAGCATGACCTTGCAGATTTCAAATAGGTAATAGCCACAGTATTTACTTTTAAATAAAACAAATGGGTAAGTGATTGTATTTTTTATAAAATTAAACAAATAACACAATCAATATTTACAATCATTTAGAGTCAGTGTCATACCCAGAATTATCATTATCAGGTGATCAATTTACAATCATTCAGAGTCAATGTCAGTCCCAGAATTATCACTATCAGATTGTCCACAATCAACGAATACCAACTCATTTGATGTCGTTGCTTCCGATTGAGATGGGGCGAATACTTCGTCCTCAATAGCATTTGTATCGGTTTGCGGTGAACTTTCATGTGGTGTTGGAGTTTTCATCGCTTGATAGAAAGAGAGCATACACGAGCGACATAAGTGCGACAAAGAGCGGCATATTTCTTTCTCTAACTCGTCGTCTACCTGCCGCGCCGTTTGTTTAATTTGAAGAAAATTTATCAAAAAGATGATTTAAAAACGACAACTATGGTAAATACTACTAAAATATTCACAATAATTTACGTTTACCACGTTTAAATTGATAAATTTCACCAGACCAATAAACTCCCGAATAAAAACCCCGTGGGAGGGAATAAATGGGTTTTTATTGGGTTTAAACCCAGTAAACGGGTTAAAACCCGGTTGATTGCCCATCTCTAATTGCAGCCCGACGCTGCACCTCAAGATCGACTGGAAGTACACCCGCAAGCACCGGTAAAGCTTCGGTACTAACCATCCTATACGCTTGATGGATTGGATGATGTGTATTATTCCTAAGAAAATCCTGGACGAACCAGATCGACATGGAGTGAACCAGTTTCAGTCAAGTTTTCCAAACACCTATATAACACAGGCCTGATCATTCCTTCAAAGTTCTAAGCTATATGTGATTGTCCCGTCCGTGCAATTTTGTATGACAATCCATTGTCAGTCACTCGGTAGCGGCTCAGAAGCGTGAGTATGTCCATACAAAATTGCACAGTTGACACTCGGGTCGGACCCGGCACGGTCTAGCGTGAGTCAAGCTTTATGGGTTCTTCAATTTTTCCTACCTCTGGTATAGTATCTTGTGCCTGTAACTTATCAGCAATCAAACGTCCTCTCGCCGTGTCTTTCTCAGCTTCAGCTCGCACCAATTCTCCGGGTCTTATCATTGTATATCCTGTTATATTTGAAATGGTCTGCGCCACAGTCTGATTTCCGGCACCCGGGACTCCGTTCACGAAGATCACGGGCAAATGCCGGATGGGAGTCATGTCGTAGACCATATCCTGTTTAATTAGATAAGAAAGGAGGTTAACTCTATTGCAGTTTCGGAGGTGGGTATTTTTCAAATTGCACTGACTGCTTATTGAACAATATCGACTGGTAGTCATGGATATACCGCAATACTAGACACCATATTATGAGACCAGCTATACAGCGGGCACACAAGGTGTTTCCAGTTACGCAAAGTGGTTTTTGCAACGTTTATTCGCGCCCTATTGCGATCAAATAGGTCAGATACATCTTCGGTTTTTTGCAGAGGTGAACGCTGTAGACACTCTAGACTGCTCTCCAAATAACACTGTAAACAGAAAGCCCTCCACAAAAGTCTGCTACCTACACAAGTCACTCCACCATGTCAAACCACACTCGATGTTTGATAGCACAATTGGCACTCACCTCCTCGGTATTCTTAGAGTAAAAACAACCCATTTTGTTTTTACGCGCACTATAAGCAAGCTTATTTCTTTGTAAAATTAATTAATTAAATTATAATCCTCAATAAAATTTGAGTAAAATAACATTTCCAAATTAATGACAGTCGTTTGAATGGGACAACTAGATTTTTGACGGTTTTCGAAATAACTTTATGTACTTTTCAGACAGTATCAACTTTTTTAAATAAAACCTGTTGGCTGAGACGTAGGAACTTAAGAAGGTTGTATACTTGCATATACTTAAAAAAGTGACTTTTATATTAAAAAAGTGATTTTTATATAAAATATTTTAATATCGCTTCTTCAAGAGTGACTATTGAGCTCAAGCTCGGCGTAAATCCTGTCCCAAGTAAGTACCCGCCTATTCTGTCAAAAATCTAGCATCCTTCTATTATGTTTCTACTCGATTGGGCACTATCTTTCAGTAAAATCATTTCATAATTTCAGCCGAAAAGTGTCCACTGCTGTAGGTACATCCCCCGTGTCGCCATAGTGACCAGACCCGTGCAACTCGCATCCAACGGATTCCCGCAACCTTCACCAGGTCATCCGTCCACCTAGTGGGAGGTCTTCAAACGCAACGTCTTCGCTGTCGCCTATGACAGCCACTTAAGTTTGGCATTTCTTCGGGCTACGTAAAATGCACGCTGTAAATTAAACCACTCATACAAGGACACAAGACAATGTTAATTTCAATGTCATCTCTCCTTATTATATTATCATCATGTCAATCATAATTATCATGAGTCATGACGGAAGTTGACATTAATAAGCCATATTACACACACGGAACTAGGAGCAGCCAGTGCTGTGCTTATAAACCCCAGTTAGTTAGCTCAT
This sequence comes from Xestia ashworthii, assembly GCA_950022955.1. Classification (NCBI taxonomy): domain Eukaryota; kingdom Metazoa; phylum Arthropoda; class Insecta; order Lepidoptera; family Noctuidae; genus Xestia; species Xestia ashworthii. Next base: position 23,177,046 of record OX465552.1, read on the forward strand.
AGTCATACTGTTAAAAAGTGGTGTATAAATGAATTTTGTGACAGTAAAATAATGTGACTTGTTCTTAATATCAACGCCTGCAGAAAAAAACAAAAAGTAAGTTTTTATAATTGTTGCACAGTTGTGAATGTTGCTATAACATATGAAACGGCGTTTGTAAACTTACACAAGTGGTCTTTAGAACTAGAATAATTTGATTTTTATTGACCGTCCATAGCTTACATAAAATAATCGAAAACGTTACCATTACTGAGACACACACCTCCTCACTACAACAGGTAGTAGGCTCTCAGCCACGTGGGTTCAGTGCAGATTGGTAATTATAACAGTAACTAGAAACAACAACACAACTTTAAAAAAGAAGATGTTGTTCATTCTACTAGCAGTACTATCAACTATACACACAACAGTCATAGCCGAATCGAAATGCTCCTCCGATTCTCAATTACGAACACCAAAATACCATCTCATAGAGAAATGCTACAGATCCAAGCTTGGTATGGTTTCCAAGGCTAACTTCACATCGCTGACCTCTTGCCAAAGGCTAGGCATTGAGAAGAAGGGCCTGGCTATAAACTTTAGCCCTCCAGAAGCCTGGGGTGAGAGTAATTTGACTGCGGACTATACTTGTGAAGTTCTGAAGTGTGCTGAGGCTGATGGGGGACTGTCCATGGTCAATGATTCCAGATATGATTACTACAGTATTTATGCGAAGCCGATACGTGAGTTTAAATTTAGCTCCTCTGTCACCTTCTGTTCTCCTCTTTTAATAATTCCAAATCGTGGCGACCGCGAACCGAAAGACGTTGCGTTGAAAGGCCTCCCACTAGGTGAACCGATGTACCTACTGTTGAAGGTTGCGGGAATGGAAGTCGCACGGATCTGGTCAATGTGGCGACACGTGGGGAAGTCCTATGTCTAGTAGTGGACGTCTTTCGACTGAAATGGTGATAACGATGATGATCCTGTTGTGGCAACATCTATAACACCACACACAAACTTCTCGTACGTACATAACGTCGCAACATACCTATACAAAAACCCGTCAACGACCTTCCACAGTATTCAACCAGGCACAACACCCATCGGATTGGAAAATCCTGATAAACTACATTTCCTTGAAAATTTTAAACATACAGCTTCATTCATGGATCAAAAATAAATTAGTTTACCCATGCATTTCCAGCACACGTTAACTCATCCTGCGTCCCAGCTCTGGGCATGTTTTTCATCCTCACAAAGAAGATGAACTACACCCTAGGGTCCCGTGAATGCAAGAACCTGAGTAGTTTACCCGCTGACGTCACGAGCGAACAGCGAACCGATGCGCTCGCGCAGCTGCTGGCCGGCAATAGTATAAATATGGCTTTTGTCGGGATGAGGAGCAAGAATGGAAGTACCTTTATTAGTGTTACTGGTGAGTGTTACTGGTAAATGTACTTAAGTCTATGTCACCGTAAAATTGTCAAACACGTTAGATTGTAATCTCTCTAGCGATATTGTAAACTCTCGAAATATTGTCAACTAAACATACGGAAGTATCTCTGCCCCCCTTATCCGGGACTTGGGGCACCTCCCGTTAGGTTAGTTAGGTTCCTTTAAACCCTGCACTCGGAAATAGGGGCCCCGCGAAGCGGGGCTCCGTCGACTACGCTTTTGAGGGGAATATAAAATGTTTTAAGGTTAGGTTATATTAATCGGTATTTCTCAGGAATGGTACATTATCTTTTCATGAGAGTGGTACCATTGGCAAAGGGGGACCCCTCCTTCCCTCCACACCGCGTGAGTTGACTACCATCGGCTGCATTTCACGAAAAATAATGCGTTTTATTGTAAGCAGTATGTTCATTTGACAATATTTCGAGAGTTTACAATCTCTCTAGTTATTTTACAATCTAACGTGTTTGACAATTTTACGGTGACATCTGTCTTTAGAGAATAGTAATAATAAAGCCATCAGTAGTACTTAGTCGCTTCTGAAAGCGCTAGCCGACTTTAGATTGCCAATATTGCCATCGACACGGTATGATTTATGAAGAAATCCATCAGTAACTGATTATCTAGTGATAACGAAGAGGATGTTAAGAAAAGAAAAGTTGTTGAAAGGTACCCTAATTCCGAAAAGATGATTATGGACAGGAAAGTATACCTAGGTTATGAACGTTGTAGCGTAATCCAATTGATGGATTTTAATTAATTAATTTCTTATAATCTCTGACCTGCCCTTGTTTCTCGCAGGTGACGGCCTGGACTGCTCCACATACCGTGCATGGGCTCCTGGCAGTCCTAGAAGGACCCGCAAGAACTTCGACTGTGTACTTCTCACGAGATCCAGGACATGGATTTCGACACCATGTAAGAAGAAGTACCCAATGCTCTGCGAGTTAGTTCCCGGTGGCCCTTACAAGAGGGGTTCTTTGTTTGCCTCCAGAATCAAAGCTAATGGTGAGTATACAAAGAGATTGTTTTGAAGCAGTATAATAAAAAAAATGCCGGTATTGTTTCATACCCCATATTCTGTTTAAAATTTTTCAGAAACAATGACGGATAATACGAGAGACAATGAATAATTTAATAAATAAACAATTTGTTACTACAATTACTATTTGTTAATTAAAAAAAATATCTTTCATTAATGTTGTTATTTAACGTAACATACGTTGCTAATTTATTTCATGACAATTAAACGCATAAATCAAATTGACATTGACAGCTTACAGACAGACCTTCATTGCCTCCCCTCCCTTCCCATTAATTCCCCGCCCTGTGAATCTCAGATCTTTGTGTTTTTGTTTACCTACAAGAATCTCATACTTACTTATTTTAAAATCTTTTTTAAATAACTATAAAAGCTTTTCTACATATAATGGGTCAAGGAAAAAGTCAGTTTACTGAGGAGGAACTTCAAGACTACGAGGTGATAGTTTTTTTCACTTTATTTGGTTTTTGCCCCAAAGTTGTGTTCTATCAAGAAATTTTGAACGGGTGACTAATTTCGTCGTTATTTACTTACAGGATCTGACTTATTTTACCAAAAAGGAAGTCTTATAGTGAGTACACATGTTTTGTTACGTTATTTGAACTTCTTCATTGAACTTGAAGCATTGACTGTAGTCTTAGAGAATGTACTGGCTGTATTTTTATTTCTTTCTAATCTGATTCATAATGTTAATCATAATCTTAACATTCTTAACTCTTGCACCAAATTATTTACTTGTCCAATTTTTTTTAGAATAGGTGTAAACTAAAGTTGAACTAGGTATGTCATCACTGTACCTGTTTTTCTGTTAATAATAGGTTTCCCTGTGCTTAATAAATGTATAGAACAATGCGAACAGACTGATTCATATAAATCATTATGTCAGTTTAGTATTTGGGAATGTTTATTTTCATCAACATCACCAGAAAAGCCTTTACTCAAAATTTTTGGGTTGGCTTTCAGTCTCAGGTAATCAGATGTAGCCAAGTAAATATTATATTCTGAATAACTTTAATTAATTAAGTATAGCAATTTAATAGTTTCCAACATATTATTTTATTATCTAATTAGTGAAACTTTCTTATATTTTCAGTGCTCATCAAAAATTCAAAGCCCTAGCACCCGAAAAAGTAGGTCACAACAAGAATGCGAAACTCCCGATGACTAAGATACTGCAATACCCTGAGTTGCGTGTGAACCCATTCAGAGACCGGATATGTAAGGTGTTCAGCTCCAGTAACGATGGGGACTGCACCTTCGAAGACTTCCTTGATATGATGTCTGTATTCAGCGAGATGGCTCCAAAGGCAGTCAAAGCTGAACATGCTTTTAGGATATTTGGTAAGATATTTTCCAACAGGAATTTCTAAGTTTAAGGCAATAGCTTAATAGAGAGCAGCGGTGGCCCAGTGGTGGCGGCCCAACGTAGGTGTATCACTTAGGTACAACTCAGCCTAAACCTGTGGGAATTTCAGGCATGATGTAATAGCTGTATTGTTGCTATGAGTGGCCCTCAAACTACCCTGAATTAGTCATTTGATTTGATCATTTTGATTTTGATAGTATTTTATTCATCTATTTTTGCATAACTGGGGCATTGGCTTGCTCTCTGCAAGGGATCAGAATCAGAATAAGAATTATGTATTTGTTAAACATAGGTATAAACATTAAGGATCTAACCATAATCTATGCTGGCCCAGCGCTGCTTGGTGGACGTCACATATCTATGAATTTTTGGTTCTCAGATTTTCCATGAATCAATGATGATAATAAGAGCACGCTAACTAGAGGCATTTCATTGCTCTTTACCTTAATTGCAACTATATTTCTGAAGTTCATTCTCTGGCTATTATATTCAGACAATTCTTGATAATTATGTTACAAGGCTGTTGGTTTTCTGATAATAAAATATGTTGCAGAACTAAACAAACTACTCTTTTTCCAGATTTTGATGGTGATGACATGATTGGTGTCTCAGACTTGCGTGAAGTAATTGAAAGGTTGTGCGGCCCTGAACTCAAGCTTGGTGACTCCGAGATCCAGCAGTTAGTCCAGAATGTTCTAGAGGAAGCTGATTTAGATGATGATGGAGCACTATCGTTTGCAGAGTTTGAACATATCATTGATAAGAGCTCTGATTTCTGCCAGTAAGTTTATTGAGTATTTATTATACTTACTTCTTTTATGAGTTAAATATTAGAGGGGCATGCAAATATTATAAACAAACAAACTGGATAAATGACATTTGCAAAGGGAGCTGTTGAATCAAGCCCTTACAATGAAAAGGCAAACACTACAAGTAAGGGTGTGGCCACATTTATTTAATGAAACAAAAAGACGACATTCCACTTCTTTTGGTTTAACTCACGCGACTCGACAACGCGTCAAAGAATATTCACTTTTAATGCATGGACGTAATGCTCTTTCTTATCAGTTCAAGTAGAACCGGAACCTTAGGAAATGTACCTTATGTTGCCTGCAACCTGCAATTAGATTGCATTTCTATATTCTGTGCTAAGTTGTTAATCCCTCTTTACTGATTCTCTTTATTTTATTTTTCAGCGCATTTAGAATAAGACTGTGAAGTGCGGACCGGTGATATATTCAAAATTCTGCCACTAAGTACATACTCATACATTCTCAATATTTTATACTAGTTTTATACTAACTTGTATTGTTTTTGTCTCAAAATAATATTCATATTCTGTTTATACAATAAGGAAAGGACCTATGCTATAAATTAAATATATCATTTTCTTTTGAAATAACGACAGTAGAAGTTTATACACTTGCCTTATTGGTGTGGTTCTTCCGCGGCCACCATGGCTCACGCACAATGGTCCAGCCTCAAGGTAGTCCGCAAAATTCAAATTTTCTTATTATTACTTACAATCATCAATACAACATGACACAACCCTCCAAGTTCCCAAAGGTCGAGGAACAACTTTGACTCAAGACTTATTAAAGGACGTTACTATGGGGATATACAACCTCTTATACCACAGAAACCCTGGTTCTTCCGATTTCGAAAAGGTGGCAAACAAACCACATCTACCATATGTCGCCTTCGTTTGGGTCATGCATGCACACCGGTCTTCCTTGCCAAAATCAGAGTACGCGATAGCTCTCTTTGTGAATGTGGTTTGGACGATGGGACGGTAGATAATATTTTTTTCAATTGTCCTAAATTGTCATTTTCTTTATACGACGCTCTCCCTCCAGATATACCCCGACCTATCAACTTTCAGTCTCTTCTCACCTATTCACATTCTGCCTTTATAGTTTATTTAAGAAATGTATATCTTTTCATAATTTAAAATTTTAAAGTCTGAAAGATCAAATTTTTTTCTTTTTTTTTTATTACTATTATTTATTTTTTTATAGACATATAGCTAAATTATTTTCTCTTTTCCTACTAATATTTTCTATTTCCTACTAATATTCCTTTTGTCTTTTTTTTTGTTTTTTGTATGATGCTGTTATTGTCTTGTGATGTTTGTGTCGTCATTTAATGTTATTGGTTTTAGGTGCCCTGGACCAAATTCCTGTCATCTCTCAAAATTTTAAAACACCGAACATTTTCCCTGCGTGTTACTCTCATACAACGTCGTAATTGGCCAAATACATCTCACACACAAGAGATGTGAATGCCACTATAGGAAAAAAAAAAAAAAAAAAAAACAACTTTGACCTTGAAAAATTCGTTCCTCAACTTTTATGAACTTGGAGGGTTTTATTGATGATTCTGATGATCATAATTCTGTAACTACACGTCTTACAGCCGCGAACGATATTTTCATCAACATGCAACCTAGCATTGGCCTGCGAATTGCAAAAAACGTTAGAAAATTTGAATTTCGTGGGCTACCGGTGCGGAAACCAAACCCCATGATAGAGGTTCTTCAGTAAGGTCAAGATGTATGAACGAGTGCGTGTATGACCAAATGTATGAACGTGGATGTAGCAAAAGGAGTATGTAAGGATCGTAGCGTAGCAGGTAGCGTTCTGTAGTATCTACCTACCCTCAGTCTTCAGTTTTATGTTCATGTATTAATAACGAATGGAACTTTTAAAATTAAGACCCATGTCATATTATATTAATGAAAGCTGTGGCTCTAAGATCATATCCATGTAACACCTTTGATCTTCGTTCAATTGTATTGGTGTTGGATTTACGAGGAAAAGCTTTTGAAGTTAGCTAAGTTTATATGTATGACTTAATGTTTGTGTTTGTAGTGTAATTGTATTGTTCAAAACCTGTAAATTTATTTTAATTTATAGAAAAAAAAAACTAAAACTGTAGTAGAATTTTACCAACAGCAGCTGTATGGGTAGAGACCCATGCTTAAGTTCATCACAAGAAAATTCAATACCTAGTGGAATTAATATAAAAAATGCTACAGATTATACAATGTCTATTTCTATAAAAGGCACAATGTGTGATGTAGGAATTTCAACTTTCAGGCTGAGCCGAATGTTGCATATCCATCCAATAGTATGCACAATGTTCTTTACAGCATTTCAAGCTTCCACCGTCAAGTAGAAATTAAGCAGTGCAACAGACTGCTTAACTGCTAGAGCAATTTTAGTATACAAGGAACCTTTTTCTATTGTAATGTTCAGTTCTAGTGTTTGACTGAGATGGTTCCTGACGTTTTTTTAACACTAATTAGTCAATTTGCCTGATGTGAACCATGGAGTGTGCTTGCCTAGAAGAAACTGATTCACTTGAACTTGGGAGGTATCCAGATTATTATAATTGGTAAACAGGAGGTAGCTTCTAGATGTGTTGAAGATAAATAAGCTTACTGATGGGCTCAAACACTCCTTCAACAGTCCACACTGCATAGCTAATAAGTATGAAGACTCGTGAGGGATTCTAGAGTAGAATCCCGAGCGTAGCGAGGGATTCTTCAAATTAGGCCTGTGGTTGATAATTATATAAAAAATGCATTCATTATGGTCTTCCCTATATTAATAATATTATTTTATTCAATGTGTATGAATTGTGAATCTCTAATTTACAATGAAGTGTTTTCATAATAGGTGATAAATTTTGTAATAATTGTGTAGTTTTGTGCTGTTCTTGATTTTTATTAGAACAATTTTGTAATAAAATGCCAAATATTTAAGTATTAAATTATTTTTCTTTGGAAATTTGTATATTATTAAGTACTCTTTGGTTTGGTATAATGTGTTTGTCTATAAAAGAGAAAATAATTTTTTATTGATAAATTTAAACACCCCTCCGAGAAGTCCCATGAAATGTGAAGGGAGGCGGGACTTCTGCTTAACCCTTTGGAGACAACAGGCGTGAAATTAAGTTATGTGTAGTTTTCCCAAAACATGTAATAATATAACTGGTATTCACAAGTGATAAGAAAGGAATGAAGCGTTACAATGATAAGAACTGAACAGAATCAAGCGATACAATGTTATGAAAACCTACCTACTGACTGCAGCTGAATATTGTAATAACTAGTGAAGTTTGCAAAATGAAAGCATCGGCCAGCAAAATAATAAAAGAATATTTCGATAGAATATAAAAAATATTTATTAAACTTATTAAAAAACATTTTATGACTTCGCTTACTCTACTTTAGTAAACAATCAGTTCTGTAGATAGCCTGGCAGCTTCATCCTCATGAATATCCAAGTTGTGAAGAAAGATACAAGAATACAAAGGAAAGCAACTGAGATTAACAAGATTCTGTTCAATTTAGGGGTTGAAGGGTTATGTGTGCGGTCGAGGATGATGAAGCCAAGACCACCAAGAGAGAACAGGAAGCTGGACGCCAATCCTTCCATGATGTACTGTCCATTTACACGATTTGGCATAAAGGCGACCGGTCGACTGTGCCCATGCTCATCGGTCGTTGAACCCACGCTCGGGGGCTCCACAATCACGTCATATATAATTCCTACAACAAAAACACGTATTAGATTCAATCTGAAACGAATCCAATAAGAAATTAATTGGCAATCTTACAAAACAATCTTCTAACCTCCGGTCACTAAAAAATATGAAAGCAGCACCAAAGAGAATGTTGTCATGGCAGATGGAGCTTGTAGCCATGTTGGCTTTTTAATTTTGATGTTGGGAATTTCGAGAACCGTGAATGGTATTGCAAATAAAGCTTCCATTTTTCGAATTTATTAAAACAAGAACCGACAAATCGCTAAACGCCTGTTGACGTCGATGACAGCATTGAGCACAATTCGGCATTATCTTATCTGTGACTGTGGCCTGTGTTGGTAGTAGGGATTGAAATGTTGATTGAAATAATCGACTATGGAACATGCTTTCGTAGTAGATTCCCGATTTCAATTTTAATTTAAAAAATCATTGCACAGTTTACCTTTCGTAGAATTATTGATATACATTTGACAACATCCAGTAAATTTGAAATAAATATAAACATATTATTATATGCCATTAGATGCCCATCTTCTCTTTTACAAAAAAATTTAGGCGATTCTCGTTCTTTTATCGTGACTTCATTTCATGAACAACACTCGAACAGATGTTGTAACACTCCTTTTTAATCATCTTGTTTTTGCAGTAAAATTTAGTTTTACTACTGCAAAAAAAAAACTCATAGCAGCCAATAAATTTTTAAATCATTTTAGCCGTGTTTTTATAAAGTCAGTTTAAAACAATAATCGCTTAAAAATACTTCAATGGAAAGTCAAATATAGTTTGGTGTAAATTTTTATTACTTGTAACGGAACAACCTGATGATAAAATTATTCGCCAATGAAAACGCAGCTAAGGCATTAAATGTTTAACTCCTATTGGTGCATTAATCTGTATCGATTATACTTTGATATTTCTACCAATAGGAGTTCTGTATTCAGTGAATCACTAGAAAGACAACGAGAACAAAAATTTTGGCAATTGTCAAATTACACGATTCGATTTTAGTAAAATTGAGCAAAAGTTCGTTCCCACATTTTTATCTGTTTGACGACGGCAGCAAATTTTTATTAATATTCAACCCCTCAAAATGTGTTAATTATTGTGCTTGTGTGATGTGTGTTCAGTAATATTATTCGATTTTCATTGTGAAGTTTGAAGGCGTCGCGAATATGTGTTAATTTTACGCACAAAATGGTATGGACTGTGAATATTTCACTGATATTACGATGAAGGGTGGTTTATGTGTGATATACACGTCTTTGCTGACAATTTCAGTGCTATCCAGGTACAGAAAATACATTTTTCGATGACATTAAAATATTTAAACAATACTGATTCTCATGAGTATGATCTTCCACAGTTGTGCTCTCTTCATTTTGGTGGTTTCGGAGGCTCTCCAGGCCGAGGGTGGCGTCGATACGAATGTCGATTTATCGGGACTACATAATGTCAGTCAGAAAATTGGGGTTGGTGAGCATGATGGTCCAGGGCCCCAGGTCCCACCTGATGGTCAGTTTCCTGAAGAACCGAAGACGAACGAGGACCATGAGATGATATTCGCCGAGACATTGTCATTGAACTCTGTAACTACTGAGGGGTGAGTGAAACTTTACATTTCAATAGTTAAGTACTTAGTGAAAGTGAGTGGTTCTGTTCAATGCTTCCACTGGCCTTCAGTTTTTTTTTACTCATTATCGTTCCATTTGTTATTGTTGATTTATTGGGAAACAAGTTTTTATGTGAGTTATATCAAAATAGTTTTTGATTACTTACTTATTGTTGGACCTTAACTAAAGTAGGATTTTCATGTCCTAATTAAGTTTTAATTAAATTTTAAAGAAAACATTGTTCATCAGGAAGTATTAACCCAAATGTAACCCATCAATGTAACAATTTGAACATCATTGTACTCAACATCAACTTGCAAGTCACTTAAAGATTTCATCATCATTATCTTAACTTTCAAATATATCATACTGATATGAATTTTCCAAATCAATTACTATGACATAATGAGTGCAGATTAGGGTAGTAAATTTTATTTAATAATGAAGAAGCTGCATAATTACAACATCTTCCATAACTTTAAAACAAATAAATCTTATTTCACAGTCAAAAGCACTGTTATCTTCTATTTACTACTTGCTTGTTGTCTATTATTACTTCATTCAGTTGAGATACTTCACACATAGTTTTTTTATAATTAGCAATCAGTTCTAATATTCAATGAATTAAAACATAAAAGGAAACCCGTTACATCAAATTGAAGCCAAAGAAAGTCAGAAATTGAACGAATTGTTAACATAAATGAAAGTCCATGATATTAAAGGTATTGTACTAACTAAGTTGTGTAAGTCATAAAGCAGATGCTCCATTAAAAAATCTGGTATTCAGCTTTAACTAAGTAAACTGGAAGGGGTTACATAGTTGGGACAATGCTAGCTAGGTAGATTATGATGATTCAGATGCATCTGGTTAGACTGGAAGCTCACACCAACATATTAATGAAATGGTTTGGCAGGTGCTGATGAAGATGCACCTAGTTACACTAGAAGCAAACACCGACATAGTTGGGAAAAGGCTAGACAGTTTTAAGTCAGTTTTAGTCAGGCTTTAATATCAAGTACCTACCTACTTAATATGTAGTTAGATAGTACTTATATTAGTTGTTGGCCATGACAGCAATGTAAGTAACAGTGCCCACATGTGAGTGTGTCCTCATTTTATGAGATAATGTTTTTGCATTGTGGTAACTGCAATGTATGCTCACTTTGATTTAGGTTTTATTATTGTGGAGAGATTCATCTCAATCTAGGCTTGTATTACTTTGAATCATGTCTTAATGTTGTTGAAAAATGAGAGTGAGGCCCTAGAAGTTTGGCTATCATGCCTTCTGTTCAGGGGCTGCCTTTTACTAACTTTCTACAAGGCAATGGAAAAGAATTGTACCATAGCATAGATCAGACAAGATCAGACAGATCTACTCAGGTCACATCAGTATTATCATGTCCCTGTACCCACCATTTCAGTGATATAGGTCATTAATTTTGTAGAGGTCCTTTCCTGTGTGATGAAAGCATCTACAGGTCAACATTGATGCATCATCTTCTTGCTCTTGTCTCATTCTATTTGGAGTTGGTGCTACACCTTTTCTTATTATAGCTCAATATATATTTTATTAAAGGCCTAAAAATATCCATCTATCATGATTATTGGGAAATCCCCCAAAATTCAAATTAATATTGGAAACACCCACAATCCACGGCATTAACTTATATGGCTAATATGTGGATGATCATTTGCTGATAACACACCCCAATATCAGCTGTTATCATTTTGGCTTACTGGGAAACTAATCTTTGTTGTCAATCTATTTCTTATCAGTGGTTGCAACCACGTGTTTTCATGTAGTTCAAACACGCCTGCTGTTGGCATTGGATTTCGTGACTTACGACCCTGGTTTTTAGTGCATGGTCTGTCTAGAATGCCACCAAAAATTGAACTTGGTCACTTTTAAAATGAACTTTGTCTGAGCGCGTCTTTAGAGGTCAAAGTCGCGGTCGAACTTCGAAAAGTGAGAGAATACTCAACAACGAAGATACTGGTGTCGCATTCGTAGTACAAAAAAAGAGAAAGGCTTACGGCCTGTTATAAGTAGGGCATAAATAATGTGTGTAAATGTCAACCGACCAAAAACATCTTGCAAGAAATTTTTCTGCACGAATTATCCGGAATTCCTGACCAACCAATCATAAGTTAGTCATTTGAAACATGTACGAGATGTATCACGAATATAGGGCTGGTTACCACGTCACAAAAGTGGAGCAAGGGACCTGTGAGAAATAACGCAATTCATTGTCTGTTCGAGACATCTGTCCCCCCGAAACCGGCCCTTTTGAAGACATGCTTTGTGATGTCTTCTTACTTACTGTATTGAAAGACACAATGCGTGTGTTCACCCCTCTGAACATTTGCTTTTGGCCCAGGAGAGCCACATCTGCAATAATACAGGGTGTAAACAACCTCATCACGAAGCCGTCAATCAAACATTCTGTACATCAAACTAAGTAACTTTACGCAAATCTATTGCTGGGAAACGACTTTTTTTTTGGAGTGAAAAATCATGTTTTGTGGTAGAACTCAATCTAACGCACTAAAAATATTGCAACTTGTACCTATCTTTTTTAAAAAAAGCTTGTCAAAAAAGTTGGAACTTTGACCTGCAATATCTCCGTACCTAACTTGGTTCCCAGGTACCTATGGTGTAGACAAAAAATGATCGCATTGACTGGGAGAACAAGTGCCTTTTGGCTTCGTTTAGAGGTGTATTACACCCTTTATTATAAGTAGGTAAAGTTTGGATGTTGGAAATCTTCGGAAATACTTTTATCCGATTCCGAAAATTCTTTCACTGATGCCAAGCTTCATTATTTCCGAGTGTCGTAGGCTTTATTTGAAACGTTCACGAGGGATAATTGCGACCAAAAAGCGAACGAAGCCACGGACAAAAACTAGTCACAGATAAATCCCGAGTTAGGTAAACTGTTGAACCAGTTTTCAATACGTGACGTTGGAATTGAAAGGCGTGTACCGGAACCCGCATAATTTTAGACGAAAATTGTAATCATCGAGCGTTGACCTTGCTCAAACATTTTGTCACTAAATCGCTTATCGGGGTCGAGATGTCGCGTATGATGAAAACAGTTATACAGATTAATTTTTGTTGAAATGTAACTTAAGTTCTGGCTATGGCCCGTAGTCTCTCCTGCTTGAAGTTTAAAAATTCTCCCACCGAAACGGACTATCGGGATAAAAAGTGTCCTATATTGTAACCCAAATCATGGTCCACATGTATACTAAAATATTACTTAAATCGAAATCCGATCTGCTATTAAAGCGTAAAAAGATACGATAAGTCAAAATAGAAATGTAAGTACTTACCTATTTTACATAGGCCTGTGGGTAGGTACTTATAAAATGCTGAGAAAAGGTGCACGGTTCGGGTTGGTCGTATGAAGAAGAACCGGCCATCAATGGTTACATCTAAATGATTTGGTTACAATATACCTAATCATGTTACAGCAATAGTAATTAGGGTATGGGGGAGCAGCGTAGTCCCGACAATAAGGCTGACCTAGGTTGACCAAGTTGGAGTGTAGAAAGGAGAAAATGGGAATAAGAATGGTTACGATTTGGGTCAGGGATATCATGATCTTTTTTCTTGTGTTTCCGTACAGTGAAGTTGGGATGCCAATTTGTATGTTGTCGGGTTGTTGCCAATCAAAACATTTCCTTGACTCGGAATTCCGACTGTGCTTATCTGTTGTAGTAAAACAGTAAGATGTATTCGCAGTAGATCATGGAACTTTATGACTCAAAACATACGAGTAACACTATCATGCCTGAATTTTCCCGAAGGTTCAGTTGTGTTTAACGCCCATGTTCAAACTTCTCAGCAGAGCTGTCCTTGTTTTTTCTATGAATCACAATCCTCCAAGCGGCAGGTAAGTGACGCTGACAGGATATTTCAAGCCAATGTTTATAGAAACACCGATAGCCACGAGACGTAGGCATATTAACTAACAGTTAAACGTAAGTAAGCTATAGAAAGCGGCCGTAAGTCCTATGAACCAGGGGGTTATTAAGTACTTTTAGTTTCAATCGAAGCGTAAGAAACACGCAACCACAAAGCCTAATGCGAGTCCCTATGATAACTTACAGTTTTTTTTTTTAAACCGGGAATAAGCAAAGGTTTTTGGTGCTGGACTGTGTGTTAAAAGAAATATCCGGTCTTTGAAGTTAAAGAAGGCCGTAAAAGAACACATTTCTTGTAAGACATCAAAAGTTCGGCGTTAAAAGATTATTTCCCCTTTTCACGCGCCTTCCGTTGCTACCAAATTCTTAATTTAGAAAAGAACACTTATTGCCTACCGTGCATCTATTTTGAGTTCTTGAAACACATCAAAAACATCTCTCTTTGTTTTGAATTCTGTGAGTCAATCCCACTGTAATCCAGTGCTGTTTTACTGGCATTTTTCCTACCAAAAAGAATGAAATATTATCTAAGTAGTCTTCCAACTAGAACATTCATTTATTTGTTTTAAATTCCAACGTCCGAAATTGCACAATGTATAGACCAGGGCAGTACCTTAGTAAATTCGTAAACAAATAAATTAGCGCCCAACAATTTCCAGTTCATCACGTGCGACATGTTTTTCTAACATATTAGTATCGCGCGTGACTGACACGCCGATCTGATGTTGCGATAACTGATAGGCATATTCCATACAGCTACTATTATATGTAAATAGAAGCAATGGAAACATTCGTTGAGGGGCTTCTTGTTATGAAATTGAGGTCTAGAACCGTCCGGTGTTTATCGATTGAATCTCAACAGGGTCTTGAAGTAGGGGGCAGGGAGGGTAGGGAGTTGAATTATAGAAACGATTGCACTCTCGCTATAAAGATATTTTCTGCCCCATATAATTTGTGATTAATGTGCCGCAGTCCAGCCAATTCCCAGCTTGTTTCACCAAACCAGGGCTACTTGTACAAGTGTCATTTGTTTCAAAAACTCAACTCCAAACACAGATCTTGGTCGTCTTCGTAATCTTTCTCTTATCCTTCTAACTAATTTCTAGAGCATATCGTCTGATGATCTTGCAAGGCCGCTCCTCTCCTGATGCAAGATAACTTTGAGATAGCGATCGATTACTCCATTCATGTTTTTTCTGATAATAGCTCGAAACACGATGTAGTAACCTTGCACTGTGGTGTGATAATACCATGTTCCACAATTGTTTCGACGATTGTTTATAGTTATGTTATCGTATCTCGTTCAAATATTGTTGGGTTTTTAACTGTGGCATTATTGGACTGTCGTCTTTAGTCAATTTGTATCTTCTTCCATACTTCTATAAACCATAATCTGTATACACGTCCCTTTATCACACCTCCCCTTTCTTGACATACTCGTATAATTTTTACAAAATCCGTCCACTGATTCTATAGCCATAACATTTGTTTTAAACTTTAAACCCTGTTCCTCCGCATCCTCATCTACCTAGCCTTTTTTCTAAACTGTGGGTCGGTTTCCTTTCGGTTTTAACCGTATGACTGAATTCCTCCTCATTACATGTCTAGAAGACAAAACACTGTATTTCTGTTCAATACGTGAGAATCCGCTGGATGCGAATCGCACGGGACCGGTCGATGTGGCGACACTCGGGAGAGGCCTATGTCCAGCATTGATCGTCTTTCGGCTGAAATGATGATAATGATGATGTATGTCATTTATGATACTTCAGTGAGCACATGACGTTTTATTCACACAGTCGCTTTTAACAAGTTTGTAATTGATTTTGTGCACGTCTTACTACATCGTTCTCACATATATGTTTAATCACACATGAATGATGTAACCAAGATTTTGTAAAAATATATTGATTTAAAAGAGTGTCCATGGAGTTTCTTGCCCGTTCTTCTCCATAGAGATCTACGCTAGGGAATGGGCAACTACAGTACTTTCTCAAGTTATTATGCCTTGTGACTGTGACTGTAGCTTTGATTTTATTTGTATTTTGATTTGATTTGACCATTACGGCACTTTTGATTCAAAAGTGCCGTAATGGTCTAGTTGAAATAAATGCTTTGAGTTTTGAGTTTTTTTTGAGTTTTTGAGTTGTCTTCATAAACATTTCATGAGAAATTTTTCAACATATAATTATTAAAGTCACTATTATTCTGCATGCCTGATTGTGAATGACATTCCCGCCTTCCAATTTAAGAGCTGATTTTTTTTAAAATATTTTACAAGCTTTGCAGAATATTTTCGTGAAATGCTTCACATGCACGAAACAAATAGCACCTATTCCTAGTTCATTGACTTCTTTAATTTATTATCTGACGGCAACATTCAAGTTTGAACAATACAAAGACAGAAACTGTATGAAAAACTTAATTTTGCATGCATACGTGACGTCTATGACAATCAAATTGGAAACTCCGAAAATTTTCCACCAGACTATTATTTCTACTAACGTTTTTGTTTAACGATTTGATGAAATTATGTGTTTTTATTCCCACACACGTTCTCATCAAAAATATCATTTACTCTTCTGTATAAAAATAAAACAGACAAGTCTCTTTATATAGATTTTCTATAGACGTAACTCTCTCCTGGCTCCATGTCACTTGGGTCCACGGTCATAGGTAATAATTTGTTTTTCTCTTCAATTTTCTCAGCATCCTTACCTTATCATTCACTTTCTTTTCATTTATATCATCGCACATCGTAGTGTAAATGTGGTGCTGCTCCACAAACGTTGGGACTCTATATCAATGTCCTGTTGTTTGTTCACTACATGAACTGGTGGACGCTACTGAAAGCGCCAAACTACATGTAGCTTAGTTCTAGGCCGAATTTTACATTGCCATCAACACACTAAGAACAAAATCGCACACTTAATTCATCTTCATTTTCTGTACTCTCTACACGATTCATCTTTATAGCATCATGCCACTTGCGGTCCCCTGCTCAGCGCAATATGTTTTTCACTTGAAATCTCCCATCATCAAACTTTCATTCACAACAATTCATCCATCTCATGGATCCACCATCTCGTGGAATAATTAAAAATGAAACGGGGACTTTCTGGGTTATTCTTACATCAGGGTCCAGCTTTCCCCCTTAAGAGAATCCCCCCCTAAGGGGGGTTCTCTTGTTGCGGGACTGTTCGAAAGAGATACCGCGGCCCCGGAACGTAAAGGGCGAGGAAGGAACATGGATGGGTTTTAGTCAGTAAGAGTGACACTCCCTCCCGCTCCGCCCAGAGTGGGAGAAGTCATATGATGATTACCCATCCTAAAAAAAAAAGGGGGGGGGGTTCTCTTAAGGGGTTATAGTGGAATAAGCCATGAACTATCTGGTGTCCACGACACAAGCCTTGCTTAGTGTGAGTGGCACTAGATGGCGCTGTGTGGTATAATGTCCAGCGTTATTTATTATTATTTATCCACCTCTTCTTGATCTCTCCATCCATCCACATTTATATCCCACACTCTCTCGGGTACACCTGATTCATCTTTCATCCCATGCCAACACACTAATCACTTGCACGCTTTAACAGTCGTTCAACCGTCAAGATAACTGTTCTTCAACGGCCAGAAACACAGAAAGCGAGAGTATTGGCTAAAAATAGCCGTTCGAGTTGATGCTGGAACTGTTGAAGTAGAGCGGCAATGACCTTAGAGTTTAACGAGTATTCGACTCATGCTTTCGTTCTTTATGGTATGAATGTGAACGACTTAACTTCCGGATTTCGTTCGTTTTTGGACATATGAGTGGGCTTTGATACCAAGCAGAGTTCATTGCCACCCGTGCTTTGCAAGTCATTATTTGAATCTTTACGTATTCGAATGTTTAGCCGTGTTTTCACTTGCGTTAGAGCGGAAATTGAAAAAATTGCTCTGCATTTTTTTTGCTAGTCGTGTGTGAATGGCCTTGACAATCTATCGGGTTGCTAGAACAGCATGCACATTTAAATATTTAATTTGCAGCTCTGCTGAAATTACTTGATCCATACAAAATGAGTTTGATAGTTAACGAAAGATATTTTTAGTTTACCCTTATTATCGGTGAAAACCAGAATAAGGCAAATTAGAAATATCAGGTATCCCTTCACATAATATCAATATTTAGACGTCCTTTGTTTCCGATCATTAGGGCCTTGAAAATACAATAACTGCTTGCCAATGTTCTGATAGAAAATATCGTTGAGAATCAGCGGTAATTAAGATTTTCTCGATATGATAGTGAAGCTGCATACAGTGTATATTTATGGGTCTTTTAGTAAGTGGTTACTAGTTTAATTACTTGTGACCTTATTGAGAAATTGAATTTCTACTATAGCTACGACTATTATTACCGACCATTTAAATACTAGACTAGTAGTAGTAGTAGTATTTTATTGTTAGAAGTCGGTAAATTAGTAATTGGTGTCGATTCTGTTGTGCACAAACCAAACTTAATATAGACTATTGCTATCTTTTACTAAAAGACAGTGCGAGAAAAGGACGGCTATAGCTATGCACTAAGTTAGAAATGTCAAACTAGTTTATGCCTTGCGCTTCACCGTGTTTTTAGTCGACATGTTTTTACGTGCACCCTTCATTTGTATAGAAATATTAGTTCGAATTAAATTTGACAGCTCTAAATTACGTCCGTCTCTTTCTCGTTTTATTGGTGAGAAAAAGATAGTAATAGCCTAAATTAAGTTTAGTTTGTGCACAACAGAATCGACACCATTGCCTCCATTTAGTTAAAACTAATCAACTGCGATTCAATCTCTATTTACAAATCTCGGTGATACGCTACTAAATTACGATGACTTGATAAACGTGTCTTATCAATAATCACTAATGTCACTATAATCTCAGCAAGATTTTGCTAACTAATTAATAGGTAAAATTAGTAATACGTGATTAGGCAGTTTGCTAAAATGAAATGACTCTTTTAATTTACAAATTATGTTGCTGCTAGATACAATTTTATTTTTATCTTTGCTAAACTTCTCGCTTTATAATATTTGCTTAGTTTCGTATCTACTAGTAAGCTCCTGCTGGAGATTTTGGCAACAGTAAGTACAATTTATGGCCAGGTGGTTAGTCCCCTTCAATTTGCACAGTAAGACTAATTTCCTTTGACAGACATGATATATCATGAAGTACAGTGTTGGCAAATATCAAATAGGTTGTGGTTTGAATGGATTGGAACTGCTTGACTTGCACTCAGTCATAACATTCTAGAAATAGCAGCTTTGGCGGGTATCAAATTGGTTGCACTCAGTCAACTCATTTAGCGTCATATGTCATCATCATTCTCCACCATATATCGCAATTTATTTAGGGTCGTCGCAGCGTGTCTTCCATACTTCTCCATAATTCTCCAGCTCAGCAGACACCTCCTTTCTAGCAATATCTTCCTTCACACAGTCCATCCATAGTTTCTTTAATCTTCCTTTACTCTTATTGTCATCCACATTCAAACTCAAAGTTTTTCTCACTACACTTCATTCCAGTAAAATATCTACATACAAATGTGGCTGGCACATACCTACATAAACTCGAGCTCTTTTGTCAAGAGGCTAGTCAGAAAATACCCACCTGCCACAATCTATACTCGTCTACTAATCGTTTTAGACACGCTGTCCATGAACTTAACATTATTGAATTCTAGAGAATTTCCAAGTTTTGACTAGTTAACTTAGTGCAGACATGTATTATACCTACTTTGTTCTTTGATAACATTCTAAGTATTTGTGTTTCGAAATCACGTTTGGCAAATATTGATCCACGTGCGTGTCTGGTTAAACTCTTTATTCTTATACAAATTCTTGGCTTTATTGTCGTTGCTCAACAATTGACATTGTGAACGTTTAGCTGTCTTATCATTCTATGCTATCGTGGTATCTCTCGTACCTCCTCTCCCCTCTGGTTCTCCTTACTATGCTTTTGTGTTAGGAAACAGTAGTATTTTATTTCCTGTATTCGTCTACTTGTCAGGAGCAGGGTCCAAACTACCGTTGATTAGGCCCCCAGATACGAGAACCTTCTCAAAATGCGACCCATATCGAAAAGTATTATTCTCTACCCTTCTGAATCAGTAGTATTATTATCCCTTATTATCTTCAAAAGTTGTATAACGGCTCAACGATTTTTTACGTCAATGATTCGTTTCCAATTCATCACACAAATTACGAGTAACTATCTAATCTCTTCAACAAATTGGGTAATGAAACGCAATAACTCAACATTATCTGCAGGGCGGAATGCCAAAAGTAACGCATGATATGATATGCAAACAAGAATTTCCAGCCAATAATAATATCGCAATGAGTTATAATTTAGGGCGCCAATAGATCCGCATATTTTAGGTTAGGAAAGGTGATTTGTTTCTTGAGTCTTCTTTGAATTGTCCTCTCATTATTTCTGGCTATTACTGGCGCTATTTCATATCTTCATCTATATCTATCGTCTTGATTTATCAGGCTAGGACTTTCTATCACGCAAGTGCTATTTTGCACCTAAATCAATCGGAAAATAACTTCTACTATCAACTTAAATCATCATCATGTACCTTTTAAACAACTATGTCATGTTTGATTTACTTCCAGTCGACCCAATTGCTGAGTTGTATTGTATGGTCGACAAATATATTTTATCAACTAAACTTTCTTCTAATTCTCTAGATGAGGGGAACTGGCTTATCCAAGCGTATAAAGTTGAAATCCTTAAATGAATCAATCAATGTGCTGAACTGCTGCAGCTTTGTCCAATGTGACTCCCATTAAGTAGTATTCCATTTATTTGTTACAAATTGCCTTCAATTGAGGAAGATTAATCTTAAATATTACATTTTGTGACGCTAAATTGCACAGAATTTATGTGAGTTTTGTCGTAGCACTCGTAAATATGTTTATTTGACATCTTGATTATCATTTTTTGTTTTGAAGAGAACAATTCTTGCAATTGTCAAGTAGTAATGCAAATTGCAATATGAAAAGATCATGCAATATTTGCTCCGAATTATGAAATACCAGTTACTTATCAAGATTAACAATTACGCCCAAATAAGTATTTTCTCAATTACCCTACTAAATAATCAGTTACAAAATACTAAATTCCAAAACCATTAAAACGGCAAGGAAACCGGCTGAAATACCGTACTATCGATTCAAAATAATATTAGTGCCAAAACTGGCAGTCTAAGTAAATTAGCTGGTGTTAATGGGAGGTGATAAATGATCGCTTTGCAATTTAAAACCGTTAATTGCTATCAGAATGAGGCTTGTTACACACCGTTAATTGATATTTTAGCGTTGGTTAACTAATTATAGCTGATTAGTTGTCAATGATAAGAGCACCGGCTTTCATCTGATGGATGTTAGGACTTGGATACTAGAACATTGTTGCTGAAAGACTATCTTGAATTCGTTGCTCTAGTCTTGTCTATTTGGTCGCAAAGAGTTTCTCCTCTTCTGGTCCTTGTTTCATTCTCAGGTCGGGCAATTCCACGGTCTGAAAAGCGGCTCGAAGACTGGATTTTTACCCGGTTGATGGGAAGAGGCTCGGGTCCGTGGCTTAGGCCCCCAGTGGTCGAGGCATCTGTGGCCGACGCTCCCGATTCGTTCGCGCCTTATAACATGGAACTTAAACATAACTAGCAAAATTTGGGTGTTCCAATAGGTTCATCTTTGTCTAACCCTTAGGCAAAGCAGGCGAATTGTTATGTTGAATGAAACAAAATATAGTTTGCGGTATGAGATACAGTATGTATGAATTCTATGGACAGTGTTGCCATTGACGCATGAGTTGAAACATGACCGTGACATACCAATAATTGTGCTGATGATGGAGTAAAATAGTTTTAATGACTTGATAACTATGATC
This sequence comes from Xestia ashworthii, assembly GCA_950022955.1. Classification (NCBI taxonomy): domain Eukaryota; kingdom Metazoa; phylum Arthropoda; class Insecta; order Lepidoptera; family Noctuidae; genus Xestia; species Xestia ashworthii. The sequence goes on from OX465552.1 coordinate 23,198,894, forward strand.
GTGTAGAAAAAACCATTGCCCTTCATGGTCCAACGACTGGCCATTAGGAGAAAATTGCTATCATCAGCGCTATGTTTTATTTATTATTTTTACGTCCCCACTGGTCTCCAAACGGTGAAGTAAAACATCATGCATGTCCTCGAAACAAACATTCGAAGACATGTGACATCTTCCAACTCGTACGAATACGTTCCACTTCCTCTAGAAGAAAGGAGGCCTGTGTCCCACAGCCCTGGGAACATTAAAGACTAAATACGAAAGGAAACTTGTTAAGGTCTAAACTGGACATTTTTAATGCCTTCTGAAAGATTACACCTGAACGAACCCACATGGGTCTATACGCAAGATAAACATCTAACTCTTTAATGGGGCAGGCATTATTGGCTTCGACTATCGTTGAATGATATAGGTACGCCTTAGGTAGACCTAGGTGTTCATCTGGCACCAGGAAGCTTACAAGGATCATAATGATTTTAATCAATTTCAATCATCGGATTTATCATCTTTGCCAGACACCTGCTTAGTTATACCCGTCTGAGAACACATTCCACACTCTATATACAGGGTGACTGGCTCGGGACCCGCCATAGCAAATTCGCATAGAGAGGAGGTCATTTGCTAATTACTGAACCTTACTTTCCCTTGGCAAAGTTTTATAGTTTAGGAGATATGCCAATTTTATAATTTATTGAAATTTTTCCAAAATTTGACCTTCAAGCATTCATAACTTTTTTTTGCTTTACTTTTGTGGGTTTTTTTTTACTATTTGTTGGTAGTCATAAACATTGGTGATTAAAATACCTCGGAACTTCCCTCAAACTGGGGTAAAAAATAAGATGTACGCTTTTTAAAGAAAATAATGCCAAATCAAAATCATTACGATCAAATTCAACCTCAAATTAAAAAAAGCTACGGTGTCCCGAGCCAGTCACCCTGTATACAACCGCCATTGTTTATAGATAAGTACTAGGTACTTATACAAACCAATTGCCTACTTACATAAGTTTATTGACTCAAAAGATTATTAGATAACAGCCTCCTTAATCGAACCCTCGGCTCAATAGCTCTGGGCATTCGATTGATGAATTACTGACCAGTAAAATAATTGCCATTGTACTCTGTAAAAGTTGTTAGGTAATGTCGTTATATAAATAATAGGCAAGCTGACATAATGGCGCGGTCAGCTAAAATATTGGAGTGTTTAGTTTTTTCTTCTGATTAACCATGTAGTTTTTTAATTGGTTTTTGTATTTTGTTATTAGTTTAGTAGTCGCGGTGTTAGGTTTCATTTCAAGGTCGTACCAAGTTTTATTGGGGTTTTCAATTGAGATTTTTTCAGTAGTAGCTGGGAGTCTACATTTGTGCGCTGTTGATGATAATAGGCCAGCCCCAAATCACATGGGACCTAACATACCTATCGGATGAAATATAGGTGTGCTATAGGTAAACCTGTGCCTAATCCTTCAGGCATTACAGAACTGATGATCATCATCTGCTTAGCCTTTTACCAACTATGTTGGGGCCGGTTTCCAGTCTAACCGGATGCAGCTGAATACCAGTATTTTACATGGAGCGACTGCCTATCTGACCTCCTCAACCCAGTTAATTCTGGGTATTACGATACCACTTGGTAAGACTGTTGTCAGACTTTTTTGGGCCACTGACTACCTGTAACGACTGTCAAAGATGGACAAATGCTAGCCGGGACCAACAGCTTAACTTGCTTTCCGAGGCACGGAGGAAACTCTGTATGAAAGGGTGGTCACCCATCCACAGATCAACCTAGGCAAGCACGGCTTAACCTAAAGATCGACCCGAGCGGCTGTTACATTTACATTACAGAACTGATGATATGCCATGTAATAAGCTTTATTATTATAATTGCAAGTCGTCTATCAATTTAACGACTTTTCGTTTACAAATGACTAATGCAGCAGTGAAAGTAGTACTTAATCAAAAGTATCCGTCTTCAGAAACGATTGTTTTCTGATTGAATTGCTTATCAAGGTGTATCATAATTTGATACACTTTTTAATTTTATGTAATCGAATTTGTTTTTCAAATATGTCGCTCGAACCACATTTAATTAAAGGGATGTAGCACTAGACGAATTGAAACACGCTTTGTTTCTGTCAGACGTCTGAAGTTGATAGAGATATCTCCATCATCATCATTTCAGCCGAAAGACGTCCACTGCTGGAGACAAAAACATTTAATGCAGATGCTCCAGAGTAGCCTAGCGAAATTCAAATTTTCTTACGTTTCTCAAAGTCATCAATACAACCCTCAAGTCCATAAAGGTCTAAGAACCACTTTGACCTTGTAAGTCTTTCCTAGACCTTTATGAACTTGGAAGGTTGTTTTAATGATTTTGATGATTATAATTCTGTAACAAGCTACATACGTCTTACAGTCGCAAATCTTATTTTAATCATCATACAATCTAGCACTGGCCTGCTAATTGCAAAAAACGTAAGAAAATTTGAATTTCACGGGCTGCCCTGGAGCATCCACCTTACATAAATGCTTTTTATTTATTTCTTTCTCCCTTCTTTCAAATAAGGACACACCACTAGCGAGCGAGCGAGTGGGTGTGGGTGGGCGAGGTCCTATTCATACTTCGTTCGGGTCTTTCGGTAGTTCGCGGTGTTAACCAAATAAAAAAAAAAAAATAACTTTAGCTTCTGAAGTCGGTGACCTTTGTTTGATTGATTTATTTTTTTTGTCACCGACTTCGGAAGCTAAAGTTATTTTTCACCTTTTTTTTTTGAAGTCGGTTTTATTTTTTCCAAAAAAAGTTTTTATTTTTCACTTTTTAGTGATTCACATGTGCTTAATACACAAGGAAAGTGCATACCGTTACAATTACAACAAGCCCAAATACGACTAGGATACATTATCTCATTATGGAGTTCCGTGACTCTTGGCTTCATCATCAGATCTGATGGTAGAATGGTTCTTATCAAACGCAAATCCTTCATTTACTACATAATTAACTTCGAAATAATTACGAGGGTCAAACGAAAATACACTTTCAATGTCGGGAGGTAAACAGGTGTAAGTTAGTTAGCGTAACCGAAATATGCGCATAAGCAGTGTCATAAATATCTGACACTTCTGACAGTACGGTCACAGTATAAATATAAGCAGTAAACCAACTAGGCTCGTTTTTGTGAAATCAAACACAGAATTAAGGTTGTCAACTAAACTTGTTATGTTCCACCCGTAAATAACGACACTATGAGTATCCTGTTACCTGAAGCTTCCTTGAAGTTCGTGTAAAACTTTGCATGGTGTGTGCATATTCCTTTGCTTTGGTGTGTGCATATTCCAACTATTTGTTACTAGTGAAAGTCATCATCATCTTCCAGACCTTGTCCCATTCTACTTCTGGTCGGCGCAACGCGTTTTCTTCGTCCATTTTTCCGAGTCAGACGTCACGACCCACGTCATCATTTATCATCTTTCTTTTTCATACAATGCCTCACATAGTCTATCCATCTTTTCTTTAGCCTTCTCTCTTTTAGTCACATGCGTTTGATCGAAATTCGGCTGTCTTATGGACATGTAATGAGGAGGCATGTCCATAAGACAGCCGAATTTTTCTGTAAGAGGCGCTACTTTCAAACTTCCTCCTTTCTCATCGTTCTTAGTGGAAATACTTTACATGTTGAAAATAATTCCTTTACTGTGTACCTGTGGTACTGTGTCTTTGGCAATGCTCTCCACGAGGCCGTTTGGATAATATTAGAAACGTGGTTGTTACATTTTTGCAATAGATGTTTGTTTTGACGTATTTATGATACGATGTTTCTCGCGTGAGAAACGTACGAGTAGTATGGATTGTGAAAAAGATCATAGTAATGTCTAGAAAAGGGGTTAGTGCTGAGATGACGAGTAATAAAGTAATGTGGAAGAAGAGACCTGGCAGAATCAGGCAGGTATAAATGATAATTGTTTATTTCTGATGAGAAGGAAAATGTTGAATTTTGTAGACGCTGACGGAATCACAATAGAGAAAAGTTTAAGTTGCTGTATCGACATGAACATACCTAAGTAGCGCTAAGTTGATGAAGAAAAGTCGAACGTAATTTTCGTTTCGTTTTATGACCATTCTCGTAGAATAAGTAGCGGTAGTACTTGACCAAATGATTAGCACCAACTGCATAAAAGATAAGTTAAAGGAGACATGTTTAATTTAAATAGCTACACATAATAAAACCTAATCTAAATATACGCTAATTGGTAACTACTTGCATTTGCAATTCAAATGGTCGTGGTTCACTGATTGTAAATGTAGGGCAATAGTTTAATGATCGCATTTTCTGCGCACACTCATTTGTTTTACAAAATAAGAGAGCAAAGATTTTAAAAGATATTCGTATTTCATTGCTTGATACATCCGAAAGGTTAGGAAGAAGTGTTACCTTATAGTACACCCACATTCCCCCAGCTTAAGTCCCATCTAATAGGGGCGCGCCTATTTGCATTTGCCATCAACCAGGCTCAAATCCATACACCATTTGACAGAATGTTATTGAGAAATTTTTGACGGAAAAACCCGATATCACTGCCCTGTATATATAGGAGCCAAACCTAGAACGGACCTCATTGCTCAACGTTTGCGACCATTATGTCTGCTCAATAAAGGAAAACTCAAGTGAGCAGGGCACATTGCTCGCAGAACGGATGGCCGATGGTGCCGAAATATTCTGCAGTGGCGACCGCGAACCGGAAGACGATGCGTTGGAAGACCTCTCACTAGGTGAACCGATGACCTGGTGAAGGTTGCGGGAATCCGATGCGAGTCGCACGGGACCGGTCAATGTGGTGACACTTAGGGGAGGTCTGTGTCCAGCAGTGGACGTCTTTTGGCTAAAATGATAAGATAAGATAATTTTTAATAACGGTAATTGAACGATGAAATGTCAAATGTAACGCAGCTATCCAGCTGTTTGTTTTGTATTTGTGATTTTTTATTGGACATATGAAATTAACCATACTTATATTCAGCGAAAAGAGGGAATATTTATCGCTTTAAGGAATATTACGACCTATGAAATGTTAGTATAGTATTACCTTCGCCATAAAAATAGTATGCTTCAGATGATAAATGTGAAAGTTTATGCTAAAACATACACTCGTAAAATCACAGGTGCAAGATTTATCGGAGAAAATACAATCGTAAATATGGGTAAAGCAAGTAAAGACAATACGGCTGGCCTAGACAGAGGAAGAGTTAACCTTCACTCTTGGTCTCATAAAGAATTGTCCACAGATCTCCAAAGACAATACAAAAGAATACCAAAAATCACAGATAGACATTTACACTTGGTAAAGTCAGTTTGTCTGATGAGATGACGAAAAATAGAGAAGTATGGAAGTGGAAGACATGCTGCGCTGACCCGAAATGAATTGGGAGAAGGGCAAGAGAATAATAAATGTTAGTTTGTCTGAGACATAATTTTACCCAGACAGACATACATGTATGTATAAGACTTCGACCTCAGCTCATAACGGATAAACCATCGGAAAAATGCAACCTGCTATAAGTAACACAAATGTGGTTTCAAATGTAAAGAGGAAAATTATCGAAATAGGCATTACGTTAGCTCTTCAATTTTCCACGTCTGTCTCCCCAAGTTCTTTTAAAGTATTCCTTGTGATGAACAGCTAGTTCTAAATCAACGAAGGATTACTAAATATTTACCCGATCAAATCTCTCGAAAATGGTCCCACAGTTTACTAATATTGAATCCTCTAGTAGGTGTTGCACCTCTGCCATATAGTACAAGATACCGATCTGCATTTTCGTCCATATATCTCGAGCAGCCATATTTTTCAAAGTTTCTATCTGGTTTCTCTCGATATCAATATGTATCTCGCGATCTTATCCTGCCGATCGTCTCTTTAAACCATGTTTCAGTTATGCCAAGTTCTCGCGTATATTCTTGTTCGGAGAGGTTTTGAAAGTACGCCGCGTTTCGTTGTTGCTTTCCGTAGCTTGTAAAAGGTATTGCCTCGGACGTTGCAATCGGTCGTTCAACTGTCTGGGAGGTGAGACAAGCTACTATTGGTGCGTGAGCGCAGCTTTCGAGTTTTCGTCGAGTCGGGTTATTGAAGTGTCCGACTCCAAAAATGGTTTTGGTCGACGCCCATTGATTTTCGTATTGTCGGAGAAGAATGGTTATTTAGTTACGGATTTAATTTGAATTGATAGTTTTACAAATGCTATTTCATTTAAGTACCAAATTATAAACGGTAACGTAAGAGAGGCACTGATTAGAATTTCAAATTGTTTTTAACATTATTACACTAAGTATACGTCAATGTATTGTATTCATGATCTTAGTCGATTCTCATTAGCACCGTTAAATTTTCTTCTAACTTCTAACATTGTTTTCACACATTATTAAATCAAGTTCTTACTAGAAATTCAATGTCAGAGAAAACTTAAATATAATGGAATTTCTAATTAATCTTGCAACATAATAAGCAAAGTAACCTGTTAATAGGGTGTAATAAATTGAAATTATGGTTTAGCACGTATGGTTACCATGGTAATTTGCTCGCGCAATTACGGAGAGTAATGGCATTTCTAGAGTGATAAAAAGCCAGCGTATTAACGTCTAGTACTAATAATTTAATGGCGGTTATTATGGGGCGGCTATCTGTTAAGATTATTACTGTTGAAGGCTACTTAGTGACTGAGGAAACTGTAGCTGTTGGTCCTACCAATGGAACTGACCATAACAGAAAAGTAATCTATGAGCCGAGATTGAAACTACAATTTTTCAGTAAAGGACAACACAACGTGCATTTTAGCGCGGCTGAAGTCATTGCGGTAAATCTTTTACTTTGTAACGATATCTTAACTCTGGAAAAAATAGTGACTTGAGCAGATATCATCAAAATGGAAGCAATCGAATCAGAAGACCAAGACAATCAACTAAAGATCGTAACAATCCTGATAGATAAGAATACATTAGAAAAAGCATGAATAAATTAAAAAAGACAAAAAAAAAACCAATTTGGACGATTACTCAAAAAACTCACGCCGTTCTATCTCTGCCCACTAGATTTCCAAAGTGTGACAAGGTAATCTCTAGAAATTGGCGATTCTCCAAATAGTAACAGATACCGCTATTTAAAATTAATACACACGCATATTTATGAATATACAAGCGAAACCAACTCTGTCTCTCTGTCTGTATGTTTGTACCTACATGTTACGTTTTCATGCCTTATAAGCAGTAGTACGGATTTTGATGAAACTTCACATGGATAGACCATGGCCTGCGTCCTAACGCAGGCCATGGTCTATCCGTGTAAAGTAGCTTAGTCCTAACTTAGCTACTTTTTAACATGTTTTTATAAGCTTCATCTGTGAATACAATGTAAAAAAATTCTTAGAAGTTAAATTTCACCCAAATGCCGATTTACGATTGACCTAAAATTTTACTTACACGTTTAGTTTGGATGACAATGCTTGGATAGCAATGGTTAGATAAGTGACGACGTGAATCCAATATGGCGGGATCCCAAAGATGAAATTGAAAGGGTTAACTGACAAGAGTGAGCCGAGTTCGTAAAAAAAATACGTTAAAGCTATACCAACCACCAACATTACACCCACATCTATCATGGGGTTTAGGTTTCCGCACTTAGTCCTTGAAGTGGACCATTGTGCGTGAGCCATGGTGGCCGATTACTCCAACCAGCCCACCTCCCTCCAGAAGCAGATCAAACATCCGGGTCTCCTCAGGGCATCCGCAAGGGATCTTGGTGTTCCCAGGGTCTCCTCGCGAATCTTGGTAACGCCTGTGCACTCAAGGAGCACATGCGCCACATATTTAAATCTTTTTGTACTAGGTCGGTGTAGCATTTCCGTCCTCCAAACAGGCGAAGCCGCGACCTAAAGGCAGTCCTCCATAAATTAATACTTGCTGCCTTATTTCATCGTATGATTTGCATAACCGCAATGTTGGTCTGTAAAGCCTCTTGAATGTCATTCGGTATCGTTGACATCATGCGGTGGTTTCGTAGTTGTACTTAATTGGAAATTATGCGAAATTACTTCGCTTGTACGATTCAAGTTATTTGACCCATTAAAGCTAAGTGGTTAATAATTTTGTTACTGAGATTTGTCAATAGCTTTTGGTTTGGGTCTTTGGGAGTGTAGTTTGGCAATGTTGAGGAATTTGCTGAAATAATTATGGAAAGCATCTACGAATTAATCTGCATACTGTTACTGTTAGTTTGCGTCATTCCAGCGCTGGGAAAAGACTTCTGCCCGTAACTTCCAATTATTTCATTCCAAGGGTAATGTGGACTACAGGTCGTTGGTCTCTTACATTATGTAGATGACAATTTATCAACAAAACGTATTTGGAAAATTTTGCTTTGCTAAATCTTGTTTACTAGATTTTTTCACTGTAAAGGTGCTCATTCTTCTGTCTCAGTTAAGACTATTAGAGAATTAACAAATGTAATTCAAGCAAATTATGCTAACAGTCGAGTTTCATTCTAGTTGCCATAGTAATGTTATGTCAGACGCACGATTAACAGCCGTTAGTCCTGCTCAGCTGGTGTCCAATACAGGGAAAGTGATAAATTCAATGTTATACAAACACCGACTTTTTGCCATCATTAGTGTCCGAACCTCCGTGTTCGACACACGCTCGAAAATCATTCTTATTTGGTTGCAAATGTAGCTTAAATTTGTCTGGGAGCTTGTTAACTGTTCCGCGGTTTTTGCTTCTCTTAATACCTATCATTTTATAGAGATGGAAATTGGTAATTCCATCAAGCGGCGGTTTCGTGGCTACTCGTGTTTCATTCAGAGGCTTTTATTTCTTATCGAGAATTCAGCTACTGCATTTAGCCGAGTAATTGCCAGTTTTAGAAACTTGATCGGAATCTATAGTCTGTTCAGTCTAAGACTAAATATGGTATGCGAATTATTTCTTATAACCATCGATTTCTAATCCAGCCGTTTGACCAAAACAATTATTTGTCCAACTATTCAAAATGACACGTTCCATTACATGCAATATCATAAAGTTCAACCGTTTTTCCCTACTAACTAGAACAATCTCGGCTTTACGGCGCATTTCAGCTTTATAGTGGCAATGAAAATCTAATCTCTCGTACACCACAATAAAACAACTAAACGGTTATGTTATTCGTAATGAATTCGTTATTTACGATTGTTGTAGGGAAAGCCGATCGGCTTAATGTTGAATCGCTAACAGACAGGGCCGTCTACCACTTGTTCGCGTTTTCTCGTACACGATTCCGAAAGTGAAATGAGCGTGTTTAATGCAATAAATCTCGAAGTTCTTAGTAGGTAATTGCGAGTTTAGTTTGATTCTCACGTTCGTTCGGTGCCAAGTGGAAGATATGCTGAAATAGCCCAGACTTGCCGATACAACTGTCTTGTGATAAGGATTGTGTTCCAGCTGCGGAGCTCTTAAGATGTTTGTGCTAAATTCCATTTTGTAAAACGCTTGCATCGATTAATTCTTTGAAAGATTTTTTATTTATGTCGGACTTGTAAGTTCTAGTTCTTGTCGAAAGAAGAAGATCAAATCTACAATTAACATCTCAATAACCACAAACACACAATATGTGTAGTTATATCAAGAGTTGGACCAAAACATAGTAGCATCACGGCAAGAATAAATAGTCAACGAAGTTTTAAACCAGACGACTCATTTATAAAAGTATGTTCAATTATACTATCTTTGACCACTATTTATGAAATGACATCAGTAACCTTGCCCAAAGTACTTCAGGGGCTAGTTTAGTCAAACTAAATGAAGATAGCAGTCCTTGGGTGTGTACCGCAGGTCATTCAGAAGGTCGTGCTTTCAATTCTACCCTGCTGAATTATTAATGGGAACCATTCGAAGATAGACACGTTTCATTAGTGGAAAAGGTTGGCCAAAGCATTACATCACTTGAATAGTGACAGACTGATAGCTTTCTGGAAAGGAAAATATTGATGAGTTGTGTGAGGAATGATATGAAAAAAAAGGAGAAAATTATATCGTATAGGGTGAAAGGAGAGAAGAGAGAGAACCGTGTTGGGCAGAACTCAAGTAACATTTGATGAAGACAGGATGATAGTTATAGTTTTCTGAAAAATTGGTAATAAAAATAACAGCTTTTTGAAACCCAATCCTTGATTTTACAAGGTAGGTCACTAGGTCCCATAAAACTTGTATCACATCAAAATCTCTGATCTCGTACAGTAAGTGCTGCCATATACAAACAGTGACAGATCGCTTTGTGCACACAGTCGAGCGGAAATCTATTACGCATTGGGTGAATTATAAGCATTATTACTGAGACTAGTACCATAAACCGTCAGATAAATGTTGCTTTCTCCCCGCCTACACATCCAATGACAAATGCATATAAATATAAATAATCTATGTAATTACAGACAGCTTGAACGCTGCGTATCTGTAAGGCCTAGGATCGTTTGGAAAGGCTCTGGTCTTGCTGGACTGTTACCATTTTTGGTTGGACTCAGTTTTCACGCGATGTGGCGTGTTTTGGTATTGATTTGGCTTGGATTTGTTTATTTTCTATTGGTGCTGTGTGTGTGTTACACTTATGCTAAGCATAGTATGTGAGAAAGGATTTCCGCTCGAAGTTTTTCACATGTCGGGAATAGGTACTGTTAAATACAGTTTCGAGGTAATTTTCTCATGGTATTCATTATGATTTAAGTTTAAGTTGTTCCAATTGGACATTTGGAGGATTTCAATATTATCTGTGAAATAATCCGTAATAGATAAGCTTACAATGTTCTCCCCTATACCGATTGTGAGCACTGAAATTCGCACAACTTAACGTCCCCCACATAAATAATCGCGACCTTATATACTGCATAGTTACATTGGACAAGATATAGTTATTTATACATTGCTAAAATAATTTATTTGAGCCGTTATTACAGACGTCTAAAGTTTAGCACAAATCACGCTTTAGAAATCTGACACCTAGGTAACACCACTAAAAGTAACGTGTATAAATTTTAACGTGTTCGTATGGCAGTCGTAAAATGTTGGAAATGTCAGGAACGAAATATGGGAACTTAAGGCCGTCACTCATTTACTGAGTAGCAACGATAGATGCAAGGTGGGGGGTCGTATAGACCAAGGAGTAGTTAGAAAATAAAGTCGCATGGAAATACGATGAACTGATATGCAAGAACAAGGAGTGAAGAATAGAGTGGCGACAAGGAGGATGGAACAAAAGAATGAGATACGTCAACCCGAAGTAAGAAGGGACAAAGACAGGAAGAAAATAATCAAGACCCAAAAGAGAGAGCTATGGTAGAAATGACAATTGTTAATTGGACGGATATGATTTCAGCAGTAAACGACTATGGGTTCAGTTGATTGATTGATAGAACTGCTTAAAAGATTTCTCCACAAACAGCGTGTATATCATCGAAAAGAGAAGCTGTCAATCAACACCCCATGGCAATGATCATAATTCAGCAAAGTTACTATTTGCTTCCATGCACGAGTTTCACGAATTTCACAATTTATGCTTTTGCCTGCGGCTTCACTCGTGTGGTGGTGGGAAATCGTCTGAAAGGCACGCACTAGTTCTTTAAGCAGGTCATGATGATTATCCGTTTGCCAAAATCCAAATCCATTCAGCCGTTAAGGCAAAAAAGGGTAACTCCTATTTGCTTTAAATATGGATGGATAGAAAAATAACGCCATTGTCAGTATTCCATTAATTTACTGCTTCGTGGTACGTCTTGAGTTTGATCCCGGACGTGTACCGATGAGGTTTGAATCATGTGCACAATTTATTGCTCAGAAATTAATCGTGAATAGTGAATGATTTATAGCGGGAAAATAGCGTTCATAATAGAAACGAATGGTTTTCTTACTAGCACGGTTATGGTAATTCTCAGATCAGCGTCTATTGCAAATTGGGTATTAACTTTAAAACATTAAGACCTAAAGACATGCTTGCAACAGTGGTTGTGAAATGAGCCATCTTACCGTCATCGTCACATGCAACTAATTGAATGACTTTGTTAATCTGATTACTCGGAAAAGGGGATTCTATTGTACAATATGTAGATCGCCATATCTTCTGCAGTATGAAAGTTATATACTTACTCTATTGAACCAATCTATAGATCAGACAAAAAGTGTTCTTCTTTCACGTCATCATTCTTCTTCTTCTGCCCTTATCCAAATTTATTTGCGGTCGATGCATTATACAGGGTGTAAACCACCTCATCACGAAGCCGTTAACCAAACATTCTGTACATCAAACTAAGTAACTTTACGCAAAAATTATTGCTGGGAAACGCCTTTTTTTGGGGTGAAAAATCATGTTTGCTGGCAGAACTCAATGTAACGCACTTAAATCATTGTGCTGATGGATGGATTGAATAGTACGGGGGTTGTAGAGATGTTTAAAGAAAAAATGTTACAATAAAAAACTTGTATAAAAAGTTGGAACTTTGACCCCCAATATCTCCGAAGCTAGAAGGAACCCAGGTTTGGTGTAGAACAAAAAAACTACCGCAATGACGGGGAAAACTAGTGCCTTTTGGCTTCGTTAAGAGGTGTTTTACACCCTTTATCTGCTTCCATACTTCTCTATCATTCGCCTCCTTTCCACAAGTTTCATTCACCTACCCTACATAAACCATTTATACTAAAGTGAAATTACTTTTAACGTTCGAAACTTTATTACGACATCAGTCTTCACCGGCAGACCTTGGTCGATCGATTTTACGTCAAAGCATTATTAAGTAACTAATGGATTGCCTCCTGCTTTTAGAAATCGATAATAGAAGTGTCCAAGTACTTTGAATCGTTTAATTTGTACAATTTCAGAATTTTATCCATTAAAGTTTATATCATCGAGCTCATCTAGTTTAAATATCGTCTTAATTTTATTGCTGATGGAATACATTCAGAATATCTATTATGTTATCATATCATATCAGCCGATTTCACCCTATTGTTGCAAAATAACGTGGGCGTCCTGAAAGACAGTTTTCTTCTCTCGCTCGTTAAAGACTGTAATAATCATCTATCTGATCAGAATATTCCCTAGAATTGCCACAATACAATCGTCATCCTCATAGTAGTCTACGATCCCCTACTATTTACCAGTTGCTGCAGTAGCAGTTTTAGTAATAATTAAATGCGATTCCGCTAGCGGTCAAGAGGAAGGTCGTCCGATGTCTGCAGTAGATGTTTCTTAAATATTGTAATGTTGTCAGTTGATGATAATGACTTTGATCAACAAAACGTGTGTTTTTTATTACGCCACGCGGAAGGCACGACCGGCTGTAATGGCGTCGTTTTAGGTTGTTCGAAGAAGCGTAAATACTATGAAAATGAAAACAGACTTACGGACCCAGTAATAACATGTTTTTAGCAAACTTGATAACGAACAAAACCCAAATACATAGTTTGCAGAATAACCGGATACACTAGTATATCAAAGAGTCACTCAACTCGTTAAACAGAAATTCAAATTATGCTGTTTATGATGACATACGCATGCTAATACCAGTTCTAAGATTTGCATATGTACTGCGTATAGTCTGAGGAATGTTAGTTCAGGCTGGGGCGCAATAGTTGTCAAAATATAGACAAAGCAGTACACAAAATTTGCATTGAACAGACCTAGTGAAGTGGTTGCTTCCAAAGAGTTTCACATTTCTGGAATGCCTGTCTCTTGAAACAGAACTGACATAAGCTTCTAACTTCCATTGTCGTTATGACTACTAAAGTGTAGCTTTATCTAAGCTCTTAAATTATGATTAGGGTTAGCTTCATTGAAACCTCTGGGATGTGCTGCATCATTGTTATCATCATCTGCATTTTCCCAACTATGCTAAACTAGACTTCCTGCTTTGTTATCATTGGTCGATAAGCTTTACTTTATTGCACCAGTATCAGATATTTTTGCTCTATCTTAACGAGTACCTTGTTCAGCTTGTTCTCGTATCCTGTATCATCAGTTGTAATTACTCTTTCGACAATATTGCTATATTATTAAAGGTTATTTACAAGAAGTAATAACAATCAGATTTATATTACCTGTCATTACACAGTACGGAACAGTAAGTCGCCTCGTGAAACCGTGCCGATATCTCCTTAGACATTTAGTGTAAGACACTTCCACACCTCGATTACTGTTTTTATCACCAATACTAGTATTAAATTCTGTTTAATTGCGTTGTAGTAAAACATTAATGTTTTGCATTTTAATTGGTCGTTCGATATTCCTGATCAGTTTCTATATTCTAATGGCATTTTCTAATTACCATATATCTTTCATTGTCTGCTTCTATTTTTGGCTTATTTATCTCTTTGTTTAATTGTGTTATCGTTTTCTTTTCTTCTTCCTGATCCATACATTGCATAACATTTTACTGGTTTTGTCTATTATGACTATTTTGAACGTGTATCCCTTTGGCGCTCCGCGTACAGGATTTAAAAGCGCAATTTGCACTACATCAAACATTGGCATTGCGCATACGTCAGATTGTCTCGTAAGATTCATTTGCGGGTGGCACGCACTGGTCTGTTTGTCCTTGTTTTGGTGTCTCAGATATTGTTTTAAATTAATTCATGAAGTGTCATATGTCCCCTGTTTAATTTAAGATCGTTGTGAGCATTGTTCATGCTTTAATTTATCTCTTTATAATGAAATTTAAGTGGTTTGGGCAGCGGTAGACCGTCTCAATTTTCAAAATTAACATCTATCGTAAGATTTGCATTTAAGATCTAGTACATATTGCGAAATGCGCCAAAAAGGCAGTTTGAAATATTCTTCGATTTTCGTGCCGTTTATTTAGTAACCTATATTCATTTAAGCGAGGTTTGCAGTTGCAATTTATATTCTGGCGACTGTCAGATTTTTACCGAGGGTTGCAATTACAGTAAATATTCTCGTATAACTGTCAGAAATAGTAAATTCTTTTACTGACCCTATCTGACGTGTTCCATTCTCTATTGAGAAACCGATTACTGTGGTCAATTTTTACAAAATTAATTATCACCCATTCAGTACTTTATATCTTGAAATCTTCCAATATTATTCCAACCAAGTTCTCAGCAGAACCAACTGGTTCTGCTGAGTTTCAACACCTCGTTAAGAGAAAAAACAAGTGCCTACCCAATAGAAAATCAATTCATTTCCCGATGTTATCAGTCCGGACCTTTCTAATGTTAATCTCAGCGGACAGTTGATAGGAAGCGAGCTTATTATCAGCAATACCATATATAGGGAGGAAGTTGCGACATTGCCGCTATCCTGCGCGTGCGCTTGTGCGGCAACTCGATGCGGTTTAATGATTCTATTATTTACTGCACTTACTGTTTTTATTAGAGGGGCGAATGGCTAAGTAATAACAGCCGGACGGTTAAGCTATGTTTGCCGAGCTCTGTCCGTGGATGGGTGAATGTTCATTACTTATCGAGACTCTCCCATGCCTCGGAAACCACGTCGTTGGTCCTGGCTACTATTTGTAGATCTTTGATATTCGTTACAAGCAGTCAGTGGCCTGAAAGTATGAAAACCAACCAGGGAATCGTATAACCCGGTACTTTCTGGGGTGTGGAGGTTAAATAGGCAGTCACTCTATGTAGAATATTGGTATTCAGCTGCATCTGATTAGATTGGAAGATGACCCCAATATAGTTGGGTAAAGGATAGGCAGCTGATAATGATATCTTTTTTGATCTCTAGAAAAATAATATACATACACAACCTAGAAGGTTTATGGGAGAACAGCTTGACATAATTAATTTAGAAACCAACCAGATAATTTACACAAATCTGCGAAGGCACAGCAATAATATAGAGACGCTCACATCGTAAATAATACTTACAACAACCTAACGATCCATAAACATTGATTAGACTTAAAACAAGGACTCATAACTTAAATTAATTACAGAGAAAGATGCTAAAACTAAACCAAGTACCACAGTTAAATTCATTTACGATGCTCCAAGACAGTCATATAACACTAAACAGTATCTAAGCACTGGCCGTTTACCATAATAGTATGTTACTTTGATGATACAACCAGATATATGGTGATTTAAGAAGAAAGCGCACTTTCACACAGGAAGCCATGCTCCCAACAATTTGCACTTGCAAGCGAAAAGCCATAGAAGTGCAAAGTCTTTTGATTATTATTAAATAGCTTCTGCCAGCGGTTTCGCCCGCGTGAAGTTTGATAATTGTCCAATGGGATCACACTACCGGGATAAAAAAATATCCTGTTTTAATCTAGGAGCAAAATTATTTGTGTGCAAAATTTCATCCAAATCCGGTCTGTAGTTTTTGCGTGATAGCGTAACAAACATCCATACTTACATCTTTCATACTCGTAAACTTTCGCATTTGTAATATTAATAGGATAATAGAAATAGAAACGCGGATTATATTGTTTCGTGCATTACCATCATAATGAGTAGATGCCGTTTTATTTTGCCCCTCAATAGGTTGATCGGCTACGATATTAATGGCGCTATAAACATTGTGTCGCATTATGGAGGGAAAGGACCTAAATCCGTCACTTGAGAATCATAATGGGCGACTTTTACAACTTTTGTTAAGCCATAAACGTTTGATAAATCTAGTTCACCGTCAATGAATCGATATCGCAATTAGGTACTTGTGAATGGCCTCATTTCACACCGATTTTATAGTGCGATAGGGTGCGAGTAGGTAACTGAACAGATTAACAACAACCGTCTGACAGACGATTCAATTTGCACGACAGGTTTATTTAAGTACCCTCCAATCTAACTGATTTGTTGTGGGATTGGCTATAGACTTTCCTTTATAAACTCGCTTATTGTGATAAAAAGTACCTCGATCTAAATTGTGAATTAGTAATAAGCGTTCTGCAGAGATAGGTGTGCCCCAAGGCAAATGTAAACTCTTATTAAAATCGAATCAATCAAAAGTACAGGACTTAATGCTGTCATGTAACCTAAGCTTATCATTAATAAATATTACCATATTGATAACTTCAAGAAAGAAAATGATAACGTGTCAGCAGCCTATCATCTCGAAGACGTAAAAGTCAACTGAGGGAAACTAGAACACGACGAAAAAGTAAAAATACAGCTTAAACATAGGTCTGTCAGCGTCTCTAAGCTCTCTCTTATACAAATAACTAATATCAAGCTCTTGTAGACTAAGACCAGTAATTATAATAACTATTAACTCTCCCTTGCAAGTAATTATGTTGGTTTTATACAATAATCGAGTGTGGTCTTCAATCAGGCACTTCCTAATCATCAATCTTCGTGAGCAGTGGATGCACCCAAGTCCGGACGACTTTCTCTCTCTTTATACAAGATTCTAGCAATAATATAGGTTGTTGTGTGTTTCAATTTGAACGTTGATGGATTTACAGTATTTTGTCTGGTGTTTGGAACTGTGTGATCTTAATCGCGGATTTACGATTGAATTAAGACTATGTTTTGAAAACAGCTCTTGAAGATTTTAGAAATTATTGGAATAGTTACATTTTGCAATAAGGTCTGTTACAAAGGTCTTCCAATTTCTAACGAACTGCAGCACTGTCAACTTGTGTTCGATATATTACAAAACTTCTGTTATTTCGTTCATGATTTTCGGCAGCACTGAAAATTGTAGCCATAATTTCTCTAAAACTTTTACAACAGCAACAAAAAATATCAAGAGTGATAAGTGTTAGTAACAAAATGAAGACTGTATTTTAACCTTGCACACTCAATGCTATAAATAATTACAATTTATATTATTGATTCGGTCTGACATGCTTTGATTTCTTTGTAAAATACACGTGTTTAAACAAACGACTTATTGTTTAATACCGTCAACTGTCTATAGCTACACAGACTGTAAATATTGTTATGAATAAGGATTTCAATGTAATTTGATACTTACTGCAGTATACACGATCAGATAAACGCTGAATGAATTGTTTGGGAGATGATAGGGCTCAAATCGGGATGAATACTCATATGACACCCGATAGAGATGCAACTTTGTAAGAAGAAGACTTGTGTTGACCCCAAATAAATTGGGATAACTGCAAAAGCAAAAGCAATGTTTATATTGAGAAAAATTGCTTTTCTTTTTACTTCGAAATACAGACCCCTTTTCTTAAGCAAAGTTCTCACGGCCATTTAATTAGATTTGACATTCCATGATTAAAAGCCCCACGCCTAAAGTAACTTAATCTCTGCGTGGCTCCTGAACTCCTGAGGTGGTGCGTTCGTTAGAAAGCTTGTGCTCATATTATTCATGCCAGGGTCGAAATATCAATGGCTTCCAATATAGTATGTCCAATTTCATTAGTCTTGACTTTTCCTTATGCTTCGCCCGTGCACCTACTACTACTTATGCGGTCTTTCTATTGGAGCGGATGAATTTCTATTTGTCCTAAATGCCTGACCTTTAAACTTATTGACAATTCTACTGGTCAGTATGAACTACTTAATTTCTGCGCTCGGTTCCGCTCGGCATAGCAGTATAGTCCACTAAAATTTTGCCATGTGGGCTTAGTGCAATTGTACCGATTCATTTCTGCGCTCCGCAGTCAATGGACAAACATCCTTAGTTCACGTAGTTAGCTCACTTTTCTACAAACCATTCAGTCTAGCTGGCTTCATTAGCTGCCACTTCTCGCAGTTAATTACGAGTTATATAATATTGAGTTGCTTTCACTACAGTCAATTGAGTTATTTTGTTTTTTTTTTTTATTATTGATAGTTCACTGCTAATGCGTAGAAATGCGAAAGAGATTTTAACTTCAGACATAAGTATTCGTTTTACAACGATTATTTTTCGGTAGCAAAACTTACGGCTCCATACACATGTTTGTTGGTTTAAGCCAGTGAGCAATTTTAATCTTTTAAGACTTGATTGCCAAATTCATTTTAGAAGAATTTCATAATGGGATATTTTTATTAGCAAAGATTTTCTCAACAGTCGTTATTTTTATTACATATTTTTCAAATCAGAAATTCGAGTTCTGTGTAGACAGCATTCATTGCTTAAATTAACTATTTTAGTTGATCGTGACAAGATTATCGGTTGATTTTATATCATTACTTTTATTAGTTCTTTTGCATTTAGTTTTATTAACGTTTACGCCAACTATTTTACCGGCATCCTGGAACTATAAAACAGCAATATTTGTCTAACGAGTTGTAAAATTCTCGGAAAATAAATAGGTTACTAGTTTCTCGTTGTCTTTCTTATTTAGGTTAGTCATTAACCTGTGTAGCGCGTGATGATTGGCATACGTTAGTTTTCACGACTCATAAGACTTCGTGGGCGTAATAGTACCCAATTACATTGAGTAGGACTGAAATAGAACTGGCTGTCATTCTCGAAATTCCGAGCTGTCACTATTCACGGCACGTTACGATTTTACAATTTCGTTGAGGTATTCCACGAAGCACACCCAAACGAAGCACACCCAGACGAAGCACACCTAAAGTATTCCACTAAGCACACCCGTAGGTGGGCTTCAAATTAAAAATTAAAATAATTAATTTCCTATTCCACGAAGCACACCTACGAATATCACTCGCATAGTGCGGGGACTAAGAAATAAAAACATCGATAGAAGAAAATATTTAATAATTAATAGAGTAACTTAAATTTCTAACATCATTCAGATTCATTATAATATTGTGACACAATATTCGTCTTTTTTATAATATAACTACATATTTAAAATCACAGATTGTTTCATAATTATATTTCCAAAAAAAAATGTTTTTTCTAAAAAAATAGCATACATAGAAAACATGTTGCCTTATGTACGGTTTTGCCACATTTACCGCTGCAAGACTTGGATGAGGCCTGGCTCTACATCATGAGCGAATGTCCTCAAGGAAAAAGTATTTCTAGATTTAACGATTACATTATGACTCAGTGGCTCGGACATAAGTTATGGCACGACAAATAGGTCGTGACGTTAAAAATAAAACTAATAATTATACAGTCTCATTACTCTGAAATAAATAAAATTTTCGATAAAAACAGAGCCATAAATCTGGCAAAACGTTTAGATTGCTTCCAAAAAAAATGCTATAATTATGCCGAAATTAGAGTAACAATGGGTTATTCAAATCATGATAAACATGCAGAAATAAAAAATAATATAATAGAAATTACAATAAAAGATTATAAGAATGGCTTAATAGGCCTGCGGAGCATGCGTTTTTCATACATACGTAATACCAAAATCATTTGTAAATCAAACATATTCTTAAGGTAGTCTGTATTTATTTCGATTGCATTACAGAATATATATGTTTCCAAACACATATTTTGAATGGACACTGATTTAAGGCGCTACCCCAGGCAAAAGCCGTTTTTTGTGCAGATTTTTGGAGCCAACTCCTCTTTATCCAAAAGAAATACCAAGTAATAAAAATACATTAAATTTCTACATATTCTTAGACTGCAAAGTGGTAGTTTTATTTTTTATTTTAAGTCTCATAATGTGTAATAAATCCCCTCACAATGAAACCACAAAAATGAGAAAAAAATATTTATAACATGCTTCTTCTCGTAAAGTTAACATTATTTTGATTTGCTTCTTATACTAATGGATAGACAATTTAATAATGAACATAATGCTAGTTTTTTTTTTTTCAAAAGACGGAAATTTGATTTTATAAAGAATAAAAATCACTAATTTCGCACTATTCGACCCGCAGTGACTGACGTAAAAACCACTTTGTAGTGCAAGCTGATTAGAACTTTATTCTAATAGTATTTCAAACGAAGTTTGAATCACCACAAATAGAGTTGCTAATTTTGCCTGGGGTAGCGCCTTAAACAAGAGTTATGAGAAAAATAAGTTTTCTATAGAAATTTTAAATTCCTTATATCTCGCCTTTATATCATTTTCCTTTCAAAATATTTATTTGGGAACATAGATATTCTTTAATCCAATCGAAATAAATACACACTACCTTAAGAATATGTTTGAATTTCATATTATTTTGGTATTACGTTTGTATGAAAAACGCATCCTCCGCCGGCCCCTTAAGTTCAGTTGGACATTGTCTAGAGAAATTACGATACTGATTAATAATAATTCATTTGATTGATAAGTTTAAATACTAAATTGTCCATTTCTTCAAGATTATTTAAGAATCTTAAAGATTGTGATTTGTGGTTTTAAACAGTCTGTGATTTTATTAAGAGCACAAAAAAGGAAAATAATAGAAAAATAGAAAAAAGTTTTTTTTTTTGAAAGATAATATTATGAAACAATCTGTGATTTTAAATAGTAAGATTACAAAAATGACAAATATTTTGTCACATTATTATAATGAAACTGAATGATGTTAGAAAGGAGATAATTTTTTTTGGCCCGCCTGGTCTTGCATTTATTATTCATAATAACACCAAAAAAAAGTAACCATTTTACTATGGTATTAAACGAAATATTACGTAGAAATGAAAACGAAACCTTAAAATCATATTAAATAAGCTATGTTATGATATCTTTTTGCGAGTCAAATCATTCCTGTTGTGGTCAATGTCATTTGACAGCAAACACTTACGTGAATAGGGGCGTTTTATTTTTGTTTACTGAAAAAGTACGGTACCCGTTGGTAATCATATCTGCTATAATTATTATAGAATCAGAAAAAATATAAAAATAAATATTATTAAACTGTGAGCATTTTTAATGCTATTTTTAAAGGTTTACACAAAATCGCATAGATGGTTTAAACAATCAACGTGGCACTTTTTTAGTGATTGACAGACAACTTCATTATTGTGACATTTACTTTTTCTGTTTATTTTGGTTTTTGTAAGTGTTTTTGCAGATTTTTTGCATTTATTCCGGTTAGACAATGCTTAGCTAATTTAACCACTGGAATCTAGAGGTTATAAGGAAGAAATCAATGTAAGTTTCATTATTAAATGCTACAATTTATGTGAGTGGCCTATTCCCCGAACAAAAAAAAATTGTCTCCATTAAGTTTGTCTTTTAAATAATAAATAAATATTTTCTTCTATCGACATTTTTATTTCTTAGTCCCCGCACTATGCGAGTGATATTCGTAGGTGTGCTTCGTGGAATAGGAAATTCATTATTTTAATTTTTAATTTGAAGCCCACCTACGGGTGTGCTAAGTGGAATACTTTAGGTGTGCTTCGTCTGGGTGTGCTTCGTTTGGGTGTGCTTCGTGGAATACCTCATTTCGTTCGTACGGTTCAAAAACATTTTTTTTTTCATAGAACATGGGCACTTGTGAAACCTCGAAAACAGGTGCACGGTGTAGTTTCGTCGCTCCCAGTCCCAATATTCTTTATTTGTTATGGACCACAGCATCTATATTGGAAAGAGCTTAGTTAACAACCTTAACTTTCAATTTCGATGCTTTGGGCTTTCTTGGCCTAAAAACTCTTCTCGAGATAGCTCTCTCGAGTCTCGAGTATTGAACATCTGAACATCTACACTAATATCATTATTCTCTTCAAGGGCTTTACCATCGTAACCAACGAAAGTGCAAGTGCCTACTTCACACCGTTATTTTTATCATTACATAACTCTTGTATACAAAGTTGTCTATATTTATCAATCTGCTCAGTTAGAAAGCGATCGTATCTTCGTCCATCCATCAGTTATTTTATCACCTCGTTAATTTCACTTGGCAAACGATGTGATACGGATATTTATTGACGTTGTAAGGTCGTTGATTTTATATTGTTGTGGGTAAACTGATATTTATAAAGGATACCGCGCAAATTTAATGGCGTAGCGTTACTAGGCGCTTTTTGCAGTTGTTACGTTTTGGGGAGTTTCAGTTTCTGCCGATGCATTTGTTTTTTTTTTTGAAGATTTTATCAATCCTACGCTTTTTTTATTCAATCTTCTTTTTGTTATCGAATCAATGACTCGGGTTTTGTCTGACCAGTACCTGAAAAGCTCTGTCGTTTGCCTTATTTAAATCCTGGACGGTGTAATTATTTGTGCACGACAGGCAGAAGAGAGGGTGTGGCATATCCTGTACTGCACAATTCAATAACCCATTGAGACATAAACAGGTGGCATACCTACACTACGTTCTACGTTAAATCTTTTTACGTGTATAAAAATACTCAAGTATCGATTGTTATAAACCACTGATCCGTATTATATTGATTCGCGTGGCATATCATGCGTGTTATGTGAAACAAGTTGTACGAATTTGTTCGCGTCATACACTTTAGTGTATCCATAATCATCTTTGAATGCTCCCACTGCCGAAACACAAGTCTCCTCTCTATGAGAGCACCACGCGGGCCCAGTGCGAGTTGGTAGATGTCACATGTCTTGGAATTTATAGTTCTAGGACATGCCGGTTCCCTCACGATGTTTTCCTTCACCATTTCGAGAACAGTGGTGATGATATAAATTCTTGTATGCAGCTGCATCCGGTTAAGATTGGAAAACGATGAAATCGACGATCGATGAAACGGCTAGGCTAGGCAGATGATAGACGTTATTTGTCTCGACTCGAGACTGCACCGAAATGAATGAGCCAATGTGTAGGTGAAACGTGATCGGCTCAAGCCACATCGATAAAAGTGTCCACTCCCTAGGCGATTACCGTCGAACTTTATCACAAATTATTGAGTACAGGCATGTACTACTTACTTAAACAAATAATTTCCTTGATACACTTACGGTATGCAAGGACGGAGTCACTTCCGTTGTTTTTAAGGTAACTCCAATGTTTGATATGTTTTCATAAGTTGAGTTTGTAGTATTGGTCGATTTCAATTTCTCACAGTCCAATATAACTTGCTCGCCAACAACAACGTCGTGATTCTTGATTGTTTACTACCAGCAGTGTTACTTACATTTTTGTTTGAACAGATGGTATTAATACTGTGTGAAATATGTCTTGGCTCGACCTCTGTACGTACTGTATGTTTATTACTCACCACAGACAAAATATGAGCATTGTTGTTTTTTTGTTCAATTGGATGAGATTATTGATCACTTTTTCAAGCTAAATCAATATTGCTTTTATTATTTGCGCGTCTGATTATGTGTCTTGTGTCAAGATTCTTATAGCAATTCAATGTCACTACTGTAGCAATTGCAACGATTATTATCTGTAAGCATTGTCAGACTAATCGATCTGATTAAAATTCCACGGTGTTCCTTCATACCACCATGAGTAGAGTCATCATCATCATCCACAGCTCGAACACACCTACTTTTGGGTATAGGCCTCTCTTTTCTTGTGCCAATCTCCACGGTCCTGTGCCAGCCTCAGCCAGGTTTTGCCCCCGACGGGAACTATGTCGTGTGCCCACCTCGCCGCCGGACGACCACGTTTCTTTTGCCAGTTCCTGGATGCCAATCGGTGGCAGCCTTGGTCCACCTGTCATTACTGCGCCTCTCTAGGTGTCCTGCCCAACTCCATTTGAGTTCTGTAACGCGATTTCCAATATCGAAAACTTGAGGAAAGTAGATTACCAAAACCGTGGTTGTTCTTGTTATAGCCGGTCTAAACGACCACGGATAGGCTTATGCCACTTTGCAAACGTTTTTGCATCTTCACAAACGTTCCCCGTATTCACGAACGCTTCGTTCCGAGAAGTCATTTGTCTATCTTTTTTGTCATTACGAAAGCGAGCGAGATAGACATACGAATTCTCAATCTCATCGAAGCGTTTGTGAACACGGTGGCTGATCTTCCATCTAACAGTGAAAGTATTTCCAATACTTATTTATTTTATTAACGGCTTCTTGTCAATTGTCACGTGTAAGTTCTTCAGACAAACACCGTCTGCCACGCAACATTGCAGTGCAGTTTAACCAAGTGTTTGTGTTAGTACTTTCACGCACTTGAAAGATATGGTTTGTGTGGCGTCAATGTGGCGCGGCGCGGGAAACTTACGTTGCTCGATATGGCTTGTAAGATCTGAGCTTTCCTTGGTCCGGAAAAGGTGTACCTATAGTTTTTTTAAAGTGAAAATCTTTAGGCGCGTTGGGCACTTTTTGAGTGAACAAAATTTATGGACCTCGCGTGACCCTCAACTAACGCTTCGTACGACGTAAGGATCGGCTACGAGTTTTCACTTCCCAAAGACTGCCATGTTAGGTAGATTTCGTCCGAAAAAAATCTACCTATTGTTCTTTTTTTTTCTTTTGGGCACCATGTTATGCGGTTGTGTATAAGCGCAATATTTATTGATATTCTAACTGACGGAATAATTAGATTTTTTCAGTTTTCAAGCCTATTGTAAAATAAAGTCATGAAAGATAAGATAAGATAAGATTTATTTATTTCTGAGTATATGGTACATTAAGATCTTAAAATTAGTCAGTTTCACATACACTACCGTTACCGGTGTAGAAATATTAAAATTAAATTAACTTACAAAGTGACCAAGTATTAAAATGTCAAAATTACCTAGTAGTTACACAATGTCAAATGGTCATATGATTTAAAGTAAAAATATAAAATCAAAATGAGCAATACAAGTCAATGGGTGATAAAAATGATGTCAAAATTTATAATTTAAAAATTCATTAACCGAGTAGAAGCAGTTGTCTAAAAGCCAGGGAAATATTGCTTTCTTGAATTTATTAGTGGGCAGCACTCTGATACGTGCGGATAAATTATTAAATACTTAAATCGCCATGCAATTGGAATTCCTGCTATACAAATGTAGTCTCTGGCTAGGTGCAAGTAATTTATTTGGGCTTCTGCTTTTCACTCTTTTAGAAATGTGTTCATACAACGGAAACATGTGTGAATACCTCTTTACAAACATACATAGCTCAAAAATATATAGGCAAGGAAGTGGAAGAATTTTTAGCGCTTTAAACAATGGCTTACAATGGTCTAAATATTCTGCACCATACACAGCTCTGACACATTTTTTTTGTGCAATGAATGCTCTATTCACATCTACTGAATTTCCCCATATCAAACCTACGTGTCTCAATACATCTTGTCTTAAAAGATGTGAGCTTTCCATAAAAAACTAGGACGTGTTTAAATTTCGTGGTCTTACTTATTTTAGTGTCCCGTGGGAGATTTAGTTGTATTTGCATCAGTAAAACTTTTGTCGTAAAGGTCCATAAAATAAAAGCCATGAAACCTAGATATCCTGTCCTAGTTTAGGAGTCAGGGTTTCATCTTTTGTACGCCTTTACTATTTGTAAACTTTGCTAGATATTAAGCATTTGTGTGTAAGGATTTGTATCAATAAAGTATTATTATTATTATTATTTCGTTTATTCAGTCTAAAACATATTGTTTACATTTTTAAATATATCTTAAATAAAAACTAAAAAATACATTTAAAAACATAAAAAATAGTGGTCCACCGATATCGGGAGCAGGGTCCAAGCTACCGGTGGTTAGGGCTGCAGAGACAGGAACCTCCTCACAATGCGAGCCGTATCGAGGAGTACTGCCTTCTGTATCAGGCTCTTGATCCAGCCGCCTAAAGAGAGCTTCGATAGATGGTCATCGAAGCTCTTGGCAATAAGGCCATTGGCCGTCACGACAATCGGCACAATGATAACCGAGTTCATATTCCACATGTCGCGAACCTCGTGTGCCAAGTCGAGATATTTTATTTGTTTCTCTTTTTTATTATTATTATTATTATTATATGGCTTTCAAAATCTATGCTTACTGTACTATCGTCTGTTTTATTACTTTTCATAGTTACTAACATTTCGTTAGAACTTAGTTTTTGTCGTAAGTATTTGTTAAAAGAAGAAAAGCGAGAAAGACCATTAGGGCTTGTACATGTTTTATGTACCTACGTATTTGTCTTCGGAAGACTCACTAAGCCTGGTTTAGCAATAAAAACCGGCCAAGAGCGTGTCGGGCCACGCTCACTGTAGGGTTCCGTAGCTTCCCAGACCATTAAAAATACCAACATTTTTCGTCAGCAAAAATAACTTTGTTTTTCATAGTATTTGTATGAAAAACAAAGTTATCATTTGCGTTTTTTTGAAAAAGTGCTATATAACTCAAAAACTATTCAACTCATCAAGTTGAAAATAATTTTCCTAGAAAGTTCATATAAAGGTCTACTTCTGTGATTTTTTTCATATTTTTTAAACTTATGGTTCAAAAGTTAGAGGGGGGGGGACACATTGTTTTTGACTTTCGGAGCGATTATTTCCTAAAATATTAATATTATCAAAAAATGATTTTAGAAAACCCCTATTCATTTTTAAATACCTATCCAACAATATATCACACGTCAGGGTCAAAATTAAAAAAAAAATCGCTCCCCACTTTACGTCTGGGGGAGGTACCCTAATAAAAATGTTTTTTTAAATTTTTATTTTTGCACTTTGTCGGCATGATTGATATACATATTGGTACCAAATTTCAGCTTTCTGGTGCTAACGGTCACTGAGATTATCCGCGGACAGACAGACAGACAGACATGGCGAAACTATAAGGGTTCCGTTTTTTGCCATTTGGCTACGGAACCCTAAAAAACGGTTTTCCTCTCCTTTCACACATATCCCTCTACCTGTAGAGTTGGCTCAAGTGACTCCCCCTGTAGAACATATTTATTAACAGAAATAACGTTACATTTACGTTATTAGTTTACAGCTCTATCAATTTTAAATACTTAAGTGAAATCAGTTTGATCGTAATAAACTTACTCATAGTCTTAAAAGCTTACTAAAATAACTTTTATGATGATTAGATTTACTGGGTATCACCGTTTTGCCAGTAAATCCGACATTTATATTTATCAAAGTCCGATTTGTTAAACCGTAAAGAAGATATTATAATTTAAGGTAATTTCAATCAAGGTTCAGCTTATGCGAAATAAATAATTAAACAGTATGAAGCTAATCATAATAACATAATAGAAATTGAAATCAAAATGGCGGAACGTTTTCATCACACGCTAATATACAGGGTGTAAACCACCTCATCACAAAGCCGTTAACCAAGCATTCTGTACATAAAACCAAGTAACTTTACGCAAAAACTATTGCTGGGAAACAACTTTTTTTTTTGCTTATACTCGTATCATATTTTGTGGTAGAACTCAATGTAACGCACTTAAAACATTGTGCTGATGGATGGATTGAATAGTACGTACGAGGGTCGTGGAGGTGTTGAAAGTCAAAATCTTACAAAAAAAAACGTGTATTTAACAAAAAAAACTTGTCAAAAGGTTGTACCTTTGACCCCCCATATCTCCGTAACTAGAAGGTTCCCAGGTATGGTGTAGTGTAGAACAAAAAAAATATCACAGTGATGGGAAAAAACAAGTGCCTTTCGGCTTCGTGAAGAGGTGTTTTTTTACTCCCTTTATTGCTACTTTCGTATGCGATCTGGCAGGTACAATTTTCATTTTCTAGTAACTTGATATACATACTTACTTAGATCGGATACACTATTATCCACGTAAAAGAAAAAAAAACGGCCAAGTGCGAGTTGGACACGCGCACCGAGGGTTCTGTACTGACTTGTAGGTATTTTGGAATAAAACTACATATTTAAGGTTTCAGGATTTTGTCTTCAATGTGTTACAGCACATGTTTCCTTAACATGTGCTGTAAGACATTGCTTCTTGAAAAATTGTATGATTCTAGGTCAAAGGGAAGTTCCCTATTAATTTTGATTTCCTTGAGAGTGTCAAAATATTATACGTTTTTTGCGGCATAAACCGTCGTATTTTTTTGTTACCTCAGAAGTTTGAGTTTATCACAGCTTCAAAGAATTGTAGACCTGTGTACTTATATCATTTTAATTTCAACTCGATATCTCCGTGCTTTTCCGAGATAAAGGGTATTGCCAAACAGAAGGACAGACGGACAATAAAGTGATCATATAAAGGGCTTATTACATTACACGATTTGTCGGGCCCAGGGAAAGGGAAGTGTAATAAGAAATCGGGTGGTCGAGTGGTCCCGACCGCCCTACATCGCTGCCGCGCTGCCGATCGTGACCGACAGATCGGGCCCGACAAACCCTTAAGGCCTAAATTCTTATCACGATTCACGCTGACGGTCGGTCGTGACGTCAGCGATAACAAAATACGACTGTCGGTCGCCGCTGACGTCAGCGTTGCAGTATGGTGCTTTATAGAACACAATGTATGCTCGTACGCGACCGACCGTCAGCGCGACAAGAATTAAGGCCTAAGGGTCCCATTTTTCCCATTTAAGGTGCGGAACCCCAAAAAACAAGGTATTGCCTATTGTTACACTGAAACCATCACCATTTTAGTCCAGGACGTACAGAACCGGAAAATATGGCAAGAGAAAAGTGTTCTGCCATATTTTCCTCGCATCCCTCATCCAGAAGTTGTCCCCAACGATGTCTGCAAACGTTTGTACTCTCAAAATAGCTCCTAAATATTTATTTTCAGGTCCCACTATCCCTAAAGTAATAAAATCAGCTGATCGATACACACAGACTATTTGGCGAGCCTCCAACAGCCTCCGCGGTCAGAACCGTCGGCTGAAATTGATTTTCCTACCCCAATTTGTTAGCCTGAAATATGTACATGTTTTCAGACTTCAGTTGAATCCAATTTACATGTTTTTCGTACATAATTTATGTACATATAAACTGGTGATAATCAATAAGCCAAGAGATATGTTTCATAGACGGCTGGATCATGAAATTGGTCTTTGGAGTAAATATGTAGACTCATGTTTCGTAACTTTTACTGGCTGTGGTATAAATGGTTGAAGGTTAAAAATGTTAAAATTACCTGAATGGAACGAGTTGTTTTTTGTATTATTCGGTTATTGAATTGTCTATTATCGTTATTTCCATATAAAATAGAATTTCTCTTTATTCGACTATCCATGACTATATATGTATAGTAATCATTAATAAAAACAAACAACAAAACATACTGGTATTCAATTGAGTTCGGTTATACTGGGAACCAATTTTTTACGTGTGGAAATCCTCAATGGACGTCCTAAAATGTCCTCAATGGATGTTCTCCCAACTTAAACCACACGGTCCTCCACCGTCACTTCTAACTGGGGTACGGGTTGGTACAAAATTATATTCTTTATACAGTCACCCCGCTGTGACAGTTTGCTTGTGAAGCCGGGGTTGCGGGACTGTTCGAAAGAGATTCCGTGGCCCCGGAACATAAAGGGCGAGGCAGGAACATGGATCGATTTGAGTCAGTAAAAGTCTGACACTCCCTCCCGCTCCGCCCAGACTGGGAGAAGTCATTTAATGATTTCCCAACCGAAAAAGAAGGTAAAGGGGAGGAGTGAGCTGGTGAGGCGCGCGGAAACACCACGCGACACCAACTCGGGCCTATTTGCTTAGACGACGCAGTTTCCTAAGTCTATCGCCAGTAGCCATTATTATGAGCGGCGGAAGAGGGCATTGTCGCAACCCGTTCAACCCAAACTAGTTGGGAAACGGGAAGGGAACAGTAAACATATTATAAATAAGGACCGCGTAGGTTTTAGGATAGAATAGAACCTCCAAACGTGAGGTATTGGCTACCTCTAAACAACCGACATGATATGACCGAAAGTACTGCCTTGGATTTAAATCAGGGAAATTGGAAGGATACTTCCTTCCAATTTCCCTGATTTAAATCCAAGGCAGTACTTAAATGTTTATTGCAGATGACCTCTATAGGATTAGCAAGCATTCATGGCTATTTAAAGGAAAGGCCTGATAATTCAAGGGCCAAGGTAAACTTTGAACCAAGGTTCATGAAATTTGATTGACGTCAAAACCTGTAAACAAAGCACTTATTAGTGAGTGACCTTTTGAAGATTTCCTTAACTTACCCTATTGTTTTAACTTTCCTTAAACCTTGTTTATTGTTCTACTGTTATTATAAAAGCGTTCTTTATAAATAAAGGGAAACCTTATATTAACTGTGTTAGACTTTGGCCAATAATTGATCCGTAAGACCGTAACATAAAGTTCTTGTTTTAAACCAACATTAGTTATATTGTAATACAATGATATTCATGAATTTAACGCCCATTATTTTAAACACTAAACACCCCAATGAATATCGAAATATGATTTCACTGGTGGATATTCAATGCTCGTCTCAGCAAGGAAAATTGAAAATCTATTTTATTTATTTGGATGTCACCTAGTGTAATAATATTTGAGTTCGATGCCATTTATTAGAAAACGCAGGAGTTATTAATTAATCTTAAACTGATCATAAAAACTGATCATAAATTCATAATATATACTCATAAAAATACCACAAAACCGCTTTGTACCAAACACAGGTGTAAAAGACCAAAATCCGGCGCTAAGTACAATTAATGTTCGACTGATAAGTTTTGGCATCAAAATTAATGATC
Source organism: Xestia ashworthii (assembly GCA_950022955.1). NCBI lineage: Eukaryota > Metazoa > Arthropoda > Insecta > Lepidoptera > Noctuidae > Xestia > Xestia ashworthii. The sequence goes on from OX465552.1 coordinate 23,230,254, forward strand.
ATGATGTATCGTAACGACATTCCGTGTCAAATGCTTTCTATGATTGATAGTTGATTCATTTTACGCTCAATTTGTTTTTTACGCCATCACCGGGTGTCTACCAGTAGACCGGGATGACATGACCCCATATTCACAATGCTTCGATTCGATTTGGGAAGTCACATACGTCTATCTCGCTCGTTTCGTTATGCTAAAAACGAATAGACATACGGCTTGTCGAATCGAAATTCATTCCAAGCGTTTGTAAATACGGAGACTGGTAAACTTCTTTTAGATACGAAATAATGAGAGTGATGTAGGTTTTCAATTTGACATTTGTTAATCTTTGACAAATGGTTAGGTAGTCAGTGGCCCAAAAAGTCTGACAACCAATCTTATCAAGGGGTGTCGTTTTATCCGTGGATGTTGAGGTTAGATAGGCAGTCGCTCCATGTAAAATAATGGTATTCAGCTGTATTTGGTAAGACAGGAACCCGACCCCAGTATAGTTGGGAAAAACCTTGTCAGATGATGATGAAATATATTTTCAATAGGCTCGCTCCCTTACTACATGCGATTTAAACTTGGCTGGCAAAATTTGGATGACGTGAGTGTACTGTTCGTCACTCAATTGTCTCTGCCTTTCCATTCGAGATTAAGGTCCATGTTCACCGAAAAGATAACAGCCTGATTAGCTAAAAACAGCTGTCACTGTGACATATTACCATACAAAAATGTGTTTTAAACAGCTGTTTTAGATAATCATACTGTCATCTATTTGGTGAACATGGACCTAAGTAGATTTTAGAGTAGACATGAACACCTTTAGTATTCCTTTTAAATGCAAGTTTAAACAAAATTATGTGAGCTATGTTTTACACATCTTGGAACCTATTCAGTTTTAGACAAATACCACATTTTTAAAGATTATTGACGGCCATTTTCAATAACTTACTAACAGGCATCGGTAGGTTGCTATCTCTGTCTGTTTGACATTTAGCTTACGGAATGTTAGAAACAAAACGTCACAGAAAAGCTTTTTTTATTTTTCTATTAATTAAGTGACAGTAGGTGACGCTGATAGGATATTTCAAGCTAACTTTGTTTAGAAACACCGGTAGCTACGAGACGTAGGCATATTAACTGACAGTTATACGTAAGTAGGTAAGTTATGGAAAACGGCCTTTAGACCATTATTGTTTTTTTTTTATTATTATTAATCTCTGTAGTTGCTTAAATTTTCATGCTTAAGTATACAGGAAAAACCGTAATCAAAATGTCATGAGATATCAAAGAACCGTCTCGAATCAATTACTGACAACAGTAAGCGTAGGTATACCGTATTTATCTGTCAGATAATTGCGATCGCAAGTAATCAAGTTCTTCGCAAAATTAATAAGAAGCTTACACGATACCACTCGCGCTATCTGTCAGAGAATGTAAACAAGAAATTCTTTGTTGCAGTCATTTGTCACAGGTTGGGAGATATTGAAAATGTCTGTGGTTTTTTTTCTATTTTTTAAATGTATTTTTTTTTGGAATCTGCGTTAGTTGGTGACTTGCTCCCAAAATGGAAATACGGATTTTGAAATCAATTCTAAAGTGTTATTTTTCTTGATTTTCTTCTTCATCTTCAGTTGAAACACGTGTTTCTGAAAAGATCAACATGATAACTAAGCATTTGTACTGATGTACTAAGCATTTGTACTGATGTATCAGTACAAATGCTTAGTTATCATGTACAATAAATATGTATAATACAACATATTATTATTTGATGTGGAACAGTTACAATATTCTTTCGTTGCAAGAGGTTATCGTGTATTTGGCTCAGCTTATCTGCACAATGTGCGCGAGTAAATTTAATTTGCTTTGGCCTCGAGTTTGAACTATGTAAAGTTATCATTGAGTATTGTAATATTTATTAATAAACATGTCATGTTTTCATTTCTGCAATCTGGAGTAGAATCAGGAAATGTGAAGACTTTTGTTTAAAAATGAATATTTACTGAAATGGTTTGTCTTTTCTTAAATACAAGTTGTACTTAAAACATGTACAGTTTTCATAACATTTTCAATTAAAAAGAAGTGAATTCTGTTTGATAAATATCTAAGCGGTGCATGCGGGAAAGTCTAAAGAAAATATATGTTACTAGTACTTCGCCCGCGTCTTCGTCCGCAAAAATTGTGATAGCTCGGCTAATAAGCATGATATAAATATAATTAATAGCCTATAGCACCCACAAATAATGTAGCTTTCTGCCAGTTAAAGTATTTTTAGAATTTCATCATTCGTTACGGAGATTACCCCCTCCATACAAACAAATGGTACCTCTTTATAATATTAATAATTTAGTATAAAAATACCTAGTCAGTTCTTAAAATGTCAAACTAATCATTACACCGACAACACTGCGATGGCACCTCCTAACATTCAGGCACGCAGCCAAACAAGGCTGTGCCAGAACACCACGCTTGAATGACGAAAAATTAATATGCTTTCATCGTCGTAAGCGCACGCGCAGAGAGGCGTGCCAAAGTCCGAGATGTTGTGGTTAGGTATGACGTAGGCATTAGACACGTCAATCTTGGTGATGGAATGATATGCTTGCTACCTGTGTAGTTTTAATAGTTGAGTTGGCTGAACTTTGACTAATAAATAAATGTATCGTAATGATGGATACTTCGGCCTACATAGTAACAGGCGTATCAATATTGATAGATGGAGAGAGAAAAGAAAGCCAAAGAAAAGATGGTGCATTTTGGGGGAAAGGAGTGACGTCTGACAGGGGCGAAAGGAAGTAGAAAACGTGCTACCAGTAGAGTAGATGGGACAAGTGCAGGAAAATGATGATAATGATGACATAGTAATTCCCGAAAATATTTTATTTTACGAGTATATTATCGGGAATATTTATTTCTTTGTACTCCTTTAAAAACTTGTTTACGGTATAATACGATAAGTTCAATACTCAAAGCGACACGCACAGCATGGATTACTTAAATAAAAAACCGGCCAAGATTTTGATTTTGTTTTTTTTTTGTTTGTAAGGTGAATTAATCGGGAGTGTTCTTAGCTATTTTTGATAAAAATCAGTCCAAGATGGCCGCCGCCACAAATTGACGGATTAAGTACATTTTTATTCAAAAAATCCCTCAATATGGGTATCAAATGAAAGGGCTTGACTAGTAGAATACTATGCGCTATAATAAATTTCTAATCCAAGATGGCTGCCACCAAAAAAATGGTGAATTAAGTACATTTTTTTCACAATTCCCTCATATATGTGTGTCAAATGAAAGGGCCAACACCAAAAACCGGGGAATACCTTGAAATTTCGACCCTACGTGTCGGGGTTTTTTTTTTAATTTTTCATTGAATGTTACTTGTTTTTATTACTTGCTAGCTGACCCACGCAACTTCGTCTGCGTCTCATAAATTGAGATGTGAGCTATCCTATCTTTCAAGTTGGATCAAACTGCACACGGTGTACAAATTTGATTAAAATCGGTTTAGTAGTTTAGGAGTCCACCGCGGACAAACAACGTGACACGTAATTTCGCTATAGCGACAACAGCAATACACATTCTGTTAAAATTTCCATTATCTGTCTATTACGGATCATGAGATAGAAGCTGATAGACGGACGGACGGACAGCGGAGGCTAAGTAATAGGGATCCAAATTGCTATTACCAAGCACTGTTACTGGTTTCTGTTACGTTACAACATGTAACACGCCCTCAAAATATTAACTTGTAAAACCTTCCTAAATACTTACAAAACAATAGTTATGGCAATAGGGTAAACTACGGTAGCTTAACATATTAGTTAGGGTCAGTATTTGAAAGTAACGTATTGTTTACACTTAACAAATACTAGGAACCGTTGGTTTACTAAAAGATCATAAGTTAGTAAGGTATTTGTAAATATTACTATTCATCTTATACTGTCACTTACGAGAATATCTTCCGTGATGGGTTTAGTTTTAAACTGTGAAAGCTTATAAAAGTCATAAATATTTATCGTTCATTCATACTCATTGGTCTTCAGACAGCCATAGGTACTTCGAGTTCGACGTATTAAAAATTAGCTTGTTGTTTATTTATTCACCTCATCTACATAACTGAGCACCACATCTGTAATTCTCGAAGGATTTGGCAGGGAGAGAACCTCTCGCCCCAGTCGCCGCGGGGGTCGCACCGTACGTGCACCGTAGGCGCGGGCCTGGGTCCGTCTTATGACGACAGGCCGTGTCGTCGGCGCCAGAGTGTTCTACGCGCGCCTCAAAGAGATGTCAGCATAGAGGGGCCCGCATGGGTCGAAGCCTGTCGGGGTTGCGGGTCTGTTCGAAAGAGATACCGTGGCCCCGGAACATAAACGGCGAGGAAGGAACATGGATGGGTTTTAGTCAGTAAAAGTCTGACACTCCCTCCCGCACCGCTCAGAGTGCGAGAAGTCATTTGATGACTTCCAATCCAAAAAAAAAAAAATAAAAAAGGCTCACGTAGATCATTATATCACGTACAAAAGGACCAATTTTATGTATCGAGATAAATTAAAGCTTCTTTGCAATACACGCTATATCTTCACGTTTTCTGATGTAAACTTTCAATACTTATCAACAAACTAAGTGCTCTTGTAAAACAGTTTTAATTTAATCGCAAGATAAACACTAGTGCGAGTATAGCCTTTAGTTGCAACCAGTTTTCTGCAACTAATGACAACTCGTCAATGTCAATAGGGGCGCCTATAGATAATGGTAATTTAATGTTATTTTATAAACTAAACGGCCATTGACCCGGGTGCGGTTGGCGCCCCCTGTCATTGAACTGTTCTGGGGACATTAATTAGGTGGTAAGTACTCATTATGGGTTTGGCGCTAATTAGATATATCTAAGCAGTATAGTCGCTCTTGAAATTCATAAAAGGGGTTTTTAGTTGTAAGTAATTTGCCACCTTGTTTTTACGGTTTTTGGCTCAAAGTCACATCAAGGCAGTTGAGCTTCCGTTCAAGAGAAAAGATTCGCTGTGTATTTTTATTTATTTTTAGCCTAACATTACTTTACTTACAGGGACTGCCCTGGTTTGGATCAAGTACTGAATATTGACTATTAAAAAAAAATGTAAATGCCTATGAGCTTTAGGATCTTTTGAAACTTAAAACCAAATGAATGATCATCCATCAGCCATCCGTGGATCGATTTATTTCAGTGAAGTCAACCTTTAGGTAACCTTATTAATCAGCGAATTTCTGTTAAATATGCAGTTATTACAATATTATTATCTTTCCTTTTAGCCTTGTCGGGGAAATGAATTCAAGGCCAGTTAGTGACAGCAAAGAGTACTTTCCCGTTGATAATATTAATCTAATCGGTAATATGATCCAGTTATCTGCTAAATATGCTTAATTATTGAAATTGGACCTATCGCGAACATGCACGTTACCTTAACTTTATCTAAAAACTGTATGATTTAAATATTTAGTATTTACTTCGCTAGATAAAAACCTGGGAGTTTAAAATTATCTTGCCTATAAGTAACTAGGCTGGTCTGTATTGCAAATTTGCAATAACAAAGTCAGTCAAGGAAATTGGCTTTTGCGGGTTTGTAAAGCGAGAAGGTATTCTTAATTTTCTGCTCATCAAAGAACGTACATTACAGTCCCATTTTCACGACATTTATTTTTTTGTCCTATGACTGACATGTGTTGCTGAGGAGTTTGTTTTGCCTCTTTCTCCCCAGCTAAAACACTCGAAAAATTGATGGGCAATCATTTTTGAGGGGTTATGCGCTATTCGTCGCGCGTTCACAAATCATCCTATTCGCAAGGACTTCATGTATGGGGGTTCCGCAAGGCTCAATATTGGGTCCTTTCCTTTTTTTAGTATATATAAATGATCTACTCTATTTGTTGAAACACCAACCTCAAAATATGGTGTTGTTTGCTGATGACACTTCTATAATTTTTAAGATAAATAGACGGGCCCAAAATCTAGATGACGTGAATGATGCCCTACTTCAGGTCCAAAATTGGTTCACAGCAAACAATTTGGTATTAAATGAAAAAAAAAACTAAATGCATAAGATTTTCATTACCGAATGTTAAAAGTAGTCATTGTGAGATAATATTGAATAAAGAGAAACTCGAATTCGTAGATAAAACGGTTTTCCTGGGGCTTACGCTTGATTCAAGGCTACAATGGGGTTCTCATTTAACATCTCTTGCGGGGCGCTTAAGTTCAGCAGCATATGCCATTAGAAAAATCCGTCAATTCACTGATGTAGATACCGCTAGACTGGTCTATTTTAGTTACTTCCATAGTATAATGTCTTACGGTATTTTGCTATGGGGACGGGCTGCTGATATTGAGTCTATATTTATTCTGCAGAAAAGAGCCATCAGAGCCATATACAATCTTCGTAGGCGCGATTCTCTAAGGGAACTTTTTAAGGATATTGGCATCATGACGGTTCATTGCCAATACATCTACGAAAACATAATGTACGTTAGAAAAAATCTGCATCTTTTCGGTAAAAGAGGCGACAGACACAATTACAGTACTAGAAATAGGGACCAACTAGTTCAGCCAGGCTTTAGACTCGCTAAAGTAGACTCATCTTTCATGGGGTACTGTTTGAGATGCTATAATAAAATTCCACAAAGTATTCTTGAACTGAATGAGACTAAATTTAAAACATGCATTAAACGCACACTATGTAAGCAAGCATATTACAAGTTGAGCGATTATATCGCTGATAAAAATGCTTGGCTCATTGCTGGTCCTGCTCCACAAGGACAGGGGCTCAAAACTTGATAGCATTAAATGGTATTGTTGGAGCTGCTGAAGATTGTACAACTATCTTTGCATTGTATAGATTCAATCTATTTAGTATTATATAAACGCATAGCCCATATTGTGTGAGTACTATGTACTAGAAAGCTATCATTCACTGGAAACCTACTTTAGTTTTTGACTTGAATTTGCCCTGGCGGTTGAGAGTATGTCATGCTCACTCAAATGTCTCGCTGATGGTGGCGCGTGTGTCGGACCATTTAGTTCCCTTCAAAATGGTTGAGCTGAATGGTGCTGATCCATGCGTCATGTGCGTGAACGGGCGCTGTCAGTTGTGACTGGTCATCTCTTAGTCGCCATGGTTTATTTGAATTAATTATTTTGTTTTTGAGTTGTATTTTGTTTTTGTTTGGCTATGGACACTTTTAACGTGCACATCTTGCTACATTGTTCTCACATAATATAACATCTCAACATGAATGATGTAACCAAGATTTTGTAACAAAATTTTGATTTAAAAGAGTGTCCATGGAGTTTCTTGCCCGTTCTTCTCCATAGAGATCTACGCTAGGGAATGGGCAACTACAGTACTTTCACAGATTTTATGTCTTGTGACCGGGACTGTAGCTACATTTAATTTTCATCTTTGTTTCGACAATTCAAAAGTGCCTGTTATTGGCCTACTTGAAATAAATGCTTTGATTTTGATTTTGATTTTGACGTTTAAAAAAGTCCTGATTCTCGGGTCCTGAGTCTAATTTTAATTACTTAACAACTTATTTGGTCCCATTATCTTCACAGAGACAAAATCTACATCGAAACTATGTAACTAAATTAACCTACACAAAGATTACACCGATGCCAAGTTCAACACAAAGATATAAACAAAACAGACAATAAACTAGGTAAACACGAAACAGAAACACCCCTTAAACAAAGAGGATTCATTTGACGTACAAATGTGAACTATAAACGTATCACTTACGGATATGAGTCACAGGAGTTAAAGGATTTACGGACGCCTTCAGAACTGAGTGTAGACACTCTTTCTTGGCGTATAAATTCAAATATTTATGGAAGAACTAAAGGTTTGTGCATTCGAGGGACTTAATATGCAGCAGTGGAAATAACCGTAGGTACAAAGGCCGACTTGTCCCTTGGGCATTATATATTCATCAGGCAGGTAATGCAGACACAAAATTTTATAGGGCTTTTGTCAGTCTTAAAGTGTTTGGATACGTATATGTTGAGTAACATATCCTCATAACAGGACCCCTGTATTTAATGTGGGATTAGGCAGTAGTAATCCCACATTTTACCAGTTACAGTACGGAGTTTTTTTTGGTCCTTCGTGGGCCAAAAGTTCCTCGTCTGCACAAGTCTTTACTTCCAGTCAGGGCTCAGGGCTGCCTCAAGCAAGGCGTTTGATCGAATCGTGCTCTACTGACTCGTGATTTGTTCAAGTCCGGTTTGAAATTCTCCAGATACTAAGTTCCAGTTCACTTGGAGTTCGAGGAATGTAGATATCCTTGAATTGTAAGGGGTAAGAATGCAGGACCTGAGTTGGTAGAAAGTTGAAAAGATTAGGTGCAAAAGGACCAATTTTGTTGCCGATATTAATATTATCCAACGGATTCCCGCAACCTTCACCAGGTCTTCGGTTCACCTAGTCGAGATGCGAGTCGCAAGGGACCGGTCAATGTGACTACACTTGGGGGAGGCCTATGTCCACCAGTGGACGTCTTTCGGCTGAAATGATGATGATGATGATGATGATTAATATCATCGTTTAAGTTTGCATTTCTTAATACACTGCGAAAAGGAGATATTGTGTTTGTGACTTGTAGTAGATTGTGCTCTCTCTCTCTCTCTTCACCGCTTCCCACAAAATGTTGGAAGAAAACATCGTGAATAAACCGGCACGTCATAGAACCAAAAATCCGCGCTCGACCCCTGTGTTGGATTTTGTTACACTGCCTCCTCCAGATAAAATCCTTGAAATTTTCCAATTGGTTCGTTCTCACGTTGTTAGTCTCAGACAGAGGTCTATCGACTTAATAAAATATCCTCACAAACAAAATTCGACAACCCCTAAAACTTCGCGTTTACTCACGTCACCCACATGACAGACAACATAAAATACTGACTGCTATATGCGTTTTCATTCCCAACACATGTATACGTTTGAATTAAATACAATTTGCTTGAAGTCGACTGTGGTTTACCAGCGTATGTTAATTGGCTTCCGTTTGGTCTTTGTGCACTTACTTTGTTGTATTTGAAGTCTATTCAGACGTGTCTATTGTTGTTTCAACCTCGTTGTCTCTTGGAATCTGATACGGCTTTATAGTTGATAATTTTGACAAAGGAATGATAATGAGTAAAGGTTCAGAGTCCAGACAATGTCGGTTATTTCAGTACATAGTCTATCACAATCCTGTGCTAGAAGCTATTCCGTAATTTTATCCTTGTCAGTTTCACCGAACATAAATAGAATATTTTTAAAAGCTTTTCGATTGTAGGTACTGTTTTTAATTTAATTCATAGCTAATAATTTTGTTTTCTTTTTCAGGTAAGTTCCGATCATGAATCTACTTTTTAGCTGTAGTAGTAAAGGTAAGTCGCAATTTAAATAAAATGCTCAAATTAAAAATAGACTAGCCACCCAAAATCAAAAACATTCTCCCAATCGACCTTCAAACCGAAGAAATTACATAAAAACCTTTCTTCTATTTTACTTTAAACAAAATCTTGGCACCTTTGCCAGTGTAAACCACGTTATATCGTTTATTGTTTACATCGCTATCTACTCGTAGTGTCTACCTGGCATATCTGGCGGATTCGTAACATTTGTGGAGTGGCGTCTAGCGACCGTGCCAAGTGCGCTTTGTAGGTTGGCATGCCAAATAGGTAAACTGTGTAAAGAGGAGTCTACACTTGTCGAAAGTGGTTTGTCTTTTATTTCAAACAGTCTATGTCCAAGGTTACTTGAGAGTGGTAACACTTTTAAGGATTAGCCTATCTAGACCTTACATAAGTCTGTGCATATACATAGCTTTAAGGGCTACCGCACACTACAGACAAGACTGTCTTGAGACAGACTTGCCTCATAAAGACAAGTCTGTCTCAAAACTGTTTTGTCTTGGGCACATCGCACACCTGAGACGAAACTGTTTGGTCTACTATAGGGCATGCTCCCGGGAAATTCCGGTACCGAAAATCCCGGGTATTTTTTTAACAATCTGGTACCGGGTCTTTCGGTATACTTTCGGTACTATATTATTTACTTTATTTTTTTTCAATATACAGTAAAAAGTCATATTAAATAAACTACTTTTTTTACAATAATGGTAAAACGAAACATTTTTAATCGAAAATTATTATCATTACCGAGAGTAAAAACTATTCAACGATGTAAATAAGGGGTCAATTATAAGAAATGTAAGTTGAGTTTTGTTTCATTTATTGCCATTCATCATCATCATTTCAGCCGAAAGACGTCCATTTGAGGATAAAGGCCTCCCTCAAGTGTCACCACATTGACCGGTCCCATGCGACTCACATCCAGCGGATTAAATTAAAAAACCTATTTGCAAAATAAACATCTTATCATTTGATGAAAAAAAAATAAACGAAAAACTCGGGTACCCGGTTTTGGACAAAAGAACCCGAAACCGAAAACCCGGGTTTGATAATAGCCACTTTTCGATGCGCTATCGCTAGACTGTTTTGTCGTAGATGTGCGCGCCCGCGTACATCCAAAAGGGAAGCCGACAATCGGTAGTCAGACTTGTCGCTGTGCAGTTTTTGTAGGTATGAGACAGTTTTGTCTGCAAGACGTTTTGTCTCAAGTGTGCGCATCTTCATATATTTTGTATAGCGAAAGTCTGTCTCAAGACAGTCTTGTCTGTAGTGTGCGGTAGCCCTAACTGTTGTTAGTTGATTCTACATATTTTTGTTTGAAAATTAAGTCTTGTTTGCATAATTTCATTATTCAGTATTGACTTCAATGCAGACATGCTGGCGCTCAGTTTGTCATATTTGCAGCTAAATTCTTATAGCGTCCGGCACGAATAATGACTCATACACATATTTTCAATCACCAATCAATGGTACGTGCTTATTTCTACTGTTTTTAAAAGTGTATCCAGGGGTCGCATATTTTGGGTTGCGGGCCTATTCGAAAGAGATACCGCGGCCCCGGAACATAAAGGGCGAGGAAGGAACATGGATGGGTTTTAGTCAGTAAAAGTCTGCCACTCCCTCCCGCTCCGCCCAGAGTGGGAGAAGTCATTTGATGATTTACCATCCTAAAAAAAAAAAAAAAAAAAGGGGTCGCATATTTTGAACTGTAAAACCACTTCAGTTAAGCAGCCATTAAAGCTACAAAAAGAAAAGCCTCAATGAAGAAACCAAACACTTTCAACCTAAGTATATAAACTTGATAAGCCATCGGCAGGTGGCAGCGAAAACCAATTTTCACCAGGAACCTAAATAGGTTGATACTAGTAACTTAAAAAAAAACGACAAGTGTGCAAAGTCCTTAACTCTGAACTTTCTTCTAAACATCTGTAATGCTAACGACCTGAAAGAGTTTGATAAGCGGTGCGTTGAACCGTTTTGAGGAACAAATGATGTAGTGCATAAGATCTGGATCAATGGACCCTGGTTGTTATTCATTTTAGTTAGTATAATTTATTGTGTTAATTTGTTCCATGGTTCTGAGATTGAAGCTTAGCACCCACTTGCCACTCCGCACTGTGGAGAGGCGTGTTCGATGAGTTGTTGCGTGTTACAAATCTGTTCAAGCTTTAGCTTTTGTAAAAAAAAATCTTCTAGATTTTTCGGTCTGTTCCAGGCTTTAGCTTTTCAACATTTAATTTAGTGGATAAAAAAAAAACTTGCGTTTATTAAGTTTATTAAGAGGTCATTGGACTCAGTATTGTTCTTGGTTAAGGTTAAAAACCTTTTAATTATTCTCTAGACTTCAGTTAATTATGTTACTGTAACTTAGACACAATGGTTCCATTTAGTTTTTGAACTAGCGACCTTTTATTCCCTAGACGGCGCTGTTTAGGACATTGTCCTATTAGGGTAATTGTAATTAACGAGAATGCGAAGCGATAATGTTAATTAATAAAACACGAGTCGAACATCATACTAGCTTAATTTGAAAAAGTCAGCTAAGTTCACGGTTGACCATTTTCCAACCTTTATCAATTGCACACCGTCATCCAGCATTGTATTAGTCCACTGAATTCTCGAGATAATTCAATCAATGCGAGTTGAGTGCGATCAGCACACCAATCCAATTTGTGTTAAAGAACAATGATGTATGTAATAACAATCACATGCTTTGAAACAGTTTTTGTGCGCTGTTTCGTTGGTGAAATTGGCCCTTGGAATCTCGCGACGGCGACTAAAACTATCGATCTTGAAAGAACTGAAACAAATCTATCTTTAATAGACTAGTAGTCTGACCCGACTGCCAAGTCATAGATGCTGAGTTCCAACATTTCCAACCCAAGACACGCACCACTGATTTTTTGGATTCATGTGTGAATTGTCTAATTATCACTTGCTTCAGAGAAGGACAACATCGTGAGGAAACTAGCAAGCCTGACAGATATTTCTTGACGGCATGTAAAGCCCCTTGGGCGGCATAAAAACTCTGACACCAGGTTAAGCACAAAACACACGATAAAAAAGAAAGACTACAGCAAGGTTTCCTCATTATAAAACATATGAAGACGGGTATTTATCGCGAATTTACCTTTAATTTAAGCCCGACGTGTGAACCGGCTCTAATTAACATTTATGAAGATCAAGTGAGGGTAGATGAATAAACGCCTTCACTTTGCTGTCGCGGTACCTCCAATACTTCAGTGTCCCCGCGACCACGGCTGGTGCAATCCAGTCGAATCGTCGGGCTTAAATTAAAGGTAAATTCGCGATAATACCCGTCTTCATATGTTTTATAATGTGTTCTGATCGTGAAAGTTTAAAAAAGACGAGGTTTCCTCATCCAATCACAGCTAAACCAGCTACCAATCGTCAGCACATAATCTCCACTACGTATATCATAATAGGATCAGATGGAACACGTGCTTCCGTCCCCGTGCTTCGCCCCGTGGCAGTCAGGGCCGTGGCCTATCAGCCAGTCACGTACCGAGGGCTGCTCGCAAGGAAACTGACAATTTCCGGGGTCTCACAGTGTTGTTGAACTCTTTTCGAATTTGGACTTGTCGATATTTGGGCTTGAGATTGTGCGCTGTATAGTCTCTTCATTTTTGTACCTAGGGCTGTTCTTTAGTACTCAAGGAAACTGATAATTTGTCTCTTCGTTTTTAGCATATTTGGTACCTAGTTTATTGTTACATAGGTTTTTTTTTCCAATGGTTTTGGCCGATGGGGCCGAGTTTTGGATTGGCGACCGCGAACCGGAAGGCGTTACATTCTAAAAGGACTCTCACTAGGTGTACCGATGACCTGGTGAACGTTACAGGGATCCGCTGGATGATCCGGTCAATGTGGCGACACTTGGGGGAGGCCTATGTTCAGCAGTGGACGCATTTCGGCTGAAATGATGATGATGAACAAGTTGCAAATAGCACTTGTTTTTCACCGATAAGGGCTCTTTAGTAAATTGGTCCCGGTCATTTGGGTCCCGCGGGATGAGTTTACTAAATTATTGTTTTTATGTCATTTTCTTTGGTAGATTGATCCCGCTCTTAAAATTAAAAAGAAAATGCCTTCGAATTTCAAATTTGAGTAACAGCGTGTAGAAAAATGTTAGGAGGAATAAAAATAAAATCTCTTTGTCCCCACCGTACTTTTAACATTGTATGGGATCGAGTAGTGTTAGTTGGTAACCTAACGAACAGTACTAGGCGGGCATGAATCCAAGGGGGTATTTATTACTAGAAGGCCGTACCTACGTAAGTACGTATACTCAGAATTATTAAAATGCATACTACCTTGAGCTTTCATATGTTTACTTGTTACGATTAAAGGTGCCTCTCGTCCGTCCATTTCTCGACTCCGTTCGTCTCCACTAAGTCTTTTTTTTTCTTTTTTTTTGTCTACCGACTGCGTTCTCTTTGTTCTTTGACTCTTCTAAGATTTAAGGACGTGCCTGTTTCCTCACGATGTGTTCTGTCACGGTTTTGACAGCAACAAGCTGGTACCTTGTCATTGAAACATTTGTCTTGCACTTGCAGTTAAATACGGTTGCATCTATACTAATATTGCAAAGAGGTAACATTTGATTGGAAGTTTGTTTGTAGGAGCCCATCTTGGAAACTACTCATCCTATTTCGAAAACTCTTTCATAAATACGAAGATACATTAACCCCGAGTGTAATTTCCCTACCTAAAGTAGCGAAGTCGCGAGCAAAAGCTAATGAATAGATTACATTTTACCACAGTCCTTCTGTTATCTACTCCGGCTTCCAGTTATAATTAGTCCCTAATGATCCGCTAAGCGCACTTATCTACTAATTATACCGTCTCTATCTGAACTTTAAATGTCAAAATACTGTGGCACACTATCCTGCAGTGAATGATGACAGATATTGGTATAATGTCATTTTATTTTTGGAATTTGGTCCTAAGTTCCGCTTGAGTTATGCAGCCATTTCTGAGTATATAAGGTCGCGGCTGTATCACGTAAAGTAAAGTGTAGGTAAGTATCTAATAGTACATTCACATAGCGCCAGTTACAGAAACTAAGACCATGATGTATCTCATACACCGCTGACAGACAAACGGGCGGAAGGGCAGCAAAGGCTTAGTAATAGGGTCTCGTTGGTAACTCCTCGGGTCATCATCATAATTTCAGCCGAAAGACGTCCACCGCTGGACCGCCTCCCCCAAGTGTCGCCACAATGACTGGTCCCCTGCGACTCGCATCCAGCGAATTCCTGCGATCTTCACCAGGTCATTGGCCCAATGTATTAATATAATGGCCCTAGTGGGAGGTCTTCCAACGCAACGTCTTCCAATCCACTCCAAGACTTTTAGGCCCCATATCGGCCATCGGGTACGAAAAACACGTGCCCATTTTAAGGGGGTGCCTATTGCTGTAATCCGAGCACAAATTGGGCTACTACTAAGAAATTCCTGATTACGCTTTGCCTGTTCTGGGAATCCAACACCGTATGCGCAGCACCACTGTTTGCGATCACTAGACCAACGAGCTAGTCAGGTTAGTTCTCAATTCTCAGTACATTTTATTCGTATTATCGTTTACTACATAATGTGTCATGGAGTGCACGTTAAGCCTTCGACCCCGGCTGTCACGAGAGCTGTCAGAGAGCTAAGGTTGGCAGGTGAAGGCATGGAAACGATTTGTATTAATAATAGCCTTTGCCTGTGACTTCGCCTGGAACCTAAACATAACTGGCGAAATGTGGATATATATGTAACCGTAAAATTGTCAAACACGTTAGATTGTAAAATAATTAGAGAGATTGTAAACTCTCGAAATATTGTCAAACAAACATACTGCTTACAATAAAACGCATTATTTTTCGGTAGATTGTAATCTATCGAAGTGAAACCGTAATATTGTGAAATACATGCTACTAATGCACCTCCCGGACAGTCGACCGCAACATAAAACCTCCATTTCACGTCCGCATTAATCCTTGAAATATGCAGAAGTACTATCGGGTGCAGCTAGGCTGTATGGTCGTTGGGTGCAGCGGACGACTCCGGTAACCCAGTTAACCCGTGGACTATAAACGTCTGTTCGGGACGCGGACGTTGACTCGTTTATGTAAATTTAACTTTGTCAACGACTTTACATATATGTGGATATATGCATACGACAGTTTAATGCATTTAAAGCGTTTTTCCAATGGTGGAAAAAAATGTGGCTGTATTTTAACAGGCCCGGGGTGGAAAATGTCTGATATTATTTTGGGTGTATTTTTTATGATTAAATGCGGGTTTCTTCATTCCCAAAATTGACTGTACTAGTAGATTTTTTTAGTGGCATAGTTTTAAACTATAAAACATAGAATGTGTGTGCTCTGAAAACGCCCTGAAATGCGCTAACCCCAATAGAATATTAAGTCTAACGCAACATTACACACATTGCGTCGCTCCATTATTAGTCATTAGGTTGAAAGGACATACTTCAGTTAAATGTATGTTGTCTCTACGTTTGTCGTTTACACCTTAAACATATAAGAAATTTATACTAGTTTCATTAAATATTTGTAGAATACTTATCGAATGACAAAAAGGTGAACTAAATAGATATGACACAATACATGTTAAGCAGACGACGAAACGTCATTAGCAATAAAATAAGTCGAGTTAACCAGGGGTCAAAACTACATATTTAGGTGTGTCGGTTTTTCGATTTTTTTTAGAAATTATCTGACGGTGTAAAACGATTCATTATGAAAAACTACTCCAATCTGAATATTTAATTGATACATACTTTTCTGGAAGCTGAGAAATTAGTGATCATTAAGTAAAAATCTTGTTACGTAATCGCAGAATTAAAAAAGTTTTGGTAGGAATCTTTTTTTTTTTTTTGTTTTGCCTGAAAATGGACACAGGTAACCATCTAGTTTTCACCTCTACTTAACGGGACTGAATTTGTTGCTTACGACCTCTAGTATAACTTCTTACAAGGAATAGGTCGGGTTCCCTGTGTATAATTATGTAAAAGCGTGCTAACATATGCCAACGAACAAGAAACCCACAACCTGAAACAAAAGCCTAACACGTAACGCTACCAGCATTGTTACAAGAACTTCTAAAGTATTATGTAAGGTTACAGCACACATGAAACTAGGGTGCCTAGGACCAAATACCAGGTTCCCACACGAGGGACTGGAACCCACTAGATGCTAGCGCTGATAAGATTCATACGTGATATCTAGCTTGCATCATGTTCATGGGGAATTAGCAAATGCATTAGTTGCAATTGTGGACGTGGAAATAAATCATCATCATCTTCCTGCCCTTGTCCCATTTTATTTGGGGTCGGCGCAACACGTTTTCTTCTTCCATTCTCCCCTGTTAGACATGGAACGATTTTATGCAGTAACTTTTGTGTCCAATTTTATGTTTTTGGCTATATTTTGAGGGGTGTTAGGGTTCAAAATCCAATATTTGTTCAGGACAAGCCGCTCTTCGTGGTCCGAATTGAGCCAAGCCAGAAATTGATTAAGCAAGGCTACGATCTGCAGGAACCGAATTAAAGCCGAATATGAGTTGTAGTTGCTTAGGTTTAGGTTTATATTTCAGCAACATCGAGCTCATACGGTTCAACAAATTCGAACGGCGAACCTAATGCATACTCCGAAGCAACAGCAATCCCACAGGCTAAATTATTTTTGACTAGATTGGCATTCAGTGGGAAGTTATCACGAGAACCCTTTGTGTCCATATCTTGGATACAATCCTGGCAGTACTTATCTGCTATTGAGACCAACTCCCGGAATCATTAAAATTTCTATTCACCGCAGCTTATATCATCCATTCAGCAGATAATCCTCTGTTAGTCTGTAAGACGGCCCAACGGAAATCGATATATGTAAGTCGGTGAAATAGGAACAAAAACTTAGGCGTGGCCGTAAGCCCATACTGTGAGTGAATGTAGGCTCAGTAGATCAACATATGTATAGCCAGATTAAGGCGTGGGTTAGGTCACGTTTTCCTTCACCGTTTGATGTAGTATATTTATTTATAGCTAACCTAGTTTCGTGAATTATGTCTGTTTCTCTCGATTTTCCCCTTTATGAGGCGGGGGAAGTACTAAATCAGAAAACCAAGTTAGTTTGCATAGCTTGGAGCTATTACTACTTGTAGGGGTAACAAATTGAGTTAGCTTCAGACCCTGTATTGGTATTTAATGATTTGTTAGTAATATTAATCATAATATACTAGGCTTACTTCATAAGATGACTATCTACCTCTCTTCTGCTATACACCATCCATAGAGTATGCACTTGCTTTACAACCACATTTATCGCAATATGTTAATGTGAACAATCCTGAACATGTACAAAATTACAGACCTTCGAGCCAAACATTTGTACAAAATGTTTTACGTACTTTCGCGCACAAAACCTTGCACCACTGTGTTCCAAACATTGGCTTTCCAACTTTCTTCGCTTTGAAGTGCGCGAGTATCCGACTAGCATATTTCAAATGCACTCAGTGATATGCCTACGCATTCGTGGGATTGTGCGCATTTGCATATAATAAGTCTTTTGATAGGCCATAATGTTCTGGAATTGATAATGTAATAAATCATAGGTGTTTTCATTTGAATGATTTAATCAATGATAGCCGCCGCGCCTTGGGAGTAAAATTTATAGTCTCATTTTAAATAAACGTTAAAGAATAGTATACTATAATTCCATGTAGTGAAAACGCATTTTCATTGCCTTTCTTGTTCTATGTGAGCAATGTACACAAACATCCCGAAAAAGATGCACGCATAGAGAAGAGAATCCCAAAGCATGCTCGTAAATTCTTGAAAAACGTTCTTGAAACATCGAAAAGAATTTCTGTCAATTCACGTTCCATTGTACAATTGTAAATAAATACTTGCCACGACCAACGTGTGCTAGGCCCTTAGGGTCAGGTTCTGACCGCGTGCTTACGTAAACCATTGTCTCCACGTAATTAATTCTAAATACGCGCCTTTTAAAGTTATTCACGTCTTAGAAAGCAGTACATGATTCATAATTAAGTTCATCTGGTTTTACGTGGGTTTCGCGGGAATGGCTTTGAGCGTTGTGTTTGACTTTGAAAACTCAATACTTGATGCCAGTTGGCTTTTGCTTTAATGTAAGTTCATTTTGTATTCTACTTGCTGTAAGAGGATTATGTTCAGAGTATATGGGACTATTGAAACGTGGATGCTGTTTGACTTGGTCCTTTGGAACGGTTAAAGGACCAATCGTCCTCATCTCATCATGATGTCTTGTATTGATCAGAATGTTGGACCACAAAAGGGATGAATGAAAGACAATTGTTTAAGGCTGAGATAAGAATGCAAAGGAAGATGTGTAGTAATACGCAAATGGATAAAATAAGAAATGAGTACATAAGAGGACATCAGGAAGTGGCGCTGGTGACTGAAAGTTGTGTGGTAATCAGGGGCCTAATTCTGCTATTTTAATTCCATTCTCATCCCATTGTCATTTTGCTTAAAGTTCGTAATCTGCTAAATTCACAATGGTCGGTCGATGGTCTCGTAATAAAATTGTGTTTTAATGGCATTTTCGTATTGCCATTATTATAAAACCATTAGTACAAATGGTTTTCGAAATCCACTACTAAATGCGAACATTTATTCATGCCAGATTTCATGTACGAGATTAATATTCTATGACATTTCTTTCAATGGAGTGTCAGTGGTTGTTCATTGAGAAGTCATAATGACGCCATTATACACACATCAAAAGTGTCTAGGGATCAAGCATTTTTATGCGGATTTCTTGAGATTGAGATGTGGTTTTGTGTGTTTTCTGATGAGTCTCGTTTTGGTATGAGACCGGATACAAGACGTATACGACACTGGAGAACCCCTGGACGCCAACAGCGATTAAAATCCTGCCAGGAAGTCCATCCTTATAGTGGTGGAACCATCATGGTATGGGCGGGTATTTGGATCGGCGGAAGAACTGAGTTGATTTGGATCAGAGGCAACCTCAACGCTCAAATTTATGCTGAGACGATTGTATCAGACGTCATCGTTCCTCTACAAGTGCAAATCGGTCCCTTATTTCAGTTAATGCATGATAATGCACGACCGCACACCGCAAGAGTTGTAAGACAGACTCTCGCCGCAGCTAACATCAATGTCCTGCCCTGGCCTGCTCAGTCGCCAGACTTGAACCCGATTGAGCATGCATGGGATATGCTACAGAGAAGAGCTCTGCCGAATATGGAGGGTATCCAGTGGCAAGAAGACCTTTTTTTGTTGTTGCAACGAACATGGGCGGCCATTCCACAGCGTGATTTGGATGAACTCATTTTGAGTATGCCAAATCGATGTTCTTGTGTTGTTAGTGTTCGCGGTAGAAACACGGATTATTAATGTTTAAGTTACCCAATAAAATTTTAAAGAAAACTGTTATTTCAGTCTTTTTTTCGAACTTTAATGTTAGTGGTTCAAATGTCAAAAATCCCTTTATTAGGAAAATGGCAAATTTCTTTATTAATGCAAAGGTGACTTGGTTTATCGTTACTGTGACAAACGAAAACACTTTATTTGATGAATCCTTAAAGAAAATTTTAATTAATATCAATCAGGAGAAAAGTTATTGCAAAAATATTGTTGATCCCTAGACACTTTTGATGTGTGTATTAGTAGATTACCAAACTTGTCAAAACTTGACAGAACTTGATCATCGTGACTTCAGTGATCGCCTATTCTGACACTATCGTAATAGCAGAATCGAGGCCCAGTTGTCGTGGTATGGGCATGTGAAGCTGAGAAATGAGGAAAGTTTTGAGTATAGAAGGAGACCAAAGAAATGGTGGGTGCACTGTGTAAAGGATGATATTATGGCAAGATGGAGGTGTCTAATGAAATTACGAGTAATAGAGAAGTATGGATAAAGATGACATGCTGCGCCGACCCTGAATGAAAATAATGGCAAGATTAAGTACCCTCATTCCCCATTTCCCTGCTCAACTAGCTTCCATAGATTTGAACTTCAAGCCCTTTAACTGCAGCTGTAAGTGTCAATATTGTTAAAGTGTTATTCGAACTTAATGTCTTTCAATAAATCGGGTTAAACTGGCTTTATAAACTCACACACAGCCTCAATAATCCGGCTAACTCTTGTTGCTATACACACTAATATTATAATTATTACCTTTTACTGTCTCGAATCAATAAAGCTGTTATTTATTACCCAGTTACCTACGTCTAATTCTAAGGCTTTAATTCTGGTCTGCTCTTTGACACGGCAACGATTTATCCTTACTGGATAATAAGCAGTGAAAGTTTGGACTACATAGCTTTGTAGACACCGACTAATTTACGCATTCATCTCATTTAGTATTATTTACATTTCTTCTTCAAAGTCTTGATGAGCTATCATTTCCGATGTCTGTCTGGATTCTGTTATACCATATCCTAATTGGTTTAGTTTCAGCATATTATCTTCTTTCATACTTTTTTATTAGTGGTCACCCCCATCCTAACCACGTCATCTTTCACATAGTCCAGTCCACCCATCGTTTCTTTGGTTTTCTAGAGTACAACTCTTAAGAGCCATGCACAACCACATACAAACTCAATACTTTCTTCACGACGTTTCCCTCATCCTGTGCATCACACGCCTTTTCAGTGATCGCTGCCTTGTTCGGGCCTCCTCTTATATAGTTATTTCTTATTGAATCCATTCACGGTACACTACAAATCCCTCGTAGCTTTATCATCGCAGCATCATGCAATAGCCTTTCATCCATCACTTTAAAGCCCCCAACATTCTGATCTGCTTTTGTGCTCATCAAACGAATCTTGTTCCTCATCATCATCAATAACACCTTCAATCCTTCATTTACGACAGAAATCCGCATCTCGTAACTGCAAAACCATAGTCCCTAGATAATGAAGAGTGAAAGTCCAAGTTTTAACACCACATAACTCCATAGGAACAAATCTGTACACATCTCCCATCTGTTAGATAGTTTAATTCCCCTTTTACGTCTTGATTATCAGGCGCGTGAGTCACGATCTTGTGGCGGAGTGAACTGTGACCTGTGACGTCACAGTGGGAAATGTATGAACTGTTATGAAGTTATTGTTTTAGTGCAATATTGTTATGTGTTTGTGGTGCTGTATTGTCTGTGAAGTGTGGGGAGCTGTTTGAGGTATTTATGACAAGCTCGATGATGTATTTGTTGCTTTTAGACATAGTACCAGACGAAAATGTAATTTGTATGTTAGTTGAACCACCTAGTTTTAGCTCTTACTGTAACATTTTAATATCATCTGAACTGTCTGATTCAGTAGTCATAGGGCCCGAAACAGAGATACTTGTCTTGTAGGCAATGCTGAAGTTCCTTTGCTCTCATTGCGTTTTGTATTTTCGTCACGTGTTTAAACTTCATCATCATCATTTGCCTAGACTTCCTAAATATTTGTATTGACATCGGTCATCTTATCTCCGATAAATCCGAACGGCCCTAAAAATATCCCAACGAAACTACTCGAGCGTACTCTAAGCTTGACGTTATCATTTAAAAATAACACCACCTTCACTATTTGCGTATATTTACGAGCCACCGCGCCCACCGACGTTAGCCGTCACAGAATCAACGACTTGGACGAAATTATCATCTACTTGACGTTTATATACGTCATTTACGTCACTGTTACTATGTACTGAAAGAGTAGTAAGAATAATAGTAAGTACTATGATAATGTTGCATTTTTTTTGTTGTTGATACGTTAATCTCTGACGGAGGAGCTCGTGACTAAATAATAACAGCCGCTCGGGCTGATCTTTAGGTTAAGCCGTGCTTGCCTAGGTTGGTCTGTGGATGGGTGGCCACCCTTACATACCGAGTTTCCTCCGTGCCTCGGAAAGCACGTTAAGCTGTTGGTCCCGGCTGTCATTTGTTCATCTTTGGCAGTCGTTACAGGTAGTCAGTGGCCCAAATAGGCTGACAACCAGTCTTACCAAGGGGTATCGTATTACCCAGTATTAACTGGGTTGTGGAGGTCAGATAGGCAGTCGCTCCTATTAATTTATGAGGTTATCGGAGTAATTAAAACACGTAATTAGGATTTTCACTTTACCTATACGTATAATAATCCTTTAAATGTTATTTGGAAGCAATGCGTCTAGTTCCTACTACTTGAACGGGACGAAACGGAATGGGTAGAGCGATAGAGGGCAGGCGCTTATAAAGCTCCACTGTTTAGTAACAGAGATTAGTTTTTGTAACAGATTTATGAAGGAATTCAACACGCCCCCTCAAAAATTAATCGGTAGTTATACAAACAAAAATAGATTTAAATTGACTACCTAACTAAATCACATTAACTTCCAAATACTTGCTGGGGTAATACAATTTGGTCCAACATTCGTTCGAGGGTTGAGGAAAACCCAGTAAAACCTTCAACCAGACCAATTCAAATAAAATTAACACATATTATAAACTTATTTACACTGCACTGTTATTGTACACCCATTTTACATCTCATCATATGAAATGTGCTTGCAGGCAGTGCTTTTGTCAATGCGTCGGCCAGCTGTTCACCTGTGGGAATATAATTTAATTTTATTACATTTTTCTCAACTTGTTCCCGAGAAAAGTGATACTTTATATCAATATGTTTTGACCGTTTATGACTTGACGGGTTATTGGCTATACTTATACAGCCATTATTGTCTTCATAAATGACAATTGGTTCAGTGATAAATATATTTATACTGGCTGCTAAAGACTTAAGCCACAGTGCTTCTCTAACTGCCTCGAATAATGCCATATACTCAGCTTCAGTTGAAGAAGCCGCGACTGACGATTGTTTTCGAGTACCCCAGGAGATAGTACATTGGTCAAAGAGTTTAAACAAATATCCAGTTGTACTCTTTCTATCGTGTGTATCATTGCCACCCCAATCTGAGTCTACGTACCCACATAAAATATCATTGTATTCACACCTTTTGTAACACAATTTAAGATCAGTTGTGCCTTTTAAGTACCTTAGTACTCGTTTAAGACATTGCCACAATTCTTTATTATTTTTGTGTGTGTACCTGCTTAGTATGTTAACACTGACGCTTAAATCGGGCCTAGTACATAGCATAATATACATAAGGCATCCTATGACGTTTCGACAGGGTGCGTCATATCTTTCCTCAGAATTCAACGCGTCATAGTTTAACTTATTTTCTAAGGGGGTTGACACAGGTTTACACTCATGCATATTAAACTTAGTCAAGATTGTTTTGATGTATGCATTTTGGTCTAAGAACATTTGATCACTTTCTCTAGTGATTTTTATGCCTAGGAACAGTTTTATTTCATTTAAATCGGTCATTTCGAACTTGCTCATTAAATATCTTTTAAAATTAGTCATAATATTTGTGTCAGCACACACTACTACTAAATCATCAACGTATAGCACTACGTATATATTTTTACATATATATCCTTTATCTAGTATATATAAACATCTGTCAACTGAAGAATTCTGAAACCCTTTTTCTTTCAAAGCATGTTCGAATACTTCGAACCAACACCTGGCAGCTTGTTTAAGCCCATATAACGCCTTTTGTAATTTACAAACATAGCCTTCTTTACACGATACACCTTCAGGAACTCTTAAATAGATTTCCTCTTTTAATTCGCCATTTAGGAAGGCGGTCTTAACGTCCAAATGATGAACTAATAAATTAAATTGATTGGCAAAGCTAATAATGAATCTAAAACTGGCTATTCTGGCGACAGGTGCAAATGTTTCATTATAATCTGTAAGATACTCTTGACTAAAACCACGCGCCACTAATCGCGCCTTATATCTTAGAGGATTTCCAAACTCATCATTTTTGACAGTAAAAACCCATTTACAGTCTACGATGTTTTTGTTTGGCGGTCGTGGTACTAAAGTCCACGTTTCATTTTTATGCAATGAATTAAGTTCCTCTTTAATCGCGCTTTCCCATTTACTTCTATCATTTCTAAACTTAATTTCTGAAAATGATTTTGGTAAACTGCATAAAACAGTTTGAGCGCATATCAAATAGTCTTGGTCATCAATTTCATTATATGAAACAGGGTTTTTGTCTTTAATCCTATCACTCCTCCTAAGTTCAGTATTTTTGTTTACATTTTCAGTATTACTGTTCTCTGAATTATCAAAACGTACTTCGCTAAGTGTATCATGGTTCAATTTACAAACTTTAGTAGGATATTCACTGTGCTCACCAGATTTTACACCATCTGGTTTAGTTTCGAGATCGTTTCGGGACTTACTTGACACTGATTTTGACACAAAGTCATCAGTTTTGTCATGAGACATTCCAATATTCTCTTCAGGCTTCCAAGAAGGCCTGGACCACACAAAGGTAATTTCGTCCACGATAACATCTCTAACCACTACGAACTTTTCGCAGTCTGGGTTCCAAACTTTATAACCGTTTGGTTCATACCCCACAAGAATACCTTTCCATGATTTATCATCAAACTTAGCTTTAGTCGTTTTGTTATGCACATAAACTGTCGATCCAAAAACCTTTAAGTATTTTACTTCCGGTTTTCTATCGTGCCACATCTCATATGGTGTTTTTGAAAGTTTGAGGGCTTTAGTCGGTGTTATATTTATCAAATAAACTGCAGTCAAAACTGCCTGACCCCAAAAAACTTTATCTAATTGAGCACCCTTTAAAATAGAACGAGCTTTTTCAGTAATGGTTCTCACCATCCGTTCTGATACACCATTTTGCTGTGGAGTTCTAGGTACTGTTAAATGGTATGAAATACCCTTTTCAGCACAGAAACTTTTCATTTCGGTAGATAAGTATTCACCACCGTTATCACAAAACAAAGAAATTACTTTTAAATTAAATTTAGCTTCACTTTTTGCAACAAAATCTTTGAACGCAGCATATACGTCAGATTTGTATGTTATTAAGTATGTAACACAATAATGAGTATACTGATCAACAAACAACACGAAATAATTTTTGTTATCAACTGTCGTTGGAGTGATAGGACCACAAACATCAGAACTAACAGCCAATAAAGGTCGATTTATGTGACTTTTGTCCTTAGCGTGATTGAACGGCAATCGGCTCTGTTTCCCACTTATGCAAGCTTCACACAATTCGTCATTCGGTACTACAGTGCTTAACTCACTTATGTCCTTAAACAACTCAAGTCGTTTTATTTCCATAAATTTGTTTCTACTCAAGTGACCAAGGCGTTGATGCCATAATTTATAATTATTTTTGTCACTAGTGCATGCTTGGGAAACAGGACAACTGTCGCTTACAGACGCCACAAAATCTAGAGCAATTAAATTGTTAAAGGGCATACCTGTCATCACGGTTTTACCATGTTTGCATATTTGCGCACCATCGGCACTGAAAATGACAGTGTATCCAGCTCGCTGCATTTTGGAAACCGACAGCAAATTGTACGGAACCTCAGGGCAGTACAGAACACCGTCCAAACAGCCCTGGATACCCATGTTGCTGGTAACCTGCAGTGTACCTCTTTTGGTAGCTGAAATAAATTCACCATTTTTAGCAACTGAAATTTTCAGTGGTGTATCTAAAACAACAAAGTTAGTAAACAAGTCTTCTCTATTGATAATGTGATGCGAGGCGCCTGAATCGAGAAGAAATGTAACTTTGTTAAAAGTAACTTTGTTATAGCAGTCTTGCGTTTCATATTCTCCGGTCATAAAAGCAAATCCTGAGAACTCATTCGATCCTGATTGTTTATTCGGGCTTATCTCGACTGACTGTGCTGTTCTTGGCCGGTTAGTGTTTCTATAATTGCCCCTTTGTTGATTTATTCGTTTGAAATAGAAACAATCATTTCGTTTATGTCCACTACGCCCACAATGATGACATTTCATGAACTGAGAGTCCTCTCTTGTTCGTTTCATATTCTTATTTGATTGTTTGTTATAAAATTTTCTTTTCTTCAACTTGTCACTTCTCATTTCAATTTGCAACACTTTTGCGCTCATATCGCCTGACTCGTTTTTCAGCTTCACTTCGTGATCCAATAGCCGTGTTTTGACGAAAGCTAACGTCATATTATCTTCCGATAATGTCTCGATCGCTGTTATCACTCCGTCGTAAGTTGAGGGCAGACTTAGCAATAAATGAGCAACTTTATCAGTTTCTTCTAACTTCGCGCCAGCGGCAAGTAGTTCGGTGATGAGGTCATCGAACGTTGCAAAGTGTTTTATGAGCGACACTTCACTTTTTAACTTTAACGATAACAGTTTCTTTCTCAAAGCCAATTGAGTCGCAATGCTTTTACGTTCGTACAGCATATCTAAATTCTTCAAAATCTCTCTTGCCGTTACACCCTCCTTAGCAAAACCGAGATAAGAGTCTGAAAGATATTCGATTATCACACTTTTTGCTGCACTGTTATTTTTCTCCCACGTTTCGTTGCGTGGTAAAGAGTCGTCGTCGATTACTTTTATCACGTCCATTTCACTAAGCAACGCACGTATGCGAAACTTCCACGCACTATATTTCTCACCGTCGAATGGCTTTATATTACGTTTGATCTTAGAATGGTCCATTTTTATAATTATTGTTCAACACGGATTCACGATTGTCGAACACAGCGGATCCACTATTGTTCAACACTGCGGATTTTCACTCGCGCACACTGGACACATAACCTATTAATTTATGAGGTTATCGGAGTAATTAAAACACGTAATTAGGATTTTCACTTTACCTATACGTATAATAATCCTTTAAATGTTATTTGGAAGCAATGCGTCTAGTTCCTACTACTTGAACGGGACGAAACGGAATGGGTAGAGCGATAGAGGGCAGGCGCTTATAAAGCTCCACTGTTTAGTAACAGAGATTAGTTTTTGTAACAGATTTATGAAGGAATTCAACAGCTCCATGTAAAATACTGGTATTCAGCTGCATCCGGTTAGACTGGAAGCCGTCCCCAACATAGTCGGGAAAAGGCCAGGCAGATGATAATGACGCTAATCTCTGAGGAGTAGTATTGAAAAGTAATTCAGGTTTGTTTTAATATTCATAGGTTTGTTCATTTTGGTATGCCAAAATTTGCCTATAAAGTTTCCGCAAGGGCACAAGGCATACTCCGTGTAGTCATAGAGGCTCATTTTATAGGCCGAAATTGCTAGCTACAATATTTTTAGCATAATGCCTTAACATTCTCCTTGTCTAGCCGAAGCCTGCCAAGTTTTTCAATTCAACCTTGCAGTGTGTCAAGGTTTTTGTTATAATCTTCAGTTGCTTAATTAGCTCTTTTACTGTATTTTTGGCAACCGTCTAGCAACCGTCTACTACTGCTCTAGTTTTTAATGTTTCTGGGTTTCCTCTCTTAAAGCTAAGCTTAAGAGGCCTGCGGAGCATGCAAATTTCATACAAACGTAATACCAAAATAATTTGTAAATCAAACATATTCTTAAGGTAGTGTGTATTCATTTTGATTGGATTACAGAATATATAGCTTCCCAAACACATATTTGGAATGTACACCGATTTAAACAAGAGTTATGAGAAAAATAATTTTTCTATAGAAATTTTAAATTCCGCATAATTATGTCGTCTTTATATCCTTGTCCTTTCAAAATATTAATTTGGGAACATAGATCAGATACTCTACAGGGTGTAAATCACCTCATCACGAAGCCGTCAACCAAGCATTCTGTACATCAAACTAAATAACTTTACGCAAAAATTATTGCTGGGAAACGACTTTTTTTTTGGGGTGAAAAATCGTGTTTTTTGTGGTAGAACTCAACGTAACCCACTTAAAACATTTTGCTGATGAATGGATCGGATAGTGTAAGGGCCGTAGAGGCGTTTATAGTCAAAATATTACAATAAAAACTTATATTTGAAAAAAAACTTGTCAAAAAGTTGGAACTTTGACCCCCAATATCTACGAAACTAGAAGGTTCCCAGGTATGGTGTAGAACAAAAAAAATATCGCAATGACGGGGAGAACAAGTGCCTTTCGGCTTCGTTAAGAGGTGTTTTACACCCTTTATAATACAATCGAAATATATACACACTACCTTAAGAATATGTTTGATTTTCATATTATTTTGGTATTACGTTTGTATGAAAAACGCACGCTCCGCCGGCCCCTTAAGGGTCAGATAAAACAATATCTGATATTACGATTAAGAAAACAATCTTAATCATTATTATTCTCCTGTTCTTAAGCAGATTTATTTAGGGTCGTCACAGCATGTCTCCTTCCATATTATTCTTCATCTCAGCAGTCACCGCCTTTATAGCCATATATCGTCCTTCACATAGTCACCCCATCGTATCTTTGACCTTCCTTTATTCTTATAGCCATTCACATGAGATCATGGCCATTCCACTCGAGCAAAACTTGCCATTTATCTAATACTCAAAACTATTCACCATAAGTTTGGAGTATAGATGTGGAGGAATATAAGAGTAGAGGAACACCAAAGTAACAATGGATGAACTGTGAAAAGATTATATGGTAAGAAAGGTGTCTGATGAGATGACAAGTAATAGAGAAATATGGAAGAAGAAGCATGCTGCGCCGACTCCAAATGAATTGGTATAAGGTAGGGTATGATGGTGATAGCAAAACTTTTCACCAATTTAGAAGTCTATCAACAAAAGTGTCTGATGCAATATAAATCTTTTATGTCACTTGTGTCCTCCGCTTTACATTAAACAACAGCTTCAATTGTATTTATTTCAATGAATAGTCTCATTAATCAAGCAAATAGTCTAGCGTCGTCGTCAACGGCCATTTGTAGCTTGTTCAAATATGAAATGACGTCAAAAATGAGGATATTTTCTGATTTATTTGAATGTTTGTCTCTAGAACTTGTTCACCATAAGGAAAATGAATGACGTCAAAAACGATACATTTTGTAATTTTAGAGTCAAGTTAATTGGATGAAGAACGAAGAGTTATTTAGCCACTTCTTTTTCTTGTCGTTGGCACGACACTATTTGAAACCTAAAATCATACTGTGTCCATACAAAAAGTTATGTTATTAGGAGTACCTAGCCAATTAACAAAATACTCTTTATTTGTCAATTAACAATACGTTTTAAACTCCAGTAAATAATTCTAGCCTTAGGCAGACTACACGAAATGTCATTGTGATCTTAACAATCGACACCTGCGTGTAAATTAGCCATAAACCTATGGACATTAACTGTCGTCAATCTGGCATTTCCTTATTAATTTCGTATTAGTAATATCCTGCTATAACTTTAGACGATTGTCAAATGCGGGCTGTGTACCTACAGACGCCAGCACTTCTAACCACCCGAATCTGTTCAACTGTCCAATTGTCCCAATCAACTTTGAACCCAATGCTCTATCGACAAAGTTGTAAATTTTTGTGTGCTGGCGTATGTAAAAAGATGAGACGAACTGCTTTTGTGTTATTATGAGCCACATTGGTAATGCAATGCGCAGGATTAATCAGTTCGTCACGGTCGCCTTAGTAATGTAAACTTATATTAGTGTCGGTCTCCCTCATTTTGTGTTTGTTAGTCATACTGAATTTAACTTTCAAATGTACAGTAGCTACCATAGGCTGCAGGTCAGTGTTAACAAAATCAGAATCTTGGTTCTATGGAAACTTTACACGACGCTAGGCCACCTAGCTAGCTACAAATGTGCAGTCGGCTGTATAAAAAAGTCAATATCCATTCGCTTTTTTTAGCGGCCGCCATGTTTTTCAGTGTTTCAGCCGCTTATCGCTGTCAACGTCCTTGCAATGAATATATTCATCATATTGATCGCTGGATAGCAGGGTTACTCGCTGACGTGTTACACGATTTTTTGTCCATGAAAAATTGGGCCAATTTTTTCATAAAGCTTTCATGAATCTTCTTTACTTATGTTTAAATATTCATCATTATATAAATATTCTATATCTTAATCAATCATTTAATTATCTCTATTGAAGATATTCTTATAAAGGTACTGTTTGTCTTTCGTTAATGTGAATAGGTCAAATTTAAATGGTTTTAGTCCATTCCAAGATAAGCCATTATTTGTGATGGTTATTTGAAGAAATATCTATTCATAACTCCTGCCCTTCATCAGTTAATCGTTTTCACACCATTAGCCTTCCACGAATTCATTATACTATACCTAGAACAACCTATTAGTTAATAGCTTAAGTTTTAATCACTTTATATTTTTCATCACTCCGTATATTATTACCATCCTTCACATCGCAAGTTATATTTATGTTAAAACCGTCGACAAGCATCGATCTGCCGTTCAACACCAGTTTTGCATTAACTCGATGTCAAAATATGTTAACATGAGTTGATACATGCAAGCTTTTAACCTACATCGTTGGGAGATGGTATGATAAATAAAAATGTTGGCTGGGAAATGCTGAAAGTGGAGCAAACAAACGGTTGAAAATTATAGTTTACTAGTTGTAGCGACCCGCCCCTGCTTCGCGTGGCGCCATCAAGTTCCTAACATAGGATTGTTGTGATCTTTCTAGCTGGAACCAAACATAGAAATTCACAAAATTTCAATGAATTCGGTTAAGTGGTTAGATAAGCGTGAACGAACTAAGTGACACGTGTTTTTATATATATCAAGCTGTGACACGTGTTTTATATATCTCAAGCTGAAAGGGCTTGGGAAGCCTCTGCCTAGAAGAAGGGCAGTCTAGGATAGATAAACTCCTCATACTAACTAAATCTTAAAGACAACAAAAAGCCAGACTCAAACTAAAACTCCCGAACCTTTGAAAGTGTGAATCCACAAATTGGACACAGCCGGCAAAAATCAGTCTCATCCAAAGCAAAACAGTTCTGCAATAGCGCCGGGATCCCTAGACCTTTCCGGCACTTCAAACGGGACAGTAAAACCGCTGGTGTGACATAATCGGGACATGACCTTTGCGCTCAATAACTGCACACTTAGATGGACACCGTAATAAAAACACTATAGGGCCAAACTATGCAAATACCGACCTTGAAACAAAATCGACAACCCACCAAACCGTCCCTAAGAAAATAATACTGCAATAATGTGGGGATCACTGACATCAACTGCTCACGCTTTTGTGGATCCCATAATAATGACTCTTAAAAGCCAGAACTCATGTAAATAAATTGGCTCTGATAAACAGTCGGACAGTCACTTAAACAAAACCAAGAATAGAGTTTCCATTGTTGGATATAGCTGGCCAAATTCAGCCTCATCCAAACAGTTCTGTAATGGCGTCGGGATCGCGCTGAGACCTTTCCGGCACTTGAGACGGGACAGTAAAACAGCTGGTGTGACATAATGGGGACATGGCCTTTGCGCTCAAACAACGTGCGCTGCAGCGATGACATAACGTAATATGTCAACCAGTTTATATTTATATCACAATAACGCAGTAATAGTTTGATAAGAGGGGCGTAGTAGATAAATATGGTCTAGCGCAGTTTGCGTTGAACAACCATTTATTTATTAACAAGCCGTCCTGCATATAGGATTTCTTATCAGCACAAATGACAAACTACCATACTAATTTTAATTTCTCTAGCCCAGAGAGAATTTTAAAAATGACGATTTTCCTTACGATTTTAAATGTAGTTCTTTCCTAAGTGCACTTTCGTTATTTAGAATCGACTTTCGTTTTAGGAATTCTGGTGCAGTGCAGATGCTTCGAAACCGTTTATTATTATATTGTTTCTTAACAGCGATTTAGGCAGGCAGGGTTTTAACTGTCTATGTACCTAACTGTTATATAAAAATTATGGCTGTAAACGAATCTCAAGAAACTTAGTCAAAGACTAGAAGCCTGCATAATTTATGTTTATCAGCCTACAAGCCTGTGACATCACCATGGAAGTTGCAGCAGATCACAGAGTTGAACCGGAAAGGAATAACTTCTGCCATGTTTAACAAGGCCCAATAAACTATCAACTACCCACCACTCCATCTTAAAACTCGTTGCGTTTGCCGTAAGTAGTTTCTAACGGGAACCGATTATTTGTAACCTCGTCTCATTTCTGCTTACATTGCTGAAGAAAGTAATACCGATGAAACAGAGGCTGGAGAATTTTCTGGCGTATCTAATATGTTGTTTGTTTCGTTTGATTGTGCTCTGAATTCATTAAAAGCCCTTCTGTTGTTATGGTTATGTTATCCTGAGGTCTACTCAGCCTTTGTAGGTTCTATTTTATAGGCAGACATATTGTGACTGTCAAAATTGCTAATATGTGTGCGTTTGATCAATTTCGCCGAATTTAAATGCACCACGAAATAGCGACGCTAAATTGGGAAGGATATAGACGTAGCTTTCTATGAACTCAGAGAGAGTGCAGAGCTTTTATGTCTTTTTATAACTTTAATCAACTATTTTATCATTTAATTTACTACTTACTGCAACTGCGCGTTCGCATTTATGGGCGCGTAAAACGTAATGATTACGAGCCACTATCGGTCAAAAAGCTATAGACCTACGTGACAATTTCCTGGCAGACTGCAAATTTCTCGTGTCCAACCTGTTTGCGCGTTGTAGCGAAAAAAAAAAACAGATATCCCCGTAGAATAGTGAACTTTAAAATGTAATGAATCAGGGCTCATTTTGTATTGATAGGATTAGTCGTTCGAAAACCAATTTCGCTCTCAACAGTCGGCGCAGTACTCAGTAATAATTCAGTTAGGCGCGTGACTGCGCACATGAAAGACGTGTGCACTGCGTTCGGTCGGAAAATAAATCATATTATCCGCGACGATCGTGAATTTTGCGAAGTTTAAAATTTTCGTTGAACGAAAGCGTGTTTTAGCTTTCTATTTTATTCGCATCTTTAAGTGTTTAGTGCATGGAATATCAAAAAAATTGGATTGTGGTATATCTTCTGTAACGTGAGTTTTCCCGTGTACTGGGTATTCCCTTTACGTGTTTGCAAAACATTGATTGTTGATCACGTAGGGTTTTTTTTTTAATTATTCTCCATTACACAAACAAGATGAGATAACAATTATGACGTGATTTATGAGGCGCTCGTGACAAGTAAATCTATTAACATAACTTGAGTAAGTTAGAATTACCGATAGAGTGCAAATTTTCTTGCAGTTTGTTTTACGAATTTGCGTCCATGCTCTAGTTTTGATTTTAATCGATTCCCTAATGGATAACAATGAATGATATGGTTATGGTTTGATCTGAATGTTTGTTTATTTTCATACAATTTGATACTGTCTCTATCTATATATTGATTACTATTCGTGGCTACCCTTTGTCAAACGTTCGTAATGTTCGTATTGGCTTTGTTTATAATTTTATAAGCTCTCAAATATTTATCGTTGTCTCGTCTGGCATTGATATTAGTACATTAGGCAAAATCTTCTTAAAATCCCACCTTTTGATCATGTTGATCCTATGTATTTTATGCTACATACAATACTATACTTCACATGCATTTATTTTTCTCCTACCCTTTTTTCCGGATGGGAAATCGTCGACCATTTTTCTCAAACCTTGCGATTTAATTTGTCTAGTAGTTCGTCAGTCTGGAGTACAAATATTTACATTTTATGACTAGAACATCCCTGCTTCTATAGGTGGTCGAATTAACCTTGAATTCTCCAATATCACTGCCATTTTCTTGAAAGATTTAGTGTGACTTATGCTAATTTGTACCAAGATTAAGAAAAACGTTCTAGATCTCCAGAATTCAACGTTCCTCGCTGGTGTTTTATTTGGATTAAAATAGGTATTTTCTAGTAAGTACTCGTAGGTACCTAAGTTTAAAATAAAAAACAAAACTTTATTTGTCATTTGACCGGCAAAATCTAACTGAAAACCTTCTTCTAATATTCTTTATCATATTGAGAGAAATAAAATGTATAAGATCATCAGAAATTACTAAAATTGCTGAACTGTTATCTTGCACAATTTCCTCAGAAACCATTTCTAATACCACCATGCACGTTACGCGTTCTGATTGGTGATACCAATATATTGTTATCAACAGGTATGCCAAAGCCGTCAAATTATTCATAATACTATCTGTACCTACTATAAATTCATTAATGGCATATTCTGACACCTATGAAAATGAAAAATCACTGGATTTTCCTACTTTACTGAAATGCCTGAAAATGAGATATGATTACTTAATGTAATTTAATCGGTAAAATAATTGTATTTATTCTTCATTTTACTAGTAAAATAGTTTTGTGTTAGACTGTCTGTGTGGATATAAAAATTTAAAGAAATATTGAATAACTTTTAGAGGTCATAGCTAAACCCTTTCCTCGCCAACTTTAACTTACCGATTTTCTACTTTACTATAATAATAATAATAAAAATCTTTATTTATACAAAAACCTTCAACATTGCTTACAAAATAGGTCACATGAATTTTAGTGAAGTAAAGGTCATACAGATAGAGTAACCCTGACTCCCAAACTAGGAGATCCTGTGACTTAGGAGTCAGTGTTCTGCTGTCATTATGATACAAAAACCTCTTACTAAAAAGTGTGTTAACAAAATCTTGGCAAAAAGAAAAAACTGATTTGAGAGTACAACTAAATTATTTTAACAAAAATTAGACTAAATTAAACTAGGAGTGAAGGTATGGTTTGTACTATGTACTATGGCTTTATAAGTTGTCATTATCGATCAAAGGGCTAACCATCATGATATAGAATCATGCGATTGTGTCTAACGGCTTAGAAAAGCATTACAAAACTTGGTCTTTTGTACCTAAAGGACCAGATCTATAGTAACTGGTCCTTAGGGCAAGACTATGGGCTTCTATGTCTCTACAAGCCACTGCAGCTTT
The DNA here is from genome assembly GCA_950022955.1 of Xestia ashworthii. Lineage (NCBI taxonomy): Eukaryota > Metazoa > Arthropoda > Insecta > Lepidoptera > Noctuidae > Xestia > Xestia ashworthii. Next base: position 23,265,528 of record OX465552.1, read on the forward strand.
GAGTGGTTTTTCTCTGACTCGCGAAAAGTTTTGTGCAGCAAATTGTTCTTAGATTGAAGTGTTGGAGTATCATATCGGTTCGTTTTCAATATAGGAACAAACGGTTCGACACACGTGTTGCAAAATTCCATATCAAAACATCGCGACCAAACTGCAACTGCGTAGCTGAATCACTATTTTATTTTATAAATATTCTCTGCATATTGTTTTATACTTCACTGAAACTGATGGTCACACCAAATTATGTAACCACACTGGTAATATTAAACTAAGTAATAAAAAAGTAATATCTGTTACTTTCTTAGAAGGGAAGAAACACAATACCTACTTGATAATTAGTAATTAGAAGTATTTGGTTCCTTCCATGTAACTGTCACGCTGGATATGATCTTTCAAATGATGTAATGACACGCGACGCGATCTTTGGATCCAGTTGACTTTTCTCACAGCCTTTCATAAACAAAGACACTATCCAATAGATATGATTCATTAATACTAGTAATTTCAATCATGCAATGTATTTAGAAGTTTGCCATGATTATTGATACTTGTAATTTAGGAATCTGATCAATAATCATCATCGTTTGTCTAGCCTTTTCCCAACTATGTCAGTTTCGCCTCCAACTGCATGCAGTTAATTACCGAACTTGCCATGATGCGACAGTCTATCTGGCTTCCACAACTCAGTAACTTGGCAAACATTATATACAATTTTAAGACTTTCGGGATCAATGTTGACTGTACCGAAAGTATTCAAATCTACTATATGCTGCATTGCGTCGTACATAAAGACGGCTATTGTGCATCGCCTACAAGCTCTACAATAATCCACTTCCGCCAATAGACATTGTCGTTATTGTAGCCACGCAATATAGCACTAGTGCGTGGCTACTGATACTACAGAACATTAAGATATACTTGATACTAAGCAAAAAACCTGGCAAAGGGTTTGGCGACAATATACTCACCGTTTCTGTAATGCTGTTTAATATTTCGAATCCTCTTCTTTACGTGCCGATAATGCTCAAATTTTGCACAACTCCATCATTGGCTTTGTTTAAATCCTGGAAACTTCAGAGGGTCATGCAGTATATGTAGACAAGCAAGCGAGTCATAATCTACAAAAAGGCTCCACACTGCACTGGTACTAACGGATTGATAACATGAAATATGTTGATCCTCAGACTCTTCCAAGCATTGGCTGCTTGCGCTATTAAATATCTGGTTGGATTCATCCCTTTGTAAACCCAGCTCTTAATTTGGCCAATATTTTCTTCATTTCCAGTACTGACTACTTCTGTGTAAAGTAACTTACTCTTTATCTGCAACTTTGCATACATTAACACCATTCGTCCTACTACCAGAACCAGCTTGACTGAAAGAACTGGTCTTCTTATAATCTGTTCTGATTATAATTTGTAAAGTGTTGCTGCATTGCATAATAATCTTTAAACAAGATTCAAGGCAATACCAGCAATCTAATCCGTTTTAAATGGCAACCTGAACTCGTTCCGACTGATGGCTCTGATAGTGTATTGACAGTAATGAATAAGTCTATTTGTAATGACTGGGCAAGTGAGATAGACATGTTGGGTAGTAAGGCAATGAAAAAACATGCAACATATGAATATAAATCGCAAAACCTCTAACCGTAAAGCATGTAGAAACTGCTTTAGAAAACCAATTTGATGAACACATTTGACGTAAGTCTTTAAAATTAAAATCAAATATACGTGAAACAGAAAAAGATATTTACGCTTGCTTAATTAAAGGTAAAGGGTGCGCAGGTCAAAAGACTATTGACCTAATAGAACCCGAAGCTTGCCACATAAAAGATGAAAGAACCGGCAAAGCTCTAATGAGCACAGAAAGTTTCTTTGAGCAAAGCTGCGGGCCCCGGGAAAACTGCTGAATAAAACTCACTTGTGAATTATCGCACCTACATTTTCACCCATCACACTTTCAGACATCTAAGAACGGTTAAGCAAACCAATTCCCAGATACCGCCCGAAGTTTTGTTCACCCCGTAAGGCAAAATAGATTGACAATCATACAATACTCGAAATAGTAGTAGAAGGCGCGAAAGCCACCTAATTGACGTTTCACGGGCACTGTAAATCTGTATTTTCTCCTTGAAATAGAAAACTTGTTCGGTCGGCCCCATGGCACGATTTACATAGTTTGCGCCCACCGCGGAGTCGGCTGCAGTGGTGGTGGGTGTTGGACATAGCTTCGTAATTATTGTTAGAGAAATCTATGTAGCACGAGATTATTGGCATTGTATGGTAAGCATGAATGTATGCCTGATTGAGTTGCTCGTTTTGCTTTGGAATGTACCAAAAGTATTTGCTTGTAATGCATGTGGGAGCACCAAGAACATCAGAAATATCATAACATAAATGCATTATGAAATGGTTTTCTGACATATGATATAGGATTATATACAAAATCGCTTTTGCCCACGCCTTCGCCCACTTGGAGTACGAATATCCCACAAGAACGTATTATTAAAATAAAAAGTATCCTTATTAGTCTCCTTGTGCACCAAATTTCATTCAGACCAATCAAAAAGCTAACAGACTTACTTGCCGCATTCATAATATTTGCATCGACATTTTCACAATATTCGACACCATCTTCTCGTGCGTTCAAACAAACCTTCGCACCTCAGTTTCTTCATTAATATTGCTTCTGATGTCCCTCACCTTTGCTTGATTATACATGCACTCCTGTGTTGCATTGACAATGCTTTCTACTGGTATTGTTTGCGTTGCATGTGTTTCATCATTGTGCATGCAAAAGTTTGACATTGTTGTTTTATGAAGGAAAGAAACAACAACATGCAATGTTTTTTTCGGGTTGTTTACGCAAGGATAATTAACATGTTAAACACCTCATTAGTCTAGTGGTGGTAATGTGCACTAAGTCGGCTTCAGTAACCAGAACAAATTTTCTTAAATTATGCTTTAGAAATGTCTTTGCGGTACCAATTTGGTAGATTTTTTTAACTCTTTAACTGCCTTCAAGAGCGCCTTCTCCCACGACTGTCATAAGCTTTTACAGTCGTAAAGATTCTGTTACCCGTCTGTCTAGCAGTGCATCTAAGCTTTTGGCATCGACCATCGTAGATCTAGGTTTATTTCACCGTAAAACCCTTACCTATCGCAATCTTAACGTATCGTGTTAGAACTATTTAGTATTTACGCAAGAACATGCAATAAAATTGTCAAGTATGCTGTAAACGGCACAATTCTAACTAATTCCTTTCACCGTTACTGTAATGTCACGTCTTGTAATCGCTTCGACATCCATCATGTGCTCGAGTAGCATCCCATTTGTTTTTGAACAAGTTAGATTAAGGTCAAGAAGTGTTGGACGTGTTCCAACTTCTATAGCTTAGTCTGGTTTGATATTGCCTATTTCGGCAGTTTTTATCGTTTCTTTTGAAACTTCTGCAGTATTATGTAATCGGCTAAACTTTATTACCTCTTCTATTTGCTCAGACTATGTCTTCAAGATTCGTCGATGTATGCCAAAATTGGTTTAAAGCAGAAAGTTTTAGATCAATTCTAATCGCACTACATCTTAATGCTTTAACAGTGAGCTGAAAAAAAATACTACAGTTGAGAAAATATTACCGTTACTAACAAAATCTATCTCATAACTGAGTATTTCAGGTCTTGACGCTGCATCATTTATCTTATTGAAAGCAGAATTTACACAATTATCCTTCTTCATTGTACCTGTGATCCAGAAATTACAGAAAGCTACCAAAAAGACAAATACTCTAGATAAAGCTAGTACCTATATACTTTTCACAACGGTAACACCTGATTAACCCTACACGCGTCAACGCCAGGCATCCTAGCTGCTAAAACAGTGCATTAGGCTTATCTCCGCCCGCAACTTGTTATGTTGAACCGAGCTGAATTGATTATGACACAGTACTCGTTACGATAACACCGCGGTGATAAAAGTTAGCCAGGTGATAATGCTTATACTTGTTGGAATTTATAATAATATGTATAAACTCATAGCTATTGCCATGGTAGGCAAGAAGTACGACTATTTTAACTTTGTCTATGTTCATAATCGTGCAACAGTCGCCAATTGCAGGAGGGCCTATAAATGTATAGTTGGGTCCTGTTTTTTGAACTTGGTTCTTCAGTCCTCAGGATTGTAATCGATCTTGGGTTCTGGCTTCGCGCGAGATTTATGTTTGTCCTGCCGGTCATTCTTGATGTTTCCCAAAAAAATAGGTCTGAGTCTGAGACTGGAGGGTCCATACACCATCTGTGCGAACAATCTCGATTTTATGTTTTCTTAAATAGGCTTTTAAGAAATAGTTTAATATCAATCGATTCATCTTTAATTGCTAGCAATAATTAATTGATTTAATCGTACATTTTTATTTGCGAAATAAAGATCAGTTTAAGTGGCGATAAAATTTGGCACAATGCTGCAGGGTTTTTGTCGCCGGATAGCCTATTTGAATTGCCAATTAGTATGAAGCAATTGCATCGCAATGCGCTAAAATCTAGAAAAGCTGATTTGGTTTTGGCATGTTTCCAGCTAGATTCGAAATATCAGTTGATTAAATTTTGCATATCTCTAGGCGCAACAAAATTGACAGATGTTGTTTTATTACAGATAAAAATCATTACATGTTATTAAACCCATTATGCTGTCAAACGAATTACGTATTATGCCATAATAGCAGGTACAGTAACATAACGATTGCCTAAACTTTTTTCATCAGAGATTTAGGCGAGAGTGAAAGTCTAGAAAGAATAATATTACTTTCAATTCAATGAATACAAGTTTTTTGTTTTTTTCTACTCAAACATCCACAACACATTAGGTGTTGAGAAGAAATCAAAGCGTGTCGGAGTATTTTAGGCACATAATTATTCTGTTCAGTACAAAGTGCTTTTAGGGCCTCTTTGCTTTATAGTTAATTTGATTAAAAAAGTAGCAACCTGATCCGCCTTCGCAAAAGTCCAAAGGAGATTGCCCATCCTTCTATGGACCGCCGTTGCGCATGAAAATAAGTTGTATGATAGTATAAATTGGACATAAAAGAGGGGAGATGTCATATTTTCTAAGGAAATAAAAATGAACTATTTATTTTGTGGGGTTTTTATTGTTCTTTGATTTTCTGTTCAAGTTTTGAGGTTAGTTTTGTAGCTAACCTTCTACCAAAGAAACAGTCCTTACAACAATATGATTTGATTTCTCATAAGACAACAGAAAATAGTTCCATCAAACCAGTGAATAATCCTAAGTAACTAATATTAGCTAAACTCAAACTCAAATCATTTATTTCAACTAGACCATTACGGCACTTTTGAATGTCAAAAATACAAAGAAAAATCAAAGCTACAGTAACAGACACAAGGCATAATAACTTGAGAAAGTACTGTAGTTACCCATTCCCTAGCGTAGATCACTATGGAGAAGAACGGGCAAGAAACTCCATGGACACTCTTTTCAATCAAAAATGTTGTTACAAAATCTTGGTTACATCTTTCATGTTGAGATTATACATAATTATGTGAGAACGATGTAGAAAAACATCCGTCTTATAAACCCCTACATTTAAATGTTGGGGTTTATAAGTAAGTATAGGGAATAGAAAATAATAATGCTTGAATATAGGAATAAAATATTTTTATTGGTTCATATGATCATCATATTCATAAAATATGTTGTCTAAAAACGGAGCCGTCGTCTCAAAATGATCGATATCGAGCCCAACCAAGATACCACAAAATGGTAATTACGTGTGCGCAGCATCCCACGGTTCGATTACCCACCAAACAATTGCAATAGTAACCAGCAATATCAGCTACTGAGTTACTTATAGCCCTATTAACTAAAATGTATGCATAGTACACTTTACTGCTTCCAAATAAACCTTCTGGAATGATCCCTTGAAGGCACAGAAGTTTCTGATGCACTTTCCACTCCATGACTTGATGTAGCAACATCCATGTTCTCTTGTGTTGCAATGGCTTCTTCACTAACAAACTGCGGTTGCCTATCTTGATCATGCTGAGTCTGTCTTCTCACACTTCTATAGGCATTAGTCCAACAACGTAAGCAAACTCAAAAAAACGTTCTACACAATCCACACCAGTAGCCCAGAAACAGTACAATAGTATTCAGAAAGATATCTTGTTCGTACAGGAATCCGAAGACTCTACTGGACACGTACTCGACGTAATAATAAGTTATTTGATATCACAACAAACTCAACAACTTATACACAATAGGCATGTGCAAAAAAATATCGAAATATCGATGTTTTTCCATCCAATTATCACTAAATATTATGGTCGATATTTTTAAATCGCGATATATCCATATTCGATATTTATTTTAGAGTATCGAATTCGTATCAAATCCGATTTTTTTTAACGTTATTATTTTTGGTTTCGTGTCGATATCTGATGACTACTTTTTTGATTAAATTGTATTTTATTATTTAGACTCAAGCATCAATAAAAATACCGTTTTCTTTTATTCTTTTCTACGAAGTTTGAATGCTTTGGGAATATGTATGAATAATCATACGAAACCTGACGATATTCGATATTTTTCGATAATTATCGATACTGATTAAGAATATCGATACGATAAATATCGATATATTTTTTTCACTTGCCCATCCCTACGACACAATGCTGTTTGACTTGACAGTGACACTTTTGATGACAGTTCACCTTTTATTTGCCCGTGGTAGTGTTACCAACAGTTAATCTAAATCACCCTGACCATTACTGATTTGCAAACTAATGAAAGATTGTTGATTAGGAAAGAAATATTTTTTTTGATTATATTAATTACAAATAAAAATATGAATCACGCGGGAATATCTAATAGATATTTGAAATATTTTTAAAACAACGTCTGCCTCTACATATCAGTTAAAACCGATTACGGGGAAGTTTCTCAAGGTGTCAACACTGCTTGCACTTTAAGAAAGCCATTTTGAAAATAATGCAATAAAATCGAATTAGTAACTATTAAGACACAACATATTAACCCCACATACGATTTCGATCAAGATAAGTAAGAAAAGTTAAAAAAAGATTTCATAATTTATGACTATATTTTTGTTGCTATAATGTTTTATTTTAGAGCGATACTGGGTTTGGGCAATGGCCTTTCCGACTTACCCGGTGCATTTTCCGAAAAAAAAAAAAATATTTAAAAAAAATTGCTTATACACCTGGCATTTACGAATACCTACAACAACAAAAAAATTATGCGAATCAGTTGAGCCGTCCTCAATTGAGGCTCCATCATATAATGAGGCAATTGATTTTGGTGACACGTATGGAAAATTTTAGGAAGAAATTAAAACTCGAAAATAGTTTACCTCCTTTGTACAGAGTAAACGCTTGCAATTCTTGAAGGAACATCTGCATCGAAGAACACTTTGTGATCATTTCGCTTAATATGGGAATTCATGGATTCATGGAACCACCATCGGAAGTAGTCTTGCGTTTACTTAATCTATGCGACATGATCCTGCTACAAATCTCTACTATCACAATATCGCAAAGACCATTCACGAAAACGATACAGATTTCACATATTACACCCACATAATACATACAAACGTTTTAACAAACATTCTGAATCGGGGTCAGTAGTTGGTAGAAAACCTTGATAACTAGATTAAAAGCTAGCCACTGTTTTAAGGACTTGGTTTGGAGTTCCTAAGTTACTGAATGTACATTTTCTTCTACTTTAAGATCTGGGTCACAATTTTGAGTATCATTATCAAAGTTTGTCGGAGTTTAAACACTCGACTCCGACAAACTGTTTATGGACTTGGTATGTAGCTTTAGAGCTATTGAATGTAGACTTTTTAGGTGCAGTAATGAAATTGTTATTTTTGGTTATGTTGTGAGAACTGTCTAATGTAAACTGACTGTGCTTTAACCTTTTGACCGCCACAGCATAAACGCTCGCGCGTGCCCTCCACGCCTATCCACAATTTCATCTACTATTTTGTCACATATTTGTGTCGTTTGGCGTACAGGGCACGCGCTTGCTTGTCGCGTATATGTGACAATGGCGTCCAAAATGTTAAAGCTCTCAACCCGCGTATGAAAGTTACATTAGTTTTTTGGACGTTTCCCCTAGGAATTTCTCCTGGATACGACGGAACACGGAATGCTGCAGCCAATTGCTCAGCCGCTGCGCCAACCGTGCCGCAAAAAAATGTAATAAGTAGATGTCTTTCTTCAGATAAGCACAGTCAGTTGCATTACCTGATCCGTCTTAACAAGAATAAAAAGGAATACGGCAAGGAGCAAGGCGCTAAACGTACTAAAATTTTATCAAAATTATGAGATTGCATAGATGCTGAGCCAGAAAAATACAAAAAAGTAACAATTTATTTGGTACAACACGTGGAAAGACATAATGAGCTTATTTTGATGTTCAATTCAGCCATTCAATTACTGGTGGACTGAACACCAATGAAATTGCTTAATATTTCGAAATCATTCATCGATGCCACGATCAAGTGCCAAGGCACTGGCTAATGACATATACCGATTAAATAAGGCTAACCTAATCAGCTTCTAAACCATTAATATCAAAAATACTTAACTAATGACTTGGCAAACAGTTTCCAGTTAAAACAAAATACCTGTATCGATTTGCTTTAATTGGCTCAACGTTCAAGGTCAAACTAACACCGTTATATCAGTATTTATGATCTAATTAAGTTAGAAGTAGCATTAATGTCAAGGTCACTGATTTTAAGTAGGTAATCAAGAAATCTGTTTTTAAGTACATGTACAATCGTACAAGAGAATTTCATTGTTATTCTAAACCCGTGTTACGTTTTCAAATGAACTCATCCTTCTGGAAATCCTAAGTTTCATCACTGATTAAACGCACAAGCGCATCAAGAATCTTATGATGACATTTTATTAATTGCATTTAATGGAATTTTCTGTTTCTGTACACACATTTAGTTTGTTTGACAACGAATTATAATTTCGTCACCGTATTGCCATTATTGATTGAACAGTATATATTAAATTCTCTATTTCTTTCCTGATGGAACTAAAATAAACACAATTTAGAATAACAACCAATTTAGAATATCTTATAATCATCCGGAAACATGCATCCGCGTAAGCTCTCTTGACAAGCTCTTCTTTTTAGACGTCTATTTCAGTTATTTTAATTTTGCCCTAATCAGGAGTAACGATCGCAGTATGTTTTAATTTATTCCGACTATCTTCTCCTTTAAAATCTGCCTGACAATCTTCAGGACCATTATCTAAATAGTCTGTTTGTGGGTTTAAAACACTCCTGAACAAAAATAGATCTTTTCTTTTTCGGGTCCCATACTTTCTTTTCCTTTATCCTCGGTCTCTCAGTCTGCGCATCCATCACCAATCCTGTTGGTGTCTGTGTTGGCTTGGTGCCAGATATATCAGTGAATCACTTGTCATTTTTTTCATTCTTCTTTCACTGCAAGATCTCAAAGTAATATGACTCACACATGAATCCATTTATATCGAAAAATTCTTCACCGTAATAATACTTCCGTTCATCCACAATGTAATACTTATATAGCTTCAACGGTGTGTTACCGTTTGCGTTTGAAAGTCACGTTTGACAAATAATGCGATTGTATATGAATAGGTTGTGCGCGTTCGACGAGGTTTCTGGATCATGGACTCTAGACATCGGTATTTTCAAATATGAGATGGTCAATTCATCATTCAGGACAGTTCGGGGCTGCGGGAATGTTCGAAAGAGATATCGCGGTGCCGGAACAATAAGTGCGAGGAACTAACATGGATGGGTTTTAGTCAGTAAAAGTCTGACACTCCCTCCCGCTCCGCCCAGAGTGGGAGAAGTTATTTTATGATTTCCAATACTTACTAAAAAAAAGTGTTCGTTTACACCTGGTGTACTAGTTTTAATACTAAAGTAATTCTGTCCATATGTTACTCCTGAACCTTGGCACACATGGAGACAATGACTTTCGTTAGAACATCCCGGCAGTAGTTATCTGTGGGATTATTTCTTCGCTGGCCGTTAAAGCTAGTATTTTTTTAAAGCTTAAGACGATTACACGAGCTAAACGCGAGTTTATAATTAGTAAAAGTATATGATTCACTGCTATAAACAAGATCAGAAAAATATATGATATTCTTCAGGATATATGCTAGCATGATACTGTTTTGAAAACATAATACAATTAATTTGGCTCGAGAAAAAGAAATCACGAACTTACCTCTAAAGATATCTTTCAAAAAATATAAAACATACTAATATGCATGCGATCATTCTGATTTTTTGGCAAATAAATCTACAAGCAATATATTAGCATGATACTGTTTTAGTTTTTTAATCCAATCAAAAGTTTTTTTGCAAATCGATCGAAACCACTCATTTCGCGCTGTTTGGCCCGCAGTGGCTGACGTAACAACCACTTTGTAGTGCAAGCTGATTAGAACTTACTTTATTCTAACAGCATTTCAAACGAAGTTTGAACCACCACAAATAGAGTTGCTAATTTAGCTCGTATAAGCGCCTTAATGTACCTTTTTGTGGTATAAGTACATAAAATAATGCATGGACTTAATGCCAAAATAATTACTATACTACACTACTACTACAACACTACACACTCTACACTATACTTTCATTCTCTACCACTCAACTTTTGCGTTAATACAATAATATCTATAATATCTTATACTATAACATAAGAGTAACAGCATAGAGAAAATAAGTAAAGTTATTTGCAAATAACTCGTGCGCAAGTATCTTTTGATATGATTTAATGATCAATCAATCATGTTCTTATCGACTAATGAGCTAATGAGGCGCCTGCCATCACGTAAATGACGACGCGTTTTGAAGAAAATACTAGAATTTAACGCGTAATTTCTTCTTATCATGATTATAAAAGTTATGAATTACTTACATAAGAATTTTCATTATCGGTATCACTATTTTTTCTTTAGGCTCTTGTATCTTAATGTTCCAAGTTTGAACTAGATAAATAATTTAAAAGAAAATAAAAATAAACTGACTAAGACTACATAACATGCAAACAAATAAGTGTATCCAACCTTATGAATCAAGGGTACCAGAGCAGAACCGCAACTTAGTAGATGCATTTGCTCAACGAAGCGTGTTCCCTGTGTTTAGTGCCAGAACACCAATATCAAAGCCTAGCTGTAATTCTACGCAAACACTTAAGGCTTTGGTCACACTCACAGCCTCGGACGATACGACTGGCGACGCGAAATATGTCAAGCGAGTCGCAAGTGCGTCATTTTTTTTTCTCTGTGTCTGCACAAGTCACAACAGTGACTTGTGGCATGCTTTGAAGACCCTCGCCCATCGTGACTTTGTGCAACCGCGATTCATCATCGATACTGCTGAATTGCCTCCGGTATCGTCAGAAACAGACGCACGTTTCCTTACAATCACAAAAAGGTACGATACAGTAACTGTGCTGTTGCATTTACGAAACGCGCGACAGCTTCGGGCATCGCTATAACAACGTCACTATGGGCGAAGGACCTAAACAATGTCGTTAATTTGTGTCTTCCGCACTAACTGTTGCAAGGCGCATGTACGAGTAACTCGTGGCCAAGCAGTAATAGTACATTAAAGCCGCTTCGAATCCTCTCGTAGGTTTAATAGCAAAGCTGTCACAATTTATGACAGTGCTATCTCTATTGCTATTGGTCCATTTAACCACGATACTGTAACGGTTATCGTACAACATGCAATGCACCTTTAAGTTAAGACTGAGAGTAATGTAATTGAGGATCGAAACATGAATGGGAAATGTCGAGCGAATGATGGGTTGAGGAAACACGGTACTGAACATGGGATTATCTTGCAAATAAAGGTTCTAAAACAAGTATTCAGCTAAAGCAATGGCTCTCATTTTGTGTACTATTATGTCACACTTAAAGACAATGAGGATAACGAATATGAATTTATGATGTGAAAAGATCACCGAAGCCAATAAAATTTGATTGAGATTTTGAGAACCCAAACATGAATGGGAAATATCAAGCCAATGATGACTTGAGAAAACATCGTACCGAACATGGTACTACTTCGAAAGTAAAGGTTTGAAACAAGTTAAGAATAGATGCAAATATACTGCATATTGTGTACGTCGAAGACAATGAAGGAAGACCAAAGAAATGATGTATGGACTGTGTGAGGAATGATATGAAAGAAAATGATGTAAATGATTGCGTGACGGTACACATCGGAAAATGGAAGAAGCAAACGTGTTGCACCGACCCCAAATAACATGAAACGACAGCAGGAAGACAATGAAGATAACGAAAAGAAATGAATGGATTTGGGTGTAAAATTCAAAATATGGCCAGTTAAGGGGTGAACTCTGCACACAAAACATAATAAGAAGATAAGATGGTTCTAATATGAAGACATACTGTACCTTCTCTGAATAAATTGGGACAAGGGAAAGAAGACGATGTTTATGTCGCAGTCGAAGAAAGTATGCGAATGTCAATCAAGTAGCATGCAACCCTCTCGCTTCAGGAAGCAATGCAAGACCAGTTACATTGTCAGTGCACGGCTATCTAGACAACCGATCTTTAACCCGGTTTTGTTAATCAAACTTCTAATTGTACTAACGTAATTAGCCATGCAATGCGTTGAAAGAAACTTACGTAAAAAATTCGCTCTAAATACTATCATGATTCGAAATAAGTGCCCCAATCATTCCCTCTTTTATAGCTTTCACTAGACCGAATGAAATGGTTGTTTATATAAATTTTATTATGATTACACCGTTCTCGCCTTGTTACACAAACCATTCAACGGTTCATTCGTTCGTACGTTCAGTAGGTTATTCTGCGCCTGCGACTCGTAAAAGCACCGAGTTAGAATTGGGTTGAGTATGCGTAAGGAATGTCAGGAAATGATGTCACCGTGTGTTTGACATCACGGTTTGTCAAACATTTGAAGTAAATTAACCTTTAAAATATTTGCGAAAAAAAATCTTCATATCGAAAGCAATCGCAACTTGATGAAAGATCGAGCACATTGTAAATATGTTGAGGCTACAGATAAATATTGGAAATGTATCTAACAAGGGTATTCAAATATAGCAGGAAGGCTATAAATACAAATATTGCTTTATTAAAGCAAGATCACAAACAAGTTTTGAGAGATTTTGTCCACTGCAAATCAAATAAAAAAAATCTACAAAGCTCTTGATAAATGTTGGTTTTTCATCGCGAATAGTTTGAGATTAGTAAATGATTTGTTTTACTCTTTATCGTAACGCCCGTAGCAATGTCATCAACCAACACTACATTACGTTAATCTTTCAAATACTTTTTTTCTTTTGGTTGGTCTTTAATATAAATGATGAATATAAATGTCGATGGATGGATAGGGAGAGGAAGACTAAGGAAACAATGGATGGATTGTGAACTATATGAAAGATAAAGGAGTAAATGATAGCTTGTCGGTTGACAGAGGAGAATCGAAAAAAAAAACAAAATGTGTTTTGACGACGCCAAGTAACATGGGACAAAGGCCAGGAAGATGATAATGGAATGGTTTTTAACATCTGGTTTGGTCGTGTACATGTAGATTATGAAACATTCAATCATGGCCAGTTTGTATCCAATCTCCCGTAACAACCAGGAACAAATAAACAAAATATTCAATTAACAACCCAGATTGACCCTTGCCTCCACAGCTATCCACAACGACTGTCACAATTATACGAGTACCATGCTGCAGATTTCGCCATGCTAAGACAATGGGCAGTAAACACTAATAAACAGTAGTATTGCAGTATTTGCGGCGACAGTTCGTAATGACTCGCCCACCAAGCGGAGGCGTACGTGGGATTTGACTTAGCACCGCGAGAATGCAGTTTCAAAAGGATACTGAATCCTTTTGGTGATTATTATAAGCTGGTACAACCATTTTTGGTTCTGCAAATTCTTTCTTACCTTTAGCATTAGCATCATCATCCTCCATACACCTCTGTTTTAAATATCACATTCTTCACGTTCTTGTGCCAGCCTCATTCAGATTTTTCCCCTGAAGTAAGCTTCATCAGGCTTCCTCTTTACGTAAACGAATGGGTTGTAATTCAGTGCAGGTTGGCAGATGTCTCATGTTTTCGATACATGCACCGGGTTCGTTACCACTGAGCTGTTCTTTCTTCTTGTTACCCTTAAAATGTAGAAATTCTGGAGAGTCGGAAAATCATTATTGCGGTCTAGCTTTTCCCAGCCGTCTACCAGAAACCGCCTTGCTCAAACAAACTGGTCCTATGATCGTTAACAAGCGCACGATACATTCACTCATCTATAGCACAGCGAGATTCTTGTTTGGTCACAGGTGTACCATAAGCCGAGAAATCTGACCACAACAAATAAGTTTCATTTTAGCGTTGACTTAAATGTTCCTGATTAATTTCTTCGTCCAGCTGAGCGTGAAGAATTTCTATTCACAGATGATATGATTGAGAAACAAACTTCCTAACATATTTTCTCATAGTTATCGTCTAGAATTGCATGTCAAAACTGCATTCTCCGCATTTGATTTGTTAGTACCAATAAATTGCTTGTGGATTTTGATTAATTATCTGACTGTTCGGCTACAGCATAGATTTATGATTGCAAACGACTTTGGTCCCCTTTTCTTGTCCATAAGACCTCAAAGTCACCTGGAGTATAATGATCGTTATTTGCATTCTTATAGAACTTATTATTCTTTGTCTTGTTTATCTTAGTTTTGAAAATGTCACCACGGTCGGTTGAATGTTGATGATTTTTATTGCGTTTTGATAAAATTCCTGTTTTGCTATTTCTGTTGATTTTGTTTGTTGGAACATCGTAGACTACAATAATGGTTGAGTACCTATATTTTATAGTGCTGTATAAATTATAAATATGTTTAAAATTAAATGCTCTTTTACATAAAGGACATCAACCCACAGTATGCCTCCTGCACACTTATTCCTTGTTTTCTTTCTTAAGTAGCACTTAGGATGAGTTTTAATGCATAAGCGCTGTTTTGCCAAACACTCAAACATATTTTTTTCTTCACACTCTTTGAGTAATTGCTAATCAAATGTATTCTTAAAATAACAATAACTATAAGGAACTGCCATTCAATGTAGCATTATTCACAGAAGCGCCCAGGGACAGCAATTGGTTAAAGACAGCCCTGATTACATGTCCATACCAAGGCTATGGGATACGAAGTTTTTCCTAGGAATAGCTTACGCTTTTTGCGACATTCCGGCGATGCAGGGCGTCCGATGCACGACTGCACTCGCTAATAATATCTCTCTCTACCTAGTAACAGACTGGCTGAGGGATCAGACATAACATGTTTTTTGATTATAATTTCTTTTTTTTTTTAAGTTAAAAAAATAACTTTTCCATTTTGTTTTAGAACTTTGTTTATTTTATTGGTATGAAGAAAATGTTGTAAGGAAAATTTTGGGGTATGAATCAATGGGGATGGCTATAAGAGTAGGTGAAGACCAGGAACCATGGGTGGATTGTATGAAAGGCGATATGTGTCGAAAGGGGTTGAAGTTGAAGAATAAGTACTTTTAGACATGCTGCACCTGTACCAAATAAGATAAGGCAGGAGATAAATGATTTTTACAGCCCATATTGCTATACAGCAACGACAGTTATTTATAAAATGATATACTATGTAGTATATCTACTATCTGGTGTCCACGACACAAGCCTTGCTTAGTGTGGCACTAGATGGCGCTGTGTGTAATGTCCAGCGATATTATTATTATTATTCTCCTTTATTCATTTAGCACCTTACTTTATACATTTTTAAATATTTCTTCAAAAACATAAAAAACATTTAAGAATATAAAAAATATATGTTATTATTATTATTTATTAAAACTGACTAGGTAAACATGATGTAAGGTTTCCGTGATGATGAATCTCGAAATGATGCGAACAATCGTGATTTATTATTGAAGAATTGAATGTGACAAGATGTAGACTTGTGGACACTAACTATTAAACGCACGACATGAATAAATTAATTACAAACGAGTAGTATTCATGACAACGATTATAAACACGATTGCATAATCTGTAACATCTGTGACATGATGCAAATTAAATGGTGTTTTTGTCATTTTTAGATAACCTTTTCTTTATGTTTTCAGATGCGTCTATTAAGATTAGAAATTGATGCTTTAGTTTCTAAAAATAATTATGCTCTATGATAAAATCATAGGTATTCATTAAGTAATCTGGTGCAACTCTTTTCTATAAATAAACGCTTAAATAACAACACTGACTGAAACACGTTTCAAATTGGCACAAAATAATAAACAGATATAGGTATAATTATTTATTCAGATTTCTAGAATACTAGAAGCTCACGCCAATATTAAATGTCAAACATTTTCATATTTTTAGAAATTTTGAAACGCCGTTTTATATAAAAATATTAATAACAGAATGTATAAAGTTTCCATCAAAAATCAAGAACTTTTTTGTCAGCTTAAACATTCTTGGGGAAAGAGCCTCCATTCACACCTAAATTAAAACATGGCCCGCGTCTCATCTGACCAGAATAAATACCTTTTCTTTATTTATTTTACCAGCCACCCCTATTTCGAAACATACTTTGCGTCTGCACCCTCAATTTGCTGAGTACGCAACCTGTCCCGCCCACTGCGAGCGTTGGCCTCGTGGCGAAAGCCATAGCTTATAGTAGTATAAAGCAGAAGCTTATAAATTGATACTGTCCCGACTAAATGATCCGCGAATATCGTAGTAAGCAACATCGGTGAAGGAAAACGAAAGTGCATGATCGATGTGTCGTTAGATCTCTGTGGGGAAGATTGTTTACATTAGATAGTATGTATAGGTAACTATAGTATAGGAGGTGCTGCTCGTGGCTCAATAATAACAGCTTCACCGAGCCTTGCCGAGGTTGGCCTGTGGATAGGCATTATTAAATACCGAGTTCCCTCCGTGCCTCGGAAAGCACGTTAAGCCGTTGGTCCCAACTGTCATTTGTAGATCTTTGACAGTCGATACAGATAGTCAGCGGCCCAAAATTCCGACTACTTGTCTTACCAAGGCCAAGGGTATCGTATTACCCCGTAGGTTGTCGCTTCATGTAAAATACTAGTATTCAGCTGCATCCGGTTAGACTGGAAGCCGACCCCAACATAGTTTGGGAAAAGGCTAAGCATATGATGAGTATAATAGCTGTATAGGTACATATCGTATAGGCTATGTAACTAAAGTCATAAGTCATTTAATCATTTGTTAACATAGGTACATTAGATAGTTGTAAATGATGCGGATATTATATGTCATGTCTTCATCATTATCATCACCTTCGTCCAGCCCGTACCCTAATTTATTTGGGATCGGCGCAGCATGTGTTCATGTTCCATGAGGTTTCGTTTTGGTTATACATATTTGTTATCAGGTTACTATTTCATATTTTCTGCTAAATGCGGATCCTAGCAACGAACTAGTTTAAAATGCAGAAAACAAAAAATATATGGACCATCATGACTTCATAACTTTGATGTGAAAGATAAATATTATTCTTGCGAAAAGTATAATGAGGTCGCAAGCATTGTGATTTGAATTACAAAGAAAACCCTTTCATTTCTACAGATCTAGACCACAGCTTGTCACTCTCAGAGTCTCAAACAAGATGAGATGACCCATTTCCCAACTCGACCCGTCTAGCTGGATAGCTACCAGACGATACACTTTGCTCTACTTTCATACCACATACTTACTGCTAGTCGTTCTGGGAATATGTCTACGGACTAATGCCTGTTTTCACGAACACGGTTAGGTACATCAAAATAAATAGGCCTGCACTCTCCACGCTGCGAGTAGCCAAAGGCGATCACCCAGCCTTCATACATTTTTGGGCATTTTAACCAAAATAAACTTATTACTTGGATAGAGCATAACTTAATCAAAAATTTTAATATCACACCTAAGTCGTAAGTCAATTCACGGAGAAGTTATTCAACCACAAAATATCTGAGATCACCCAGAATAGGGTATTTTTTTTGCCGGCCAACTATCTCCTTTGCGCTTTGATTTGGGCACTGTCATGTCAGTATCACCGAAAGCGGACATAAAGTACAGTACTTACTCGTCTGTGATTGCACTTCAAGTTGGAAATTAGTTCGATGAGTAAGTACAACTTTTTCTGTTTTCAATTTTTTTCTAAAATTTGACACACCAAATTAACACCGTACTGTATCTAATTTTACTTGCTTCTTTAAAAAGCCGTTAATGACAGTTTTGAAGTCATTAATAACCAAAAATACATATATTTATAGTTGATATCTATTTTATTGCATGCACATGCGCAGGGTCAGCTGTGTTGTTTTACTGATTAGAATATTTTACTGTAAAAGTACTTCCTATAAGTAAAAGCAGCAGGCAGTTCACAATGGAGATCTCGAGAAAGAGTGTAACTAGAAAAGACAGAGAAACTAAAACTAATTGTCATTGAGGGCAGCAGTGCCCTCATGCCAATTTATTTGGGGTCGACGCGCGACGCAGTGTCGCAGTGTGTGTCTTTTTTTCCATACTACTATTAGTCGTCATCTTAGCAGTCAAAGTCACCAGGCACGTATACAGAGGGGGGGTTAGTTGGGATTAATCCCCCCCCCCCGAAATCTGACTGAAAATAAATGGGATCATAACCACTGCGGAGTACGTAAATTATACGAGTAGTACAGTGATTACAGCGATTTTTTACACAGTTACACAAGAAAATACATTTAAAAAAACCACCAACCAAGCCAGAAAGCAAAAATTTTTTGTACTCCTATTTTACTTTCTGAGTGTAGTAAACACGAAAATTAACTTAATTTATCAGATTTACGAGCGTGCTCGGACATATTACTTATGCCCTTCGCGTTCATAAGCTTTTCTTTATAAATAGGCAGAATTAGGCGCATTTCTTTAATAAAGGACAAAAGAAAACCCATCAAATTCGAGGTGGATGCAAAAATCAAGCTCGCTGCGCTCGCATTTCGAACCCTACTTTTTTTTAGTGATGGGCGTTTCTGGATAGACAGGCCAAGTTACTCCTTGAATCTAACAATAGTATCCGAGTCGGAGTGCAAAAAAAAATCGAGCTGTTTTCATGGATGCTCCCGAACCAAAAGTCTGGATACGTGCTTGAAAGTCACCTACATTCTAGCCATGTAAAGAAACTAACACTCCAAAAATACAATTGTATTTAGTGTTTTCCCCAAGCATCTAATCTAAGCTATTCCAAGCAACATTTCATCGGGTAAGTCTCGAAGTCACGACCTTTTGCTCCCACGATACCATATTGTTACCAAACCTTGCGATTTATTAGCCCAGATACAACAAATTCTAATTGAACCAAGCTAAAACCTCTAACAGAATTCCTTTCGCTCCGATCGGTTTACAAAATCGACGTCACCTTAACGATATGCTAATAGAATTCAATATTTAATAGTAGACAGATAACTGCGGTTATTAGACTGCTTCAGACACTAGGCAAGTTTTATTTAATTAGTTTATTGGCTTATTGATTACTATTCACTTAGGGCCCTCGCTCATGGCGGCTTTTTGTAGCGATGCAGGTCGCGCGATTACTTAACGCGCGAATCGATGCAAGCGATGTATTCATGCGATTGACTGTTTCTGATGGCATCGGGGGGGGCGTGGAGAAGAGTGGAGACTGGAGAATGTAGGGAGGGTGGCGCAGAATCGTGGTAATGTGGGTGAAGGTACACAGCCAGCGACAGCATCTTGAGTTCTTGACTGTATCGCGACTGTTTTGCGTTTGATCGCTGGGACGCTTGCTAAGAGACTTCGGGAAGACTTTTGGCCGTAGAAGAGACTGTCAAAATCAGAAAGATATTTGGCTCGCACGACTGGGCGTCCGACTAGTTTTGTTTAGGATACCGCTCGCTCGGTCATACAAGTCGTGGCCGCGTAGTGTGCGAGATCCTTTAGATATAGAATAGTGCTGGGACATTGCGTAACACAACTCGGTTCGACTCCCTTCGGCCAGTCGTTATACTCGTACGAATTTAAGGTGGCAAGTTTTCGGATAAATATCCGATTTGTTACCGCCTGCCGGTGTATTGCGTTTGTTGTTTAGTAGTCATTTGCAATGTTGTTTTCACATTAATTTAGTGTACGTGTTTTGTTAAAGGGTGCTAATTAATTTTCATTTAGGTTTGCTATATCCTAAGGTTCTTGATGTTTGGCGCTTTGGCGGATTAAATTGGGACAGTATTTGAATTAAACTCAGTTGCTTAGAGAAGAAGGGTGATAAATAAATAAATAGGTATCGCTGGACATTACACACACCGCCATCTAGTGCCACACTAAGTAACGAGGCTTGTGTCGTGAACACCAGATAGTTGAATAGTGTACATGTAAGTCTTGTGCATTCTGTCTAACAATAAACTTTACATAAGTACCTACTTTTAAATAATCTTTAGTCAACAATATACTTTCTTGATAACTAACATAAATATTTACACGAACATACGTCTGTTAGTACAATACAAAGGCGATGTAATGTTAAGTGTTGAACTATATTATTTTTCCTCTTTATTTTTATAAGGTTTACATAGTGATCTTCACATTGTTCATTGTTTTCCGTATTAGATATACGAAATACCGGCTGTAAACACATGACGTTTATTTTTATACGAGTGACTGTTTTGTCTGTAGTTTCACAGCTCTTGAATTATTTTTCAACAACAATGACTAAATTCTGGTTTAGAAGTTCACTTAGCTTAGATTCCTCATCAAACATTTATTACTATAACTACAATTAACATAAATAACAGCTGTCTACCCAACGTCGATTTATTGACCGATAAACATAAATAACAAAGTGACAATACAATTTTCGGAACAGCTGTACTGATTCTTATCTTTTGCATTTCATTCCGCTATCGATAACTGATAATGCAACTAGAAATAAATAACAACAAGCTGAGTTATGCCTATTCCGGTCCTTGTTTCTAACTAATGTTATTTCCGAACGAATTTCAATTTTATTACACATATAAATTAAGATTATTTTAGAATTACTACTTCTAAATATATATTTTTTATGATGTTATAGTGTAAATTGAACTTTCTATGTTTGTACTGAAGTTGCTTTTCCAAAAAACATGTAAATCGTGAGTGCAGTTTAAACTTACCTACCGTAACATTGATTTATTATAAAGACGTGCACTGCGATGCAGATAATAACTTGATTTGATTTGTATACAAGTTATTATGCATTTACATAGCACATGCAATGTTACTATGTACTGGAAGATTATGTAGTTACTGTTAAATAATTAGTGCTAATTTATGATCCAACAAACATTAAAACAGAGACTTTTAAAATACAAACAAAATACTATTTCCGTTGTAAAACTTTTACGCTGACATGCTTACACAAAAACTCAATTGTCATAGTGATTTTCGTAATAAAACATGATTAAAATGATAATAAAGTTACTCCTGAATACATTCTTTGCATAACAAAACGAGAAAACCAAACATCTTTATTCTACAACTCCGCTCGTTAAAGATGTACAAGATAATGGAATTTGCGGATATTTATCCGAAGTGTACAAGAGAGCGCGCGTCACTAGTTATTACGCAAGTTTTCCCACGCGTATGACTTGCTGTATACCTACGTCATATGATATGCTACAAAGTAATCAATGCATATTGTTTTGTTCAATCGCACTACTTACTACACGTGGTCCAGAGTGTTATGTGTCAGTCGACAACCTTAGTTATATGCGGATTTGTGATACAGAGATAAGACACATGGCTTTATGATAATGTGCTTTTAATTGGTATTTCCTCGTGTTTGATTTTGTATTTTGCGGGGTGAAAACGGTCGTATGGTCTTGTAGCAAATTGTGTCAGAGGAGATCGTCACTGTTTCGGTTATCGAGTCCAAAATCTAAAACCTTACTACGACTACAATATTTCCAATCCCACAAGGTGTTAGATTAGTAGTACAAGTGCACATTAAATGAAGTGCAGTCATTTGAAAAATGTATTTCGTAATCGTATATTGACATTTGATTCCAGGTTCCAATGAAACCATTGTATTCTTTGAAAAATCAAATTTATGCATTTTTTTTGACTCATCATTTATCTAGCTTTTCTAGGCATGTTTGGGTCGGGTTTCAGTCTTAATAGATACAGCTGAATACCAGTATTTTCATGAACTCGGCTCCCCACAACTTAATTACCAGTAACAGTAGAAACAGGATATATCCATTGGCAAGACTTTCGGGCTTCCTACCACTCGTAACGACTGATGACATCCAGGCCAGGACCAAAAATCGTCCCGTGTGTCTGTCATTATTTAGCCACATGTCTCCGAAGTATTTCCCTATCTAGTCAATTTGCAGTGCTATCAAAGCCATCGAGGTCAAACAAACAACATAATAAGAACCGTTTTATTCAAGAAATACATTGTATTCCACAATTCGTTCCAACAAGAATTTCATTCATTCAATAGAAACTGTTTATGCAACTACTTTAGTAGATGTAGTCGTTTTGTGTTCGGCAACGACATTGTGTTATTGGATTCATTGTTCAATTTATTTGATGGCTTGTAGAAGAGAATACACTGTGGTGTGTGGTATAGTGTGTTCAAATACGAGTATTTGCTTGATTGTGTGAGCCAAAGCGTGGAAGAATAAAGGTGCTCCTTCAAAGGCAACCGTCAACAACCGCAACGTCGCCCCATCGCAATGATAGATCACGACTGGTTTAACTTTGAAAACGGTGATTGACGGCTTTTTTCAGGGTTTCATTGGCAAACTCTTGTGTCACTTTGGTCTCTCTTTGCGATATGGAACGACTGCTTTGCGGTTTACAATCTGCTTCGAAAGCTTAGGGTGACACGTAGATGGATCAATAACATACAGAGTTTTTTCCGTGCCTCGGAAAGCACCGTAAGCCGTTGGCCCCAGTTCTTAATTGTAGATCCTGGACAGTCTTTACAGGTAGTCAGTGGCCCGAAAGTGTGACAACCAATCTTACCAAGGGGTATCGTATTACCCAGTACCTACTAAGTGGGTTGTGGAGGTCAGATAGGCATTCGCTCCATGTAAAATACTGGTATTCAGCAGCATCCGGTTAGACTGGAAGCCGACCCCAACATAGTTAGGAAAAGCCTAGCAGTTGATGACCAAAAAGATTGCCACTATCTCGGTTGATACTTATACCGTGTTACTAACGGCCCGTAGGACTAAATATTCTTTTTGATTGTGCTGACCATCTTTTATCATAGACAGACATAACCATCCAAAGTTAGCCATCATAACATAACGTGGACCATACTCAGCCAATGTATTCTAATTGACACAGAGTAGCAGTGTCCCAACATAGAGCATTTAAAACAGACAGTCGCCTCACTAATTGAAAGGAGCCACTGTACTAAACAAAGCGGTGTTGTCATACAAGAGACATCTGTTGAATTAATTGTAAACATTTGCCTCTAACTAAATAACGTAGAAGGATTTTTGAGATTGTGACCTGCCTCGAGCGCTTCATAAACAACGATTAACAACGTTTATCCAACCCTTGAATAATAAAACCCTTTTATAAAGGGTGTAAACACCTCTTAACGAAGCCAAAAGGCACTGGTTCTCCCCGTCATTGCGAATTTCTTTTATGTTCTACACAATACCTGAGAACCTTCTAGTTACGGGGATATTGGGGGTCAAAATTCCAACTTCTTGACAAGTAGTTTTTTACAAAGTTTTTACTTAGATTTTTACTTTAAACACTTCTACGACCCCTGTACTAGTCAATCCATCCATCAGCACAATGTTTCAAGTGCGTTACATTGAGTTCTACGACAAAACATAATTTTCACCCCCAAAAAAAAGTCGTTTCCCAGCAATATTTTTTGCGTAAAGTTACTTGGTTTGATATCCAGAATGCTTGGTTGACGGCTTCGTGACGAGGTTGTTTACACCCTGTATACTTGATAATTAAATATTAACTAGGTATATGTATTTGATCATTGTGTGTTCTAATCCACAATACAGTACACATGCATCTTTTTTTCCCAAGATCGTCGATTTGACAAACAAACCGGATTTTACTACAATCGCTACACACAAACCTATTGTCCCAGAAGTTTCTCACAATCATTGTTTTGCAAACATCCGTAATACATTTTACGATTCCTTCAATTAGGTATTGCCCGAATGGTCATCAACGGAGACAGTGTACAACCGGATTACAAGATAAAAAGGTGAAATAACGTAGCGCGTCCGCATAGTAAAACACTACGAACTTCTTAGTGCAGAAACAGTTACTACAAAAAAAGGGAGTGCAAGTTTCCGTGTGTGATATTGTCGTGTCGCACGTGCGTGTCGCATCAGTGGTGTGGTGTCGTGTCGTGTCGTGATAGGTGTAGCGGCGCGTCGCCAATGCGCCGGCGCCGGATACAGGATGTCGCCGGCGCGGGCGTTGCTGGCGGCTCTGCTAATATGTCAACTGCTATCGTACGGTGGCCACCAAGGACTCACCAAGATATTTTGCACGTAAGCATGGTTTTTATCTTAAGTATCTTGCGAAGATGGACGCTGGTGATGGCACTAAACTTGTAGCTCCTAGCCATCGTTACGCTAAAGCTTTACAACCGGCGCGGAGAGAATACGTGCGGGAATCCACCAATCACAACTTCAAATCCACGTCTAATCTCTCGTCTCCTTTGTGATTGGTCGAATCTTGCACGTCTTCGCACTGCTCAGCGCTGCTTGTCAGCTGCTTTGGTTAAACATTGGGCCTTAGGGTGTCGACGGCTACCTACCTATAGAGCCTTAACCTAGCTACGAATTTTTCGTCTGTCAATTTCTTCACAGGACATTTTATCAGGAGTCCCATCGTGTGAAACAGCACCCTATTTGTACTTAAGCCTGAACTTTGTTTAAGAATAAGATATACCTCTACAAGATAGATGGCTATGTATGGGTGTGAAGGACACCTATACAAAAGTTGAGGAAGTCACAAACCGTCTGGAATGCGGCATCATCCATCATAACATTATTTGCATCGACAACTAAGAAATCATTGTCACACATGACTCGAATAACTAATGTTGATTGATAATCGTATTAAAAAAAAAATATTACTGACTGTTTTCGTGTTGCATCAATCCATGCAGATATTTTTAGGACTAGTTTCACAAGTAGACATCATCATTTTCCAGACCTTGTTTGGGTTTCACGCAGTGTCTTCTTCTTCTATACTTTTCAATTCGTTTCTATCTGGATCGTCTTTCAGATATACCATCGTTTATCTGGTCTTTTCTACTATAGCCATCCACAATTATATGCTCAAAATTTTCCTCACGACGTTATCTCCATTCTCAAAAAAACTGTCCAGTTAAAAATATTAGTAATTTAAAAACACATAATATTTCTCGGCTGCGTTTTCAGGGCTTTTCAGTCAACTGCTCATTCGTTTTACAGCTATTACACAGAATTCTATGCGACTTTGACCTCTATTATTATAGATTTCAGTCCAAGGCCGGTCACACCTTGAATTCAAGACCTGTTTGAAAATGCTGTTTCATATTTCATTTTATGATGAATGACAAACTGACAAGATGTAATTTAAAACACTGAAACTTTATATTTTACATGGATATTAGATATCGTTGGTTAAAAATAGTATTGTTCTTGTAATTAAGTATCTACATAAAAAAACCTGTCTGTTGACCAAGTTTTTAACCGACTTCCAAAAAGGAGGAGGTTCTCTATTCGACTGTATGTATTTTTTTTTTTTTTTTATGTATGTTCACCGATTACTCGAAGACGCCTGAACCGATTTGAAAAATTCTTTTTTGTTTGAAAGGGTATACTTCCAAGTTGGTCCCATAGAAATATTGTCAGATCACGAACTTCGGAGATATAGAACGGAACTCCTCAATAAATGATAGCAAATGGACTGGGATTGCTGAAATCTATTATTCTAATATTGTCTGTCTATTGTTTACACCAGTTCATAACATAACATCACGCCACCGCACCGGTACGCTGTGAAGGGGTAAGCACAAGTGAACCACTAAAAAGTGAAAAATAAAAACTTTTTTGCAAAAAAATTGAACCGACTTCAAAAAAGTGAAAAATAACTTTAGCTTCAGAAGTCGGTGATAAAAAAACTTAATAAATCAATCAAACAATGGTCACCGACTTCTGAAGCTAAAGTTATTTTTCACTTTTTTGAAGTCGGTTCTATTTTTTTTGTTGACATGCACTTCGACAACCTCAAAAGGAATATCGTCCAGATTATTTATTATCCATATTTTTACTTATTTGTTGCATGTTGTTGGTTGGGCAGTCATCGATTGCGTTTTATCGATCACGACCAACTGTGTGTCTGGTTATGGTGTACCCCAATTGCGTAACACATTTTCAATTAAGATGTATAACGGTGCTCTCTCACCGGGAGGTTTCGCCTGCATACAATCCAAGACTCGATTTTGTACAGAATCAAACTGCTCTTTTAACATTAGAGGCGAATGCTCCCGGTGAGCGAACGCCTTTAAAGGAATTTCATTTAAAAAATCGTCTGTCATCCTCCAAAAACTGTAAAAAATGCCTTATTTACCTCTCGTAAGTTTCGTCAGTTCGCTGATGTACTGAGTTGAACTGGAAATGTTTCGAGCTTTCTTGGGTATACTGCAACCAAAAGAGTGACTCAGTCAAATGCGTTTGTGATTTAACAACACCTCCCACATATTATGAAAACACTTCACTGAATATGTTACCGGCCAAACCCGATTTCAGGACAGACTAGTTTAGCCTAGGCTAATCTGAAACTTGAGCTCGTTCTTGCATCCTAGTCGAGGGAGACCTGGTCGACGGAGCCGGGGCTCCTACTTCTGAATGGTTTATAAAAAAATAAGCGCCCCAAGTCGGTCTAGTTTAGCCTAGGCAAAACTAGTTTGTCCTGAAATCGGGTTTGGCCGGTAACATATATACTAAACTATAATATTGTTATATCGGTATTGTTATTAAAATATATTGGATAACCTATCACCACAACTTACCCGGTTTGCTTTATTATTTAGCTATCGGCAGATTATGTTTATTTATAGATAAGTACTTTTTTATGCAATAACCTTGACCGATTTTAAAAACAATACGTAGAGTGATTTATGTAGTGAATTAATATCACATCAAACTATTCTTGTGTATCTCCCGGTAGTTAGGCAACTCATGTTTGGAGTAAGGACGACAGAAAGTCATTAGTTTATGGAATGGTTTGGTGGTTTTGATTTATTTCTATCTAACGTGCCAGAATATAGCGGTCTTCCTTTGGAATGCGTTCCCTCAGAGTATCAGGACGTTGACTAGTCGTTTCAGTTTCAAAGTGAAGGCTCGAGAGCATATTCGCAAGGAGTTGGCAGATTTGTCTCAAAACTAGGTTTTTGTCGTTTTTCTTATGTCTCTTAACTTTACATATTTTACTATATGTATGTATGTATTTATTTTATTCTTATATATTTTAGTTATAAATAATTTCTAGTCTTTTTTTTCGGTTATTGCACCTACTGTGATTATCTCTGCATCACCCTAAGGTAGACTGGTAGAATATGCCTAGGCATTAAGTCCGCCTTTGTACAGCTTTAATTGTGCATAAAGTTTTAGTAAATAAATAAATATACCAGCAGTGTGCGGGTCATCGTGGCATTTATATTCAATGGTAAAACGTTGGACGTTGCGTCACGAATCACGATGCAGCGATGGGGTATGCCTTGTTCGTTTTACGAACGACACTCTTATAAAGTCCATCAAAGATTTGATTAATTTAACTTCATTCAATTTAATAAAATCCCATTGAAAAATATGCGCGAACATGATTAGATGTTCGCTACTGGACTGGAATTTCCTTATTTGCATCGTTTCTAGTAGGTCTTCCACAGAAAAATCAAAAATTAAACTTCTTTCATACAAGAAAAAGATAAAGTAAGATAGGATCCAATTTCCAATATCTAATTTCGCAGTTCGCAAACGGCGTATTGAAACTAAACGAGAGTTTCGACAGTTTCGGAAATTGAGAACTGGGATTAAGGCTGCGGAGTGCGGTTACAGTATCCGATTATGGAGACATCGTAGGATTCGATAGGCGTAAATTATAGCTAAATTTTGGGAATATACCTTTCCAATTTTTTTTCTGTATAAGGCCGCAACTAACCTGATTTGAAGGAATGATGCAGCCTAGGGTGGAGCATTCCCTAGAGCAAACCGATTCAGTCGAACCGCTTAAGACTTAAAATGTCGACATCATCATCATCATTTCAGCTGAAAAACGTCAACTGCTGGACATAGGCCTCCCCCAAGTTTCGCTACATTGACAGGTCCCGTGCGATTCGCATCCAGCGGTTTCCCGCAGCCCTCACCAGATTATCTGTCCACCTAGTGGGAGGCCTTCCAACACAACGTCTTCTGGTTCGCGGTCGCCACTCCAGAACTTTTCGGCCCCATCGGCCATCCGTTCTGCGAGCAATGTGCCCTGCCCACTGCCACTTATGTTTGGCAATTCTTCATCTGACATCATCATGCGGTGCAAGTATAGTCAATAAAGTGACGAACGGTTTCAAAATAGTTTGTATTTTAGTATTAGTAAGTACAACGACTTTTAACCGATTCGAAATTAAGCTTTTCAGTAGTCCCCGTTACGGCGCACAGTGGATCGTCCCCATACAAGAGGGCGGACATAGAATTAAAAATTGAAAAAGTATTTAATTGAAAAAAATGAAATATACAGTTGCATTACTCTATTAAGGAACTACAAAAAATGTTACTACAATTTTTTTATTTGACCAGTACTTTATGAGCAATTCGATGAAAACTGTTATTTTTCTATGGAAATGGTCACAAAAATGTCTGTAGCTCACGATTCCCTCCTTGTTTCAATTTGCGGTTTTCACTACTGTTATTTACCCATTTTATGCCACATTTTCTTCAAGGACACATGGTGCCCCCAGCGACCCCCTTCCGAGATATTTTGCTTTTAATAACTATACTTTTTATTGTATAACTGATGAAATGGAGGTACATTAAGTATATTCATTACTGAGAATAAGTCATCCCTAAGTAGTTCCTTAAATAACAGGTGCATTTGCGATTACTTTAATGACTTATGAACGCTTCTATTGCCATACAACAAAAGCGTTAATGAATCCTTAAGTAAAGATTACCAGTACTTGCTAAATCTAATTAGATATTGTAATTACTATGTTAACAGCCCTTAATCTCTGCATTGTGATTGTCTAATGTCATCATTAGCTTATCAAATTCATTGCTAGTTGCCTACTTGCTGCCCTATATATTTGAGTGTGTTTAGCAAATGTAATTCAGTTGTAATTATAACTTCTACCAAGTGTTGTCATTATGGCTTTCCGTGGGTTTTCTACTTATCTAGATCTTTACGTTGATCTTTGTAATCATAAAGATCTTCGTGATTATGACCATTTGTTTAACACATTGAAGTCAAATACTAACGTCCAGTTAAGTGAAAGTGATGTGACGGATCTCAAGAACTGGTGTCGACGATTTTGCTATAGGGTTTACACCAAATGGGTGCAATCAAGGACAGTCCACAGGTTCATTAACAAGAACGAAGAGTGGTTAAATTACGATATCGTTTGGCCAGATTGCTTTAAAGAAAACGTTGTTGACACTGAAGAAGCAAATGAAAATGAGGCAGAAGAGGTAGTCAGTCCATCAAAATCAGATGCATCAACTTCAACATATACATCTCCTCGCAAACGCTTTGAAGATTTATCAACTAGACAGAAAAGAAGACGTTTTAATGAAAATGTTGCTAGTTGCAGTCGTCCGGATGAGCTTTTGCATACTGTTGAAAGTATACTTAAGTCTGCCGGAAAAAATGATATGGCCAGAATAATGAGAAATTTGCTGGAAAATCCTGAACACGTCTCAACAGTTTTAAATGTCCTGGAAACTAAGCAGAATCCTTCGCTTCGTGAAGTTCCTACTCACAAAGCACTTGCTCTTTACGTTTACTTGCAGTTATCCAAGTGGCGTTACATCACACTTCGGGACTTTAGTTTAAGAGAAGGTCATGCGAAATACCCAAGCTACTACTTGTTAGTTAAAGAAAAGCTTAAATGCTACCCGGCAAAAGAAGACATAACTGTGACTGAAACTTCCGCAAAGATACGGATCCAAGCCCTCCTTGATCTCACAGTTAGGAGGCTGATCGATTCACTTGAATCAAATTTTGATGCTGGTGAACAACTTGTGCTTCACAGTAAATGGGCTTTTGATGGAGCTTCAAGTCAAAGCATTTACCATCAAACGACAACAACAAGTGAACAAGACTTATCCAGTGTATTTATGGCAAGTCTTGTACCGCTTAAGTTAGTGACTTCTAGTGGAAGTATAGTGTGGCAGAATGATCGGCCATCGTCAACCACATATTGTCGCCCGATTTCATTTACATTTATGAAAGAAACGGAAGCGAATGTTAAGGCTGAAATGGAAATATTTGAGACCGAGATTCGTGAACGGAACCCGACTGATTGCGGCAATGCTACTGTTACTCACAATCTATGGCTAACCATGATTGATGGTAAGGTACATTCAATCATATCTGGTACATCGGCAGCAGTGTGTGATTTGTGCAAAGCTCGCCCAAGCGAAATGAATAACTTGGAAGAAGTGAGAGCTAAACCCGTGAATACAGATTTATACAAGCATGGATTTAGTTCATTGCATGCTTGGATTCGGTCTATGGAGTGTTTATTACACATTGCTTACAGAATGGACATAAAATCATGGCAAGCAAAAGGTGACGTCAGCCAATAAATGTTTTTTTTTTCTTTCTTTTCTATTATTGTTAGTAACTACATGGTCGTGTTAATTAATTAATTTCCTATTATAATTTAGTTCTTAGTAGTTGTTTAAATTTTTAGTTTGTTTTAGGGTACATAGTTGTTTTATTTTTAAATTATTTTTACAGTGTTATATTATATAAATAAAAATATATTTATACTACATATTTTCTTATTGATCATAAAACTCTATTTCTTTTAAACTAAATATATTTCATAGCATTTAATCTTTTCGATGTGTTATTGTAAATGCGACTCAGTCATTACTAAGCTAATGATGACATTAGACAATCACAGTACAGAGATTAAGGGCTGTTAACATAGTAATTACAATAACTAATTAGATTAAGCAAGTACTGGTAATCTTTACTTAGTAACTCATTAACGCTTTTGTTGTATGGCAACAGAAGCGTTCATAAGTCATTAAAGTAATCGAAAATGCACCTGTTATTTAAGGAACTACTTAGGGATGACTTATTCTCAGTAATGAATATACTTAATGTACCTCCATTTCATCAGTTATACAATAAAAAGTATAGTTATTAAAAGCAAAATATCTCGGAAGGGGGTCGCTGGGGGCACCATGTGTCCTTGAAGAAAATGTGGCATAAAATGGGTAAATAACAGTAGTGAAAACCGCAAATTGAAACAAGGAGGGAATCGTGAGCTACAGACATTTTTGTGACCATTTCCATAGAAAAATAACAGTTTTCATCGAATTGCTCATAAAGTACTGGTCAAATAAAAAAATTGTAGTAACATTTTTTGTAGTTCCTTAATAGAGTAATGCAACTGTATATTTCATTTTTTTCAATTAAATACTTTTTCAATTTTTTATTCTATGTCCGCCCTCTTGTATGGGGACGATCCACTGTGCGGCGGGGTGTAAAATCTTCTAATCGGTTGAAGGTAATCGTGTTGAGCTATAGCAAAAAACAATGTTATAAATGGACTGTTCTGCACTTCGATGCTGGAATTCTTCTTCTTCGTTGTGACGATGATTCCTTTTATTAGAATCAACTCCCTTTATTAGCTTCGTCCTAAACTCTGCCACATTGACGGCGTTGGTGGTGGCTTTGAATAGGTCCTTCAAAGTGCAGGTGGACAGGTCCTTCAAAGTGCAGGTGGAATATTTCATAAACCAGGACAGGAAGTTAGCCATAAGTTGTGTTGTGGCACCGTAGTCGCATTCTACTTTATCGAAACAATATCTGCAGCGGCCTACCCAGTCGAACTTTAGGTACATAAAAACTTATAATCAACCTAAAACATAATAAAATAAGATGTAGCACAAGGCTAGTTCTGTACTGATTCTCACAAAAAGCTCGTTTGCAAACAATATAACTACGCATTCCTTGACACAGTAGCTCCTTGTCTGAAAATATAATGCTGTAATCATGAAAATTGTCTTCAATTACGCACGCACGATTGAAGTCTCGGAACCTTGAACATAATTTATGAGGAAAGAAAGGGAGAAAAACCTCGACTAGTTTTATTATTTTCGAAGAGGAAAAATGAAATTGGATCTTGATTTTGATTGATTTCAAGTTGCTTTAAGTTCAACTATAATGGAAAAGTGTGTGGTCTGTAAAAGAAAATCCCGTATGTCTACTGAAATGTATTCCTTTTTGACGATATGAGCAGTAGCTTTGTGGTCTAGCTTCCTGCATAAAAAGCACAATAGAAAAGTAGTCGCCAAAATTTGTGTACGCGAATTTAATTTCACAAGTCGCATATAAAATAAAATTATACAAAACATAGGTCCATCGACCCTCCACAAATTGAGCAAAACATCTATACAACTATACTGATTGTTTCAATTGCTCGTATCGGGATCAATGATCATAAATCGCAAGAAATCTTAACGATACATTCATTGTGAGTGTCCCATTGTCGGTTGTGCGGCCGGTAATGCGGTATGGCTACATGGCCGCGCCTTGCGCCCGGTTAAAGGAATGCGGCTGATTTTTTATTGGTCTATCTAGTTTATGTAATGGCCGTCCAGAGATTGGGAGAATGTGGGCTGGCAGAATCTGATCTGTTAGGTTTGGGTAAAATTTAAGGTATCTTACAAAAGAGGTATATTACGAGTAGATGACATTTAAATAATATGTGTGTGTCCTCTAATTAATTTAACGTTTTTCTCCGTTGAATATTTACGATTTATGATTTTGAATATTACCGGAGTTTGGTTAATGAACTGTGATTATGATATAATATGAACTATAAATGTTTTGTAACAAAAATTATCGGTTACGTCTTTAATTTGCAGTATAATGTCTTCATTTGATATTCATACCACAACGTTCGCAATTTTCTTAATACAAGTTTCTAACATATGCCTTTCTCTTCTATTTCAGGTTACCTGACACCGGGCAGCCTCCAGTGCTCATATCGCTAGCAGACAACGCCAAATTGGAATTGAGGCATCCAGACGAACTATTGTTCGTCAACGACTCGGAGGAACACAATGACACCAAGATCTTCTCCATCATTGACGGCGAGCCCGTTGAAGATGACGCAGAGAAACCACCGGAAGACGTGGAGAAGGAAAGCACAGAACCACGACTCGTCGTCAAAGCCAAGCCCATGCACGAGACCAGGCAGGTAGAGGAAGCATTTCAGGCGCCCACGGTGGACATAGAAGCCACCACAGAATCTCAAGCCGAAGAACCAAAAGAACAAGAAACAGAAAACATTCCAGTCAAACCAGAAACTCCCCAGGAGGACATCCCCTCGTTCTCAGAGTGGGCACAGAAACAGCTGGCCGAAGCCGAGAAAAAAGACACAGTACTGAACCACTCGAGTCAACCTAGTCATAGTAATACGAACTTTAGTAGTAAAAGCACTAAATTGCGATCGAAGAACTACGCTTCGCTCGCGTGCGGCGCCAAGATCGTGGCCGTAAACCCCGAGGCTGGCTCGGCCAGCTCCATCCTGTCGCCCAACAGGGACGAGTACATGCTCAACACCTGCACCAGCCGCATCTGGTTCGTCGTCGAGCTCTGCGAAGCGGTGCAAGCGCAGAAAATAGAAATAGCCAATTTCGAGCTATTCTCATCAACCCCCAAAGATATCGCTGTGTATTTCAGCGACCGGTTCCCAACGAGGGACTGGGCCAGCGTCGGACAATTCGCGGCGCAAGATATGAGAGACGTGCAAAGTTTCGACCTCTACCCGCATTTATTTGGAAAATTTATCAAAGTTGAGATGCTATCTCACCATGGGTCCGAGCACTACTGCCCGGTATCCCTTTTTAAAGTGTACGGCACATCAGAATTTGAAGTCTTAGAAAAAGAGAACTCGCAGCATCCCGCTCACGACATTGACGAGGACGAGGATGATGAAATAATAGACGTGCCAGACATACCCGCTGCCGAAATAGAGCCCTCCAAGAACCTATTCGGTTCCGCAAGAGACGCAGTGATGTCTATAATGAAGAAGGCGGCACAAGCGCTGGTGAAAACTGAAGTTCCTAAAAACGTATCCTCCGAACACAACGATACGTCGACAGACAAAACGTACAAACGGTGTTGTTCGCCCAGCCATATTATAGTGTGTGATAATTGCAGTGAGACGCTTTACAATGAAGTGTACGAACTAATTAGCTGTAGCTCGGACAAGTTAGTGAGTTTAGTGCGCCAAGTGTTCCTCCGTGAGACTTTAAAGTGTACAGGCATTTGCCAGCCGTACGGACTAGATTTTAAAAGTACAAAGACAATAGAGTTTAGTGATGAACGCGTCGCTTATATGAATGCTTTATTCCCTCAAAAATATTTAGCCGCCCTCTGTAATATCTTAGCTATTAAAGAAAAGAAAGTTGTTTTGAACACAAGTTTTGAAACGGAACTAAATGTTACCATGAATGTAACTGTTGATGAGTCGCCACAAACTGTAAATAGTGAAACGAATTCTGAACTGGAAATAAAGTTGGTTCCAGACAAGAATACAGCTGATGAAGAGAAAGCTAATGAAACGGCTCAATCAGAAGAAAGGACAACGCCGGAAGTTGTGACTGAAGGCACTACAGTACCTGTTGAGTTGCCGAAAGAGCAACATGAGACAGTTGACGAAAAGATCGAAGAAACTCCCTCTATTGAGGAGAAACCAGTACAAGAAACACTAGAAGTTGTACCAGAAGTAGATAAAACTACTGAAATTGTTGTAGATGAAAATAAAGATGTTGTTCAGAAGACTGAACCTAAGAACGGTAAAACAGAAGTGAACACAGAGAAATTAAAAGAAACCAGCATAGTTGAGGAAGTAAGTGATCCGATAATCATAGATACTGAGAACTTTTTATCGGACTTGGATCAGATGGCGGTAGACCCGACCCCTGCGGGTGTACCATCGCAGAACCAAAACCAAGGATCGACGACGCTGCAGAAGGAATCTGTGTTTCTGCGACTTTCTAACAGAGTGAAGGTCAGTACCTCAATAATCGATATTAAGGGGTCGTCGTCCATTAATCACGAAATATCACTAGGAGGGTGTAGTGATTTCACTTGTATTTAATTTTTCTTCGAACGCGCGATTTCTGTATTTCTGTCTGAATATTTTTATCAGTGTTTAATTTTCCAGAATTAGATTATACCTGTTAACCTTTAGTTAAAGATAATATTTTGATTTTAGACGCGATTTATTACCGTGGAGGAGGGGGGGGGGGTAGAGTTGCTAAGAAACATCACGTGATTAATGGACGACCCCTTAGGTCCATGTTCACGGAAAATATAACAGTTTGATTATCTAAAAACAGCTGTTTAAGGGACATGTTCCCCTACAAAAATGTGTTTAAAACAGCTGTATTTAGAAAGTCAGACCGTCACCTTTTTGGTGAACTTGGAAGTTAGTAGTAGTATGCAAAAATAGCTCTGTCTTTAACCTTTTTACGGCTTAACACCTGAGAGGATTTTGATATTTGACACGTAGGTTGGTAGATTATGACCTCGGTTAGGAAATAGGATACTTTTATTCCGGTAATACGCTACCGTGGGATGATTTCCACCCTTCCCGTAGACGAAGCAGCGTGAAAAAGCTAGTTCTAAAATACCTACGAAACTAAATTGATTGTTTACACACAATCATGTTTAGACAGCAAATTGTTTGTACGCCAAACCCAGTATGTTATACAAACATCCAGATTAATAGATAAACAATGCCATACACAATAAATAGCAACTGTTTAATAATTAGTGAAATCACGAACATAGTAGAACATCCGTAACCGTTCAAAATAACACCCTGTTACAAAGAAAAACAATTGCAATTTGTATTATTTTGCGCTATCAATGCATCCCTGATGACTGAACATAAGGGACAGTTAAAATCTTCACTTGCCTAAATTTTGACATCCATTGTAACATTATTCATTATCATTTACAGACGCTGGAACGCAACATGTCTCTTTCGGGTCAATACCTGGAGGAGTTGAGCAGGCGCTACAAGAAGCAGGTGGAAGAAATGCAGAAGACCTTCGAGAAAACAGTGCAGCAGATGACGGAAGAAAGACGAAAGAGCAACGAGAGGGAACAGAAGTACCTCGAACAGATGACCAGCCTCCAAGAACAGCTCGGGCAAATGGCCGCCGCCATGCACATCCTCATGGAAGAACGAGACAGCTGGTTCGGCAATATCAACTTCTTCAAATTCATCGTATTCCAGTCAATCATCTTTGCCCTTGCCTTCTACTTCTTCTCAAGAAGACGGAAAGCAGAACCAGTCATCATACCAGTCATGAAAAAGACCAAAAAGAAACAAGACAAGTTTAGGAGAAAATCCGTCGAAGGCGTCAGTGGACATGAGACCCCTTCGGCCAAGAAGCGACGGCCCAGTGAGGAAGCGTTGCAAATAGCCAGACAGTCTACTGAGGAGATGAGCAGGGAGGAAGACGACGGCGAGTGGCACGTGGCGCGCAAGAATAGGAGAAGAAAGACATCGATAGTCCACAGAACCGGTGAGACGGAGCCCAAAGAATGGGTCCGACTAGACAGTATTGGAAAACTCCAAGACAATCCCATACCATTAGACGAGGAGGAATACTTCGCTCCTGTCTCCGAACCTAAAGAGTTCAGCGAAATCGAGCCGATCAGTCCGCCTAAGCGGGAATTACCAAAAACAAACGGCTCGTTCTTCAACAATTTGAAGACGAAAACGATGAAAACGCGGCGGCTCTCGTCTCCAGCATTCCTGAGGACTTTGAGCAGACAGAGTAGCAGAAGCACTCCCAGCCCTGTTGTGAGGACGTTAGAGCCCATTTTTAACGGAAGTATGACCAAGAAAGCTGCGTCTGAGTCGCCTACGGGCAGTCTCTGGTCCGAGTCCACGGAAATATCACAGAACGGACAGCAAGAAAACGAGAACAGTGGTAGCAAAAAGAAGAAGAGTCTTAAGAACATTCTCAAGAAAGTGTTTTGAGGGACATAATTTTAATTGAACAGTGTCGTGTATTCCGCTTAAAGTATTAAGCGCGTCGCTTTTGTAATTTATTTCATTGCGAATATTAATGTTTAAATTATTGTATATTTGTTGTTAGTAGACCTCATAGGTGCCAATTGTGATAAATTAGGGAGCCTAATTGTTAGCGTGTTAAATTTTGATTTTATGCGATGATGTCTGCTTGTGGATGTGTTGAATGGCGACAATAATGCGAAATTGGTAGGACGAGTGCTAGTCTGGAGTGGGAGCGATCGGTAAACAAAGAAACGGCATTAAATGCATTAATTTTATTCTGTGGTTTTATTTTTAACTTATATTTTACACCTATTACAGAAATATGTACTACCTATTACAGAAAAATATACTTAAGGTACGAACTAAAAACGTAAGAATATTTGAATTTCGCAGGCTGTTTGTTTTTTTATTTGTAAATATATACATACAGAAAAATATACAATTATTAATAAACTAATTGATTTCTATAGACATACATAGTAATTATTCTCTATTACGGCAAAATCTTACACTAAAGATAGGTGATACCTAAATAAAAGCGCTTTTTAGATTTTCAACGCTCTGCTCACCGTCGAGAGTTGCCATTCCAATAGCACTATACAGAGTGGATAGGATTTCAAATAGCTAAGACGATACAGTCAATTAAAATATTAGTGTCTGATTTCGATTTAGCTCTGGATAGAAACAACTGTAGGTTAAGGGGACCTCTCTCCTTAACGTCAAGTTGTTTCGATGTTGTCCAGCAGTGGGATGACGCAGGCTCACAGTATCAGTTTTCAGCAACACTGAGGTAAATGATAGTCTAAGATCCGAACCTAAATCGACGTTCATCGGGTTGATAATTGAATCAAACTTATTTTATAATAAATGTCGTATATTAGAAAATATATTAAAAAAGGGTAGACAAAAAAATCCTGGACGGAATATTTTTAATTATTAAAAAAAATGTTTTTTTTTTAAATTAAATGTTGCAACATGAAGATAATAAGAAAATTTTATACTGGACTTTAAGTATAAAACATATAGGATGTGCTACGTCTGCACATTTTTTTTAAATAATTAAAAATATTCTGTCCAGGATTTTTTGTCTACCCAATTTTAATATATTTTCTAATAAACTTAAAATAAGTTTGATTCTATTATCAACCGGATGAATGTCGATTTAGGTTCGGATCTTTACTATGAATGCCAAAATACAAGGTGGCAGGGCCCCATCGACGCGTGTCCGTTTCGATGGCGCGGACATGACGTTTTTTTTTTTTTAAATTATGCCATGATTTTTTAAAAGTACGAGACTCCAAAACCATGAATTTGTCAAAGCTATGGTTAAAAAGTTATAAGGGTTTGAACGTGGCCACGCCATTGAAACGCTCCGAACCGCGCGGCCACGGAGATCTTTAAAACTAAGCATTGCAGAGACCTGAAATTTTGCTAAGTAACAGATTGAATTTGTAAAAATATAGAAAAAAATCCTGGGCTTATATTTTAGGAGCTGTAAGACTAATACGCCATGGCCGCGCCATCGAAACGGTGAAAACACATTTTCGCCGATATCTCGCTGAAAAAGCAACGCAGACATATACAGTCTTATTACAAAAAACTAAATAAACCTTGTTTTAAACCTGGACTATAAAGTCCAGGCTTATCTGCAGAACGATGGTCTAAATTAATTCGTATTACAAAACTTAAAAAAACCTTGGTCTTCTTAGTACTGTCATTTGAACCATCAACCACAGATTAACACAAAAATCATTCGTTCACCATGATATCATTCAATTGCAACGTTCCGTATTCCCAGAAAAAAAAAACGTTTTGATAATACGTTAATGATTAGATGATGTTTAGGAATGCTAAAAATATTGAAACCTGGTTATTTAAACATTATTTAGTTATTTCGTCGATTGCAGTTTTGTTTCAGTTAAAAAATATTCCTTAATGTCATATTTATTTTCTAAAATTTTTATGCACGTGGATCGAAACGTAACATTCTTGCGCGTTATATGAAACTATCCTTAACATTAAACAAATCGGTTGGTTGAACAAAGTTCATTTAGCTTTACAATTTAGGTCTATAGTAGAACAATTGCCCCATTGTTTACCATCTTAAGTAATTTTAATAATTTAATGTGAAATGTATTGACAAAAAAAAAGATCTGAAAACACGATTAAATTTCTGCTGTGTGTGTGTCTTCAATATCCATAATATCAATTAAATCGATTTTCGAGTTTAAATAAGAAAACATAATTCAAAAGATGATATAACCTAGAAGGGAAACTTTGACAGAGCCGATTTTGTAGTTTAGACCTTCGTTAAACTAGGGGTCGCCAAGGTTTAGCGTTAGACCATGATATAGTCTATGTTTTATCGCAAAACCACGATTTGTAATACCATTTTTGTTTAGACCATAGTTTA
The DNA here is from genome assembly GCA_950022955.1 of Xestia ashworthii. Lineage (NCBI taxonomy): Eukaryota > Metazoa > Arthropoda > Insecta > Lepidoptera > Noctuidae > Xestia > Xestia ashworthii. Next base: position 23,305,339 of record OX465552.1, read on the forward strand.
TAGAAGTTTAAACCAGGTTTTTTAGTTAAACCGCTTTTTGTAATAAGGCTGCTGAAGTTTTTTGTAAAACCCAGATTTGAATTTGTCAAAACTAGTAAAACATAAACAAAAAATCCTTAGTTTATATTTCAGGAGCTATAAGACTAATATGCCATGGCCGCGCCATTGAAACGGTGAAAAACACATTTTCGCCGGTCCGAAGTATTTTGTAAGACCTGGATTTGAGTCAAAACTAGTAAAAATGAAATAAAAAATCCTAGGTTCATATTTCAGGAGCTGTAAGACTAATCGTTCTCTCGTGACTTAGGGGCAAAAAATACGATTTTTCGCGGGTTTTTTTACAGCTCATGGTTTACGACTAGAGCAACAAATTATTTCCCGAAAAGTTTTTCATCCGAGCAACCATTTTGGAAATATACAGGGTTTTTCAAAAAACTTAAAAAAATATAAAAAGCTCACTCGGAGACGGTGCGTTGTAGGACCATGCTTTTCAGAAGCTAAATGGTTTCTATGGTCAAGGTCAATCTGATACTGCAATAAAATTGTTAAAATTTCGAAAAAAAACAAAAAACGAAAATTTTTCTGTCCCAAAAATTTTTTCACCGGCTTAATGACGTTTTAGTCTTACAGCTCCTGAAACATGAACCTAGGATTTTTTTTTCATTTTTACTAGTTTTGACAAATTCAAATCCAGGTTTTACAAAATACTTCAGACGTCTGCGTTGCTTTTTCAGCGAGATATCGGCGAAAATGTGTTTTTCACCGTTTCAATGGTGCGGCCATGGCGTATTAGTCTTACAGTTCCTAAAATATATGCCCAGGATTTTTTCTATATTTTTACAAATTGTTTTACAAATTGAATCTGTTACTTAGCAAAATTTCAGGTCTCTGCAATGCTTAGTTTTAAAGATCTCTGTGGCCGCGCGGTTCGGAGCGTTTCAATGGCTCAGCCACATTCAAACCCTTATAACTTTTTAACCATAACTTTGACAAATTTATGGTTTTGGGAGTCGACTTTTACAAATTTTTACAAAATCATGTCCTAATTTTTTAAAAAAAAAAAACGTCATGGCCTTGCCATCGAAACGGACACCATCGACGCACAAACGCTTACCACCTGTTCAGTACATCATTCCAAACACCCTCAAATAAAGAGTGTAAAAAAACCTTTTAACGAAACCGAAAGGCGGAGGATTGTTCTCCCCGTTATTGCGATCATTTCTTTGTTCTACACCATACCTGGGAACCTTCTAGTTACGGAGATATTGGGGGTCAAAGTTACAACTCAAGTTTTTTTTTATTTCAATTTTTTACTGTAAGAATTTTATTTTAAACACCTCCACGACCCCATTACTATTCAATCCATCCATCAGCACAATGTTTTGAGTGCGTTACATTGAGTTCCACCACAAAACATGATTTTTCAATTTAATTGCTAAGGTTATTGAAAACAACACTATTTTATTGACTGTTTAAGTGCTATCGTCTTGACAGTTAAAAGTTCCAATCACACCAGATTATACGAGTAACTTATTTATTTACAAACATTGATATTTTTCAACTACAGAGTTGTAGAAGTACATAGAACGAACTAACCCACACAACAATACCTATACTTCTTTTTTTTTATTTAAATGATAAGGTTATTGAAAACAACACTATTTTATTGACTGTTTAAAAGTGCTATCGTCTTGACAGTTGTTCCAATCACACCAGATTACAACTTATTTAATTACAAACATTGATATTTTTCAACTACAGAGTTGTAGAAGGACATAGAACGAACTAACCCACACAACAATACCTATACTTAATTTCTTTTTTTAATTAAAATGCTAAGGTTATTAAAAACAACCCTATTTTATTGACTGTTTAAAAGTGCTATCGTCTTGACAGTTAAAGTTCCAATCACACCAGATTACAACTTATTTATTTACAAACATTGATATTTTTCAACTACAGAGTTGTAGAAGGACATAGAACGAACTAACCCACACAACAATACCTATACTTAATTTCTTTTTTAAATTAAAATGCTAAGGTTATTAAAAACAACCCTATTTTATTGACTGTTTGAAAGTGCTATCGTCTTGATAGTTAAAGTTCCAATCACACCAGATTACAACTTATTTATTTACAAACATTGATATTTTTCAACTACAGAGTTGTAGAAGGACATAGAACGAACTAACCCACACAACAATACCTATACTTAATTTCTTTTTTTAATTAAAATGCTAAGGTTATTAAAAACAACCCTATTTTATTGACTGTTTGAAAGTGCTATCGTCTTGACAGTTAAAGTTCCAATCACACCAGATTACAACTTATTTATTTACAAACATTGATATTTTTCAACTACAGAGTTGTAGAAGGACATAGAACGAACTAACCCACACAACAATACCTATACTTAATTTCTTTTTTTAATTAAAATGCTAAGGTTATTAAAAACAACCCTATTTTATTGACTGTTTAAAAGTGCTATCGTCATGACAGTTAAAGTTCCAATCACACCAGATTACAACTTATTTATTTACAAACATTGATATTTTTCAACTACAGAGTTGTAGAAGGACATAGAACGAACTAACCCACACAACAATACCTATACTTAATTTTTGTTTTTTTATTTAAATGCTAAGGTTATTGAAAACAACACAATTTTATTGACTGTTTAAAAGTGCTGTCGTCTTGACAGTTCAAGTTCCAATCACACCAGATTACAACTTATTTAAGTATTTACAAACATTGATATTTTTCAACTACAGAGTTGTAGAAGGACATAGAACGAACTAACCCACACAACAATACCTATAGTTAAATATCTTAATCTAAACTGATATTTACACACATCAACATAGGGTCCATTCCGAGATACGAAATAATCACTCACAGCCCTCACATCAATATTTTGCGTTCCGATATAGATTTCACGATTATGACAGCTAAGAACTGTCATCAGGTTATTTGACAGCGCTCACGGTGATAATTATATTCGGTGTAATCGCAAGATGGCGCATGTCATGACGTCATCTATGACGATTCAAGGGACATCGATATTGCGCTTGTGATCGCGCTCACGCTAATTCGGAACGGGTTTATGGACGCTCAAAGCGTTTACAACCTATCTCGGAACGCGGCCATATTGTAATGTCAATATTCATGAAGCACAATGACAATATGCAAGCTGGCCAGAAGCAGATGCTATGCCTAACAACTAAATTAATGTTCCTATAGTAAGTGCCAGATAAGATCGCAAAAGCGGTCTAACCGACCTACATTTATATAAGTTCTTAACTTTGAAATCCAAAAATAAGCCTGTTGTGTTGTGTGAAGTCTTTAATCGTCGTCTATCGTGATTTTCAACATTTTTTCTGATGAAAAACGATACATGGTTCATTTGTTTTGGTTCGGACGAAGAGATATTAGGGAAAGGGCAATGCCCGTTATTGCGAACTTAACTGGCACTTACTATATCAACTATATTGAAAATACAGAATTAAATAATCCAGCGAAACTTATGAATAAACTAGCGTTTGCCCGTGACTTCGTTCGCGTGGAAATTTTGATGTGTATGTGGGCGACTAAAATATAGCCTACGACATAATCTCAGACTAAATATACACAAGAAATTTCATAAACATCGGGCAAGCCGTTTCGGAAAATTTGATAACAAACACTGTGACACGAGATTTTTACTAAAAGATTACCTGTGGCTGTTGACACCATTTTTTTTTAATTAGGTTTGAAATTATGTTAGATTATTTAATTCATATTTTTAATAAACGATGACAAATAAATGCATGATAAGAAATCCATTCAAACATTTCTTAAAATGCGAACGTTATTTTTTACAACTACTAATAATATCTGCGTTCTGTGCATCAAACACTTTAAATTTATATTAAATACATATTTACTTAAACAGGATGAAAACATCGATGCACAAACGGTTACAGGAGTCTTCCGCTCTGGGCGGAGCGGAAGGGATTTTCAGACTTGTACAGACTAAAACCCATCCATGTTCCCTTAGCCCTTTGTGTACCAGAGCCGCGGTATCTCTTTGTAACAGTCCCGAAGCCCCGACATGCATTGGCCCCCTTTTTTGCTGAGATCTCTTTGAGGCGCGCGGGGAACACGAACGCATGTCGACACGGGATTAAAGGGCCTCCTACTGTAATAGTTCGACTCGCACTTGCCCGATTTTTGATTACCGATGTCAATTTTCCATGTGGGGTTCAGAATGATGTGCTGAACGGTCACCATTTGTGCGCCCATGTCCTGTCGACCCAGTACACCTCTTACAGCTTAAAACTACGCTAGAATATTAACAGACTGCAAGAAATCCTTCAAATCGACACATCGTACATCAACTAGTTTCTTCTGCCGCGCAGCCGCGTTCAATTCCTTCACAGCCTTCTCAAAGTCGTCAGCATTATATAACTTACTGTGATTACTAGCGAAAATGATCTCGTTCACTTCTTCATATAACTTTACCGATGACATATGCTTGAAATGACACTTTATGGTGTCCATTATTGAGGTCTGAAGCGCTACGTCGCGACAAACTAAGTTGAGGATGAATTGGCCTGAAAAAGACATTAAAAATCAGATTTTTCATTTCACATAAGCTTACATGGGCACATATAAAACGTCGAGGAAAGGTTCACGGTTCCAGTTGGTCGTTTACTATGGAGAAGAACCGGCAAGAAATTACATGGTTACTCTAAGTCATTGATTTGTAAGTATAAATACTAGTTCCAAGGCCTCGTTTCCACTGTGTCGTAACGATAAATTTATCGTTGGTTTTTGGTTGGCAATAGTTATGGACGTCAGTTATCGTGTCGTCTTATTTGTGAGTACCTCCATTTAAATACACCACGACACTTAACATAAAACTACACGATTATCTGTCGTCACGACATAGTAGGAACCGGACCTAAGTCATTGTAAGTATGAATATGACTTCAAGACATGCTTTTACGGGAGACCTTTCGCTAGAAGAGGTACGGTCAAACAAGCTCTTTTGTTTTCACTTTACAATGTCATTTGTGGGTTAAACTGTAAACCAAATAGCTTGTTCGACCGTACATACAAAGGCTGAACTCAAACTCAAACTCAAATCATTTATTTTAATTAGACCATTACGGCACTTCTGAATGAAATGAAAACAAAAACGAAAAAAAAGCGAAGCTACAGTCACAGACACAAGGCATAATAACTTGAGAAAGTACTGTAGTTGCCCAGTTGCTGATAATAGCGTTTGTATTCCTGAAGGAATAACCAGAAATTAACAGTATTCTTTCTTTCTCGTGCGGTGCCTAAAAGGTGTCAGAGAATTTCCTAGGAGAAAAATACGACAACCTTTTACCAGGCCTGAGCATCGAACTTAGGATCCAGTTAAGCAGCCACGCTAACGACCGCTGAGCAAACAAGGCAGTCTTTTTGAAAATTTCCTAATTCTGATCTTAAGGTTAAGCCGTGCTTGCCTAGGTTGGTCTATGGATGGGTGACCACCCATAACATACCGAGTTTCCTCCGTGTCTCGGAAAGCACGTTAAGCAGTTGGTCCCGGCTGTCATTTGTAGATATTTGACAGTCGTTACAAGCACTCAGTGGCATAAATTCTGACAACCAGTCTTACCAAGGGGTATCGTATCGATATAGCCCAGTACTAACTGGGTTGTGATAGGCAGTCGCTCCATGTAAAATACTGATATTCAGCTGCATCCGGTTAGACTGGAAGCCGACCCCAACATGTTGGGAAAAGGCGAGACCTGATGAATCATACTGCTAAAGACGCTCAGTTCGTATTCGGTAATATAATCAAAAAAACCTCACCGTCTTCCGTAAGTATACTCTTGACATAATCCAGTACTTCGTGGTCCAGGAACTGTTTGGGAGGACACGACAGGCCCAGCGATCGGTCCTTGCTGTCCATGTCGAACATTACCGCTTCATAGAGGCTACCTGAAGATTTAGGGAAAATAACTAACAAAAGATGTTGGCAACAACAAAATAATAAAGGGTGCAATTATAGATGCCTAACGAATCCGAAAGGCACTTATTCTTGTTGCAAGTGTAACGCTGGCCACCTACAGAATATACTTTAGATTTAAATGTGAAAGCTCGTGTTCTTCTGTTTGTGACTCTGCAACTATTTGTAAACATGTCATGTGTAATTTTATAATAATATATATTAAATATTTCACTTCTTTCCAACTGTGTTTATCACTCCACTCTGCATTAAGAAAAACTATCCATAAGATGTTAGATTAAATAATATCTGAGTTATCTATGTCACCGTAAAATTGTAAATACCGTTAGTTAGATTATAATCTATCTCGCGAGATTGTACTCTCAAAAAAAATGTGGACATGGAACGCACCTCGAGCGCTGATTGGTTAAGAGCGGGCCTAAAGCAAAATCTTCAATCTTAGATTAGATTTTTAGAGTAGTAAATCATGTTCAAATTAGAAAAAAAAAATATGTCTGGAAACTTCATTATAAATGTGAGGGTTGGGTCTGAGCAAAAACATAATAGGATAAAATTTTCTCGATAGAAAATCGTCACAAAGTATAGAATACAAACCGAAATTGTTGAAAATTAGAGGTATCTAATTTTCAACAATTTCGGTTTGTATTCTATTTTGGTGCATATTACTGAACCATAAACTACATAAATATTATCACTCATGTATAACCTAGGGCTGACTCTGAGATTTTTTTCAAAATATTTGCTATTTTAAGAGATAATAGACTCGAAAGAATCTGGCGCTTACTACATTTTTAATCCGCGAAATGCGCCGTCTTCCGTCTCGCGGGACGCGAGCTTGAGACATCAGTTTGTTTCACCGATCAGTTGTCCTCGCTCTGTTGAGACGGGCAGTCTATGTCACTTTGCTCCGCGCCTAGCCGCCCTTATTATTGTCATAATATTACTATAATTTTTTGTTGAGTAACATTACTAACTAGAAAAATACAATAGCAAAACGGAAGAAGCGAGAAGTAAAGCAGTTGAACACTCAATTTATGGCTGATTGCCGTGGTCGAATGTACTTATGTATTTTTTACGTGCCTAAGCGCATAGTAAACTCAAAATAAACGGATGATTGATTTGATCGTGCATTGTTTTTGTTTGAAATTATTATAATTACATAAATACAACGTTGGATGCGAGTCGCCGTTGACCGGTCAAAGTGGCGACACTTAGGGGAAGCCTATGTCCAGCAGTGGACGTCTTTCGGCTGATACAACCCGTACGAATTAACTATTATGTTGGTATATTATTATAAATTTAATAAAATTATGGTAGTTACTATTTAAAAGGATTTGTTTTATTACTTATACTTTATGTTATTACTTGAAAGTACTGGGTAGGTAGTAGGTAGCTAGAAGGTAGGTCGGGTCGGCTAGTAACGATTTAAAATAGACGGGTATCCTAAAATGGCCGCAGAATCATAATATGAATCACGTTAAAAATTTAAAATTCTTAAAATGGACTCTATGTTTATGAACGTAAAGTCCATTTTAACAAAAAATGTTTTAATGTGATTCCCAACACTCGCTTGTTTCAGGTATCAGTTCCCAGAAAATAATGTAAATCGAGTGATCGAGTTTGTTGATGGTTCTGTCGGTACTTCGGTAGTACCATCGAGGTCGAAAATAATTAGAATAATGACCAAAATGTATCACTAGAGAAGTACGTTTATCTTTTCCTACTACCGAAATCTCACATACCTTATGTATGCACCTAGGTTTTCATAAAGAATTATGAATACCAATTTACAATACTCTTGCCAAGTATTTTTTTACACTTCCAGTATAACGTGGCCTCACCATGTATATATTTTTGGTACAATGAGAGATCTGCATAAACTGGTTTTGTATAGCTTGACCACCTGTCGTGCTTACCAAAGTTCCTTTATTAACCCCCGACGCAAAGACGACGGGGTGCTATAAGTTTGACGTGTCTTTGTGTGTGTGTGTCTGTCTGTGGCATCGTAGCATCCGAACGGATGAAACGATTTTAATTTTGTTTTTTATTAGAAAGGTGAATTAGTCGGCAGTGTTCCTAGCTATGTTTGATGAAAATTAGTCCAAGATGGCCGCCGACACAAAATGGCGGATTACTTACATATTTTTTCACAATTCCCTCGATATGGGTATCAAATGAAAGGGCGTGACTAGTAGAATACTTCCTATGATAAATTTAAAATCCAAGATGGCCGCCACCACAAAATGGCGAATTACCTTTTTTCAATATGGGTATCAAATGAAAGATCTTGACTAGTACAATAATGTATACTATATTCAAAGGGAATAAGGAATACTAACTAACGAAATGAGACACGGAAAGTGGAGTGATGACTGGTTCCTAGGACTTAACTATAATCAATTATTTTATAATTAACTTTTATTACATCATGTGTCGAGGACTTTTTTAATTTTTAATTTAATTTTACTTGTTCGTATTATATTATTTTCAGTAATGATTTCAAAAACCAAATCGGTGGTTCCTTGAGTAGTAACGTTACGAAGCTTGAGTTGCATAACGACAAGAATGTTGCACGCAAACAGTACGTATTTTTAGGGTTCCGTAGCCAAATGGCAAAAAACGGAACCTTTATGGATTTGTTATGTCTGTCTGTCTGTCTGCCCGTCCGTATGTCACAGCCATTTTTTTCCGAAACTATAAGACCTATGCTGTTGAAACTTGGTAAGTAGATGTATTCTGTGAACCGTATTAAGATTTTCACACAAAAATAGAAAAAAATCAATAAACTTTGGGGGTTCCCCCATACTTAGCACTGAAACTCAATTTTTTTTTTCTTCAAACCCAAACGTGTGGGGTATCTATGGATAGGTCTTCAAAAATGATATTGAGGTTTTTAATATTTTTTTTTCTAAACTGAATAGTTTGCGCGAGAGACACTTCCAAAGTGGTAAAATGTGTGTTCCCCCCTGTAACTTTTAAAATAAGAGAATGATAAAACTTTTAAAAAAATATGATGTACATTACCATGTAAACTTCCACGGAAAAGTGGTTTGAACGAGATCTAGTAAGTATTCTTTTTTAATACGTCATAAACCGTATACCGCAATTTACCTTACATTCAATCAATTCATTATATTTGAGTTGCTGCTACGGAACCCTTCATGGGCGAGTTCGACTCGCACTTGGTCGCTTTTTTATTAAATTGTAAATATATATAATATGTAATATTTGCTTTCAAGTTTTTAAGTAAACAGTTGCTTGCAATTCTTGAAGGTCAATTATTGCGCTTAAATTATTACATTCAATTATTGCACTTGTATGTTCAAGAAAATGGCCTCATGTAGCTTCAGTCATCAGTGTTTTTGAATAAAACTAATAAACAAATATTATTATGATGATTATACGATATTTCTTGCGATCGTTTCTTATTTGTAGCAAAATTAAAAACCAATTTAGAGTTCTGATTATAGAATCGAATGTATGGATACCTGCAACGTTTCTTTTTATTCCGTATTCCGGAATTGATATTTTTTTTAACTTTCTGACTACAGAATCAAATGCTAACTAATGTCGAAAAGTAGATTACCAAAATGGCGTAACAAACGTCAAGATAAGTAATTTAAAAAATGAATTTCATAATTATATTATGTCACCGTAAAATTGTCAAATACGTTAGATTGTAGTCTCTCTAGCGAGGTTGTAAACTCTCGAAATATTGTCAACTGAACATACTACTTACAATATAACGCATTATTTTTCGGTAGATTGTAATCTATCGAAGTGAAACCGTAATACAGAGAAATGCATGCGACTGAAGTATCTCTACCCCCATAATCGGGACTTTAGGCACCCTCACGTTAGGTTAGTAAGGTTCCTTTAAACACTGCAGACAGAAATAGGGGCCAACTACGCTTTTTAGGGGAATATAGTGTTTTGAGGTTACGTTATATAAATCAGTATTTCTCAGTAATGGTAGAATATCTTTTCATGAGAGTGGTACCATTGGGCAAGGGGGACCCCTGCTTCCCTCCCTCTCCTCCACACTGCGCGAGTTGACTTCCATCGGATGCATTTCACAATATTACGGTTTCACTTCGATAGATTACAATCTACCGAAAAACCAATGCGTTGCCCAAAAATTATAGTAAATAAATGCATCCAACTATCCGATGTCTACAATAAATACCTAATATTAAGAAAACTAAGATGAAATGGAGTACTCAAAACTTTTATTTCACTACATACAAACAGCATAGGAATGCATTGAAGGTGTTAAAAAATTAACTAAAAAAAAAAAGAAAAGAAAGTGGTTTCATCTATCTATGTTGCATATACTCAGCTCAATGATTTCAAGTACTGGAGTTCGGTCCCGCGCGTCGCGCATCGTGGCGCCGCCGCCCGTGTTTGACAAACGCACTAATGCGGGTGTGGCGAGACGCGCGGGGGAAATCAGAATTTTTCTTGGCGTTAGGCCCGCTCTTAAACGTTTTGTGCCCGCGCCGCCATTCGTTTGGTGTCGAATGTAAACGAAACGAACAGTGTTTTGATGATTGTAAATCGATTTCGTGTTGAAAATAACTCATAGCTTTAGAATTAGTTCTATAAAATTGAGGTGAAAATAAAAGGAATCTCCGAGTATTGTGAGTAATCAAAGAAACAAACAGAACGGCTTACTGTTAGACCGACTAATTAGGGACAAGTTTACAATCTTTCATGAGTTTACAATATCGCGAGATAGATTATAATCTAACGGTTTTACAATTTTACGGAGACATCTATAAACAGAATCACAACCCACCTTTTTTAGCCTCTTGCCTCAAAAAATCCATTCCATCTTTTATGTAGACTTGCAACCGCTCGTCAGGTTGGAGTTCAAACTGGTTCACCGCTATATCCAACATCGCGGGGTCAATGTCAACGGCTATAACTTTGAGGTTGTCGAAACACTTCTTGAGGAACATACACAGACCACCTCCTCCAAGACCCAGGACTGCCACGTTGGTGGAGGCAGTTCTTGATAGCTGGACTCCGACGCACATAAAGGAATGGTAGAGGGATATGTGACCGAAGTCGACGACGAGCCTGATTTTGTTCTTTCTTTTAACTGTAAAGAGACAATCGTGGGTAAGATTATTACGAATAGAATCGCACTTTTATTTAATTCTTTAACACTTCAAGCCCAAAGTACAGAGGCGAACTAAAAATATGATTCGCGACCATAACAAATACGGCTTTACTGAGTCATTCAATGAAATTAAATGAACTTAGTGTTGTATTGATGTTTTAAATGATTAAAATTCTGTAAATACATTTGTTACGGACGCAAATTATTATTTTACTAGCTGACCCACGCAACTTCGTCTGCGTCACGCATGAGAGAATAAGCTCGCAAAGGGAATAAATTTCCCCCGTTTTTGCAACATTTTTCATTTATGCTCCGCTCCCATTGGTCATAGCGTGATGTTATATAGCCTAAAGCCTTCCTCGATAAATGGACTATCTAACACAAAAAAAAAACAATTCTCCCCAGTAGTTCCTGAGATTAGCGAAACAAACAAAAAAAACTCTTCAGCTTTATAATATTAGTACAGATTCAATACGCCCCGACACTGACAAGTAAATTACAAAAAAAAGTAAGACAAATTTATTTTCGTCTGCTACCATATCGCTGACCCCAAGAACAACAAACGCCGAACAGAATCTGTAAATATCCTACATTAGACAACACATAATCAACCTTACCAGTCTTCAACTTAGCCTCAGATTGCACCAGAAACTGGTTGTCCAAGAACACGAGCCTGCGATGAGTGGCGCCCTCTACATCCACGTCCTCCACCACGAAGTCACCGGACAACGCCGAGGAACCTTCGAAGATCTTCACTCTTCGACCCACATCGCTGCCCAGGGAGAGAAATGGGATCTGGAATCGTAAAAGAATCTTGATGAATAAAGAACTAAATAAGTACCTAGGTACACCTAATTTTTAAATCTAAACTAATGTTATAAGTGTAAAAGTTTGGATGGATGTTTGTTCCTCAATCATGTCAAAACGATTGAACGGATTTAGATAGATAGTGATAGATTATAGTCTGGAATAGCACATAAACTACTTTTTATTCCGGAAGTACCATCCTGTGGGCAATTCCCGAATTCTACGAGGGTGAATTCGCTGGCATAAGCTAGTATGATAAAATAATTATGAAAATACAAATCCGTAAATCTTAGTAGTATTCAAATCGAACAAATCAGCAGTAGGTGATTTCGGGCTAAAATTACTTTGAAATAAATAAACATCTGCCTCGTTGGTAATATGAGTATGAGATCCTGAGTTCGACTTCCAAGTCAGCAGTGTTGTTGAATCTTTTAGATTTTCTGCCCGGAATCAGGATTTGGACCGGTACTAGGTTTACAGCTCTATTCATACAGCCAACAACCGGGCCCCGAGCGAGCCAGCCTACCTAATGCTCTTGCCCTGATATATAGGACTCATGAATGGCCTCTATTTGCAATATAGAATAATGACCAATAAAGTTTTTTGTGGAAGCCCAATCAGTAGCAAACACGAACATCAATAAATTCTTACCTGTCCCGTCAATCCGTACGGTATAAGCATCTTGGCGGCGTGAGCTAACTCCTCTTTGACAGCCTCCAAGGACGCGAACCTGTGACCTCTACGCAGCACCGCAACCACCAGCCTACCGAACCGAGCCGAGTCCTGCAGCTGACGGCGACCAGCTGCCGTGCCGAATAACCACTCTGATTCCCTGGAAGATTGGAGAATGGAGGCTTGAAGAGTTTTGTGTGAAGGGTTTCTGGTGAGCTTGTGCATGCTTGCTTGTGTATCGACGGTCTATGCTTTTCGAAGTTGGACCTTCGACAAGCACAGATACCCTGGGGGTCTCAAATGGTCGCTATAACAGAATAATAATAGGATATTGATTTGAATTACGTTACAATCTATACTAATTCTATAAAGAGGAAAAGTTAGTGAGGTTGTAGGGGGTAATCTCTGGATCTTTTGAACCGATTTTGAAAATTCTTTTACCTAAACAAAGCCACGTTATTTGCGCGTGTCGAAGGTCATATTTAAAACGTGCTCGTGGGATAATTTCAGAATAAAACGCGAGCGAAGGCGCGGGATAAAGCTAGTTTATAATATTAATTGCGTCTGTAAACATTTTAAATTTTAAATGGGATTCTTCATCATCATTTCGCATCCACCGGACTCCCGCAACCTTCACCAGGTCATCGGTCCACCTAGTGGGAGGTCTTCCAACGCATCGTAATGGGATTCTTATTATCCTATTATGGCGGCCATTTTAGGGCCCCTAGCGTTGATAGGTGCATCTGAAAGCTGTCATTTGTAAATCAGTGGCAGTAGTTACGAATAGTTGGAAGCCCAAAACAGTCTGACAATCAAGTTTTATCAAAGGGCTATAGGTACTGTCCGGGCATAGGCAGCCGCTTCATGTAAAATATTGGTACTCCAACATGGTTGGCAAAACCTGGTATCAGAATTTTTATGCCACCCATGGACGTCTGACTTGGAAATATTCCCAGGCATGCTGGTTTCCTCACGATGTTTCGAAAGTGATAATCAAACAATACGCTCAAGAATCCGAAAAAATAAAGGTATCTTCTGTTCGAACTTGAGACCTTTGATTTGGTAGGCCGACGACCACACCATCATCATCAGCCTATTAATGACTTCCCACTACTGGGACACAGGCCCCCTCTCTATGAGAGGTATGATGTTGATGGGCTATAATCCACCACGCGGGCCCAGTGCGGATTGGTAGATGTCGCATGTCTACGATATTTTTGGTTCTAGGACATGCCGGTTTACTCACGATGTTTTCCTTCACCGTTTTGAGAGCAGTGGTGATGAAAGTAATGCGCCTGCCTGGGTTCGACCACGACTTACTGTTCGTAAGTCGGGGCTGCCACCACTGGGCCACCGCTGCTCAGCACACACCGCACACGGGCACACCACTAGGCATATTATATCACTCATAATTATAATGAGGTAATCTGAACCACAGGATCTTCCTACATAAGACACCTTTCTCTATCTAAGATTGTAAATAATGTTAACCAGCGCCTGTAATTCATGATGTCGAGAAAAATAAAGATTTTATGATTATATGATTAAATAGATTGTCATTTAGCGTAGGATGTGTCACGGGACACACAAACTACGTGGTTTCCACAAAAATGTTCTTTCCATTTGTTTACGAAAAGCAAACGTTTGACGCAAATGCTATTCGTTTGGAGTTCATCGGCTCACGCGCAGATCGCTGCGTTCTTGTTTATCAACACTTCTATTTTTACCCTACTGTGCAACACAAACTGTGGGTGTGGTCTTGTTATTTCCAATGTGCTATAAATTTTATATTATAAAGCTGAAGAGTTTGTTTGTTTTTGAACGCGCTAATCTCAGGAACTACCTCCTGGTTAGAATTAAAAAAATATTTTTGTGTTGGATAGTCCATTTATCGAGGAAGGTTAAAGCCTAAATAACATCACGCTACGATCAATAGGAGCGGAGCACAAATGAAAAATTTTGCAAGAACGGGGATTTGTTCCATTAGTGAGCTTTTTCTCTCTTACGTGACGCAAACGATGTTGCGTGGGTCAGCTAGTGCGCTATAAATGTGTGCACGAGACCGGTCAATGTGGTGACACTTGGGAGAGGCCTATGACCAGCAGTGAACGTCTTTCAGCTGAAATGATGATGATCATATTTGTGTGTTTGTAGGTGCCCGGATCATTATAAGATAACTAGCGGACGTCCCGCGGTTTCACCCGCATAGTTCCCGTTCCCGTGGGAGTACGGGGATAAAATATATCCTATGTTACTCGTGGATAATGTAGCTTTCGAATGGTGAAAGAATTTTTAAAAACGGTCCAGTAGTTTTTAAGCCTATTCATTACAACCAAACAAACAAACAAACAAACAAAGTTTTCCTCTTTATAATATTAGTGTAGATTAACGAGATTTTTTTTCTTTTATGACATTGCATCAGTAAAGGAAAGAATCGAACGAAAATCTGGGTTTAAATATAAGTCTGAAATCGTCAACCCGCCTTGACCAACAGTAGTGATCGCCGCTCATGCCTTCTTTGCATGATAAATGGCTTTTGCCCAGCAGTGGGACAGTAATAGGCTGGTATTTTATAATATTGTGTTGGAGCAGGCATCATTGAAATTATGATTAGTAGTTCGTCTGTTTATCCTGGTTGATCTGAGAAACCCAAATAAGGTGCTAAATTATTTTGCGGAAGGATGAGGATTTCATGATGTATTTATTTATCTGTTTAAATAGATACTTGCCGCACTTAGTTTGCACCAAAGCGTGCAGCAAGCCAACAGCACAACATACAAAAAACTAAACTTAAATAAATAATTAAGTAATTATCTTTAATAATATATATAATAAAGAAAAATTATTTAAGTTTTCGTTTGTTTGTGTGTTTGTTACGATTTAACTCTAAAACTACTAGACCGATTTTAGAAATTCTTTCACCATTAAAAAGCCACGTTTTTACTGACTCGCCTATGCTATATTTTATCCCCGTACCCCCACGGGAACGGGAACAACTCTGATAAAACCGCGTGACGTCCGCTAGTATTACATAATTGATTAATTTAGCTTTAAGTACAATTTATATTGTACTCAATTTGTATGACTGTATTAGTCAGATTTGAGTACTTTAAGATGTTGTCACGATCTTGCTGATTTTGAATGCTGTGTATACCTGTAATAGGCATACAAACCAGCACTTTTATATTATTTTAGCGTACCGTCATCATCATCTGCCAAGCCTTTTCCCAACTATGTTGGGGTCGCCTTCCAGTCTAACCGGATCCAGCTGAATATCAGTATTTTACATGGAGCGACTGCCTATCTGACTTCCACAACCCAGTTGGTACTGGGTAATACGATAACACTTAGTAAGACTGGTTGTCAGACATTTTGGGCCACTGTATCTGTGTAACGACTGTCAAACATCTACAAATGACAGCCGGGACCAACTGCTTAACGTGCTTTCCGAGGCACGGAGGAAACTCGGTATGTAAGGGTGGTCACCCATCCACAGACCAACCTAGACAAGCACGGATTAACCTGAAGACTGGTCCGAGCGGTTGTTATTATATAGACACGAGGTCCTATAATACTGCTGTTAGTGTACCAAATAAATTAAAAAATATTAGACATTATGAAGCTGGTCGAAACGATCATGCAACAAAAGTGACTGGGATTTTAATCTCATTCCAGCATGATTTTATCTCAATTCAAAGGTTGTTTTCAGTAGGCACAGTCTGACATTCATAATTAATACTTGCTCCAGTATCTATTTCTGAATAACGATGATGTATGAGCGACGGCTGGCAGAGACAGGTCGGATTCGCATATTATATGAGGTAATCATATGCTATTTTTCGCAGACAAGGCAACACCTAGCTAAAACCGCTCCGTTAGTTATTTACAACTGTCGGGTCAACGCGTAGAGTTGAAATTCCAATATTGCAATTTAATGTTTAGGCATTAGTTAAGGCGTTGCTTAGTTAAACGGGGTCTTAGTGGCAGAGATAAGTGGACGTCATTTTTGTATTATTTATTACCACAAATATTTCTAAGTCAGGTTTGGAATAGTCTGATTTCAAACTGGACCTATTAAAACAAATGTCACATTTCATTTCATGCAAAGAACATAATATCAAACTTAGTAAGAAGGTTGAGTAACGGTGGCCCATTGGTGGCGGCTTCGACTTACGAACAGTAAGTCGTGGGTTCGAACCCAGCCAGGCGCATTACTTTGTGTAATTTATTTCATCACCACTGCTCTCAAAAACGGTGAAGGAAAATATCGCGAGGAAACCGGCCTTCAAATTCGAAGACATTTGTGACATCTACCAACCCGCACTGGGCCCGCGTGGTGGATTAAAGCCCATACGCAAAATACGCCATTTGACGTGGACTTGCGGACACCAGCCCGTTGTTCAATACAATACATAATTAGATTTTTTTGGCGTCTACCATAATTACCCTATTTCAATTGCAATCTGTAAAAAATGTAGGTACTTATTATTTTCATTCCTTTTTATATTGGTTAAGGTGAGATGAGATTGCGAAAAGATTTTGAACGTTTTGAATCACGGAAACTGCCCAGCAGGTAATTAATGTTTTATATGGTTGCAAAGTAAACAAATAACGTGGTCGCTCACATTGGGCCTTATCAGAAGGCTTAAAATCACCAAAAGGGCAATCGAGAGGGCTATGCTCGGAGTTTCCTTGCGTGATCGAATCAGAAAAAGGACATCCGCAAGAAAACCAAGTTCACCGACGTAGCTCGAAGAATTGCCAAACTTAAGTGGCAGTGGCCTAGGCACATTGCTCGAAGAACGGATGGTCCATGGGGCCGAAAAGTTGCGACCGCGAACTGGAATACGTTGTGTTGGAAGACCTCCCACTAGGAGGACCGATGACCTGGTGAAGGTTGCGGGAATCCGCTGGATGCGAGTCGCAAGGGACCGGTCTATGTGGCGACACTTGGGGGAGGCATAATATGTCCAGCAGTGGACGTCTTTCGGCTGAAATGATGAATGATGATGACGTTAACAATATTCCAGGCGTTCCAGTTGATAGATCAATGTGAGGTAAGACTCAAATTAAAACTGTTGTAAAACTGATATTGTCAAAAATAACGAAGTCAACAAATTACGGTTTTATGTCACGTGCTGACATTATAATTAATAAAGCTTTCTGGAGATGCAAATGTTAAAGATAAGAAATTCTAAAATAATTTTAGAATTTCTTATCTTCAACATTTGCATCTTTTGCATTTTGTAGAATTTCTGAGTTTTCTTCAAAGGCAGAACATAGTTCTAAAAGATAAATTAACATCACTGTCAAAATATTTTGTAAATTATTTGTAATAAGCAGGTAAGTTTAGTAATATTATAAATTACTCTTGAAATAGGCCACCTTATCCTATGTGAGATCATCAAAGACATTTCGTGGGCATCAGTGACATCAAAATAATTTTCAATGAAAATAACATTCACCTGGGCACTTTCAGGAAAATTATTGCTTCTTAACCCCTCTGCTCAGACTATTGAAGAATACAAGCGAGATGGTTACGATATTTAATTTTGTATTTTTTTTTTCTAAAAAATCAATTGGAACTTCTTTATTGTGCTGTTGTCTCTAAAAGCACTATTGGAAAGTATTTAACTTCTAGTTTTTGAATATTAAAACATAATAAATAAAATAAAGCAACAATGAATAATTATAAAAGAAATCTTAGTTTAATTACGATACCTACCCTAAATTAAACTGGTCTGGAGGATCCTTAATAACTTTCAAAGTTAGTTTTTATTTTTTATTAATCTAATGCACTGTTGCACTGAATCCGTTCGTCCAGCAGGTTTGCAAAAAGTTTACAGCGCGTGCGCCGATCCTCTCGCGTCTTTTATATGAGCAGTACATTTCACCACACAAGGCAAATACTGGAGGTTTTCCCATGAAATAATGTAATATTTTTAAGGTGAAAGCGTCAGGGTAGCCCGCGAAATCATTTTTTGTAATTTGCTGGCCAGTGCTAAGTTGTAATTATGTTAAAAAATTAAAAACTTGATTTGATTAAAAAATTTAAATTTTGCGGGCTACCTTGGAGCATCAGCTTTAAGGCCTTGAGGCGGTTATCCCGCGAAAGTCAAATTTTCTTACGTTTTTTTGCAATTATTTAAGTTTCCAAGTTCATAAATGCCTAGGAACGATTTTGACCTTAAAAAAGCAATTCCTCAACCTTTACGAACTTTGAAAATCATCAATACAACCCGTATTGATGATTTTAATGTTTTTAATTCTGTAACTACATACGTCTTACAGTCGCGAACAATATTTATTATTTATTTTCATCATTTTAAATATTATTGTTATGGTATTATTATTATGTACCTAGCACTGGCTTGCAAATTGCAAAAAACGTAAGAAATTTTGAATTTCGCGGGTTACCCAGACGCTTTCACCATATGTCCGCCTATGTACCATTATTGTACCGTGTGTACATGAAGTTTAATTAAATGTATAAAAAAATATTTCTTAAACAAACATACAGTTTTTTCTCCTTATACAAAAAGATCCTCTTTCTCAATAAAACAGACCGTGGGCGATGTTTACGCGCTGCTGCTATTTTCGACAACCATTGAGCAGAGTACCTATCTACCTATGCACCTACCTATGTTGTTTACCTACTGTTTTATATTCTTGGTTTTTCTTTACTGAAAAAAAACAAACATAGCCGATAGGTGTTTACGTTAGCTACATAAATATTTTTTAGCTGTTTATGTAGATCTACAACAAGCAGTTTCTGAAAATCTCCATTGTTTACAAATACTGCTAAGAAAAATCTTGCTTATGAAACTGGAATATTTGTTTTAATAGTTTATGGCGCGAAAATCCTTTCGGAGGGAACGGGACAGGAGTAGAGCTCCTCCAGACCTTTCGTTTCTGCATTTTCAGCTGTTCTGGGGGGTATGAAACACGTTAAAATTCTTAAAATGGTGACAGACGGATGTATTGCATTTTGTGACCGTTTTTCGAATTGTGACGCAATTCATATTGTGAATTCTGCTAAAGCGACCGTTTTAGGCCCCCCGTTCTACTTATATGTATATGTCACCGTAAAATTGTCAAACACGTTAGATTGTAATCTCTCTAGCGAGATTGTAAACTCTCGAAATATTGTCAACTGAACATACTGCTTACAATATGACGCATCATTTTTCGGTAGATTGTAATCTATTATAGATTGGGCTTTATATTCCCCTAAAAAGCGTAGTCGACGGATCGACTATGCTTTTTAGGGGAATATAAAGTATTTTGAGGTTAGGGTATATTAACCGGTATTTCTCAGGAATGGTACATTGTCTTTTCGTGAGGGTGGTACAATGGGGCAAGGGGGACCCTTGCCTCCCTCCCCCTCCTTCATACCGCGCGAGTTGACTTCCATCGCATACATTTCCCAATATTACGGTTTCACTTCGTTAGATTATAATCTACCGAAAAATAATGCGTAATATTGTAAGCAGTATGTTCGTTTGACAAACTTACGAAAGTTTACAATCTTTCTAGTTAAATTACAAATTACAATCTAACGGTTTTTACAATTTGACGCTGACATATTCTTTTTTGTGAGTGTGGCATGCTCAGATCAACAAAAAAAGATCCTTTTTTTGTTGATCTGAGGTTGGCATGAACTATGAATCAAATTTGAAAAATATGCTACTGTAACTTTTAATAAAACTTCTGTCCGAGTTCACCAAATATCATGACATATCGTCAAAAAGTAAAACTATGAGATACGAGTAGCTAAATAGTCCAGGACAGCCTAACTTTATGCATGTTTCCAATTACCTTTATATTGTATGGTGTGTACAACGGGCTGGTGTCTGCAACTCCACGTCAAAGCGCGTATTTTGCGTATGGGCTATAATCTACCACGCGGGCCCAGTGCGTGTTGTTAGAAGTCATATGTCTTCGAATTTTTGGTTCTAGGCCATGCCGGTTTCCTCACGATGTTTTCTTCACCGTTTTTGAGAGCAGTGCTGATGAAATAAATTGCACACAGTAATGCGTCTGTCTGGGTTCGAACCCACGACTCACTGTTCGTAAATCAGGGCCGCCACTAGTACGCCACCTCTGCTCTCTCCAATTACCCTTATTTCAGTATCAAAAGAAACATACCTTACCTGGTCAGTAGCATAACATCTTGCCTGTAATCCTGGAGGGGTTTGGCAGAGGTGTACCCACCCATGCCCCAATTTTGTCAGTTGTATACATTCGTGTTAGTAAAACCGTTTACGATCATAAAATAAATCGTAAATTCCTAACTAATATTAGAAATGAAAGTCAGTTTGTTACCTTTTAACGCCTAAACCACTGAACCGATCATCCAGAAATTTTAGATGCATTTAGATGTAGGTATAGAAACGGCCATAGGGTACCTTTCATCCCGAAAAAAAATACCGTTTCCTAAGTTAACTTCAATTACGTTCTTTTTGGAAAAGATGGCGACACGTGTCTTTAGAATCATGATTGAATTAAGGGCGCTTTCAATTTAGACGTTTCGACAAACGCACTGCTTCGGCGCCGCAGCGGCGCGACACGAAACGTCTAAATTGAAAGCGCCCGCCCTAAGAGTGTAGTGTGTTAAGAGTTTAATTGTCACATTCTAAATAAACGCGAGCGATGCCGCGGGCTAGTGAACTGATAATAATAATAAGACAGAAATTCTTCTTACCTGCCCTGTGGCACTATGAACACTGCATATTTGTTGATAGCTTGCTTTCGTTTCTGGTCTACCACGTATAAGGTGTATCGCGGCGCATCCATGCCCGGCTGCAGCAGGTCCAGAGATACCTAGGAAGCATAACAAGAATGAACATCCTGATATGTTGAACATATCCAAGATGAGTGTGACTTCTAACAGGTTATTGACTGATGGTCAGTTAATTGGCTGAGCATGAGTCATCAAATGACAGAAAACTCCACACACAGACAGAAATGGAGGGAGAGTCAGATTTTTACTAACTAAAACCCATTCGTCTTCCTTCCTCGCCCTTTATGTTCCGGAGCCAAGGTATCTCTTTCGAACAGTCCCGCAGCCCCGGCAGGCTTCGGCTCTTACGGACCCCTTCCTTATGCTGACATCTCTTTGAGGCGCGCGTGGAACACGAACGCGCCGTCGACACGGCCTGTCGTCATAAGACGGACGGACAGCGAGCTAGCCCATAGCTCACTGTCCACAGGCCCGTGCCTACGGTGCACGCCCGGTGCGTCTCCCGCGGCGGCTGGGGCAAGAGGTTCTCTCCCTCTTGCGTTCCGCCACCTCCTTTGCTAGCATGACTACTTCGCAGAAGGCGGTGACGGCTTCCCATTCCGTCTCGCTCCAGACAAGATGGATTGAAACAGGGCCGGAAGCGAGAGGACGCCGCCGCCGCCGATCGCCGCTACGAGGACACGGCGGTGCTCCGCCCACGCGGGGCAAACCTCCACCGTGTCCATCGGTCAATCTTTACAATTGAAACACCCGGGCGTTTCCTCCCGCCCGATTCGATGCAGGAACCTCCCGAAACATCCGTGTCCGGTGAGAACCTCCGTCAGGCGGAAGGTGAGCACGCCGTGACGCCTCTATTATCGCCACTATTGTGGCGTGCCCTGAGGATGAGGTTCTGGGTTCGATTCCTGGGTAGGGCAGAGTGATATTGGGTTTACCGTCAAGAAATTCTCAGTAGCAGCCATGGAGTCTGGATTTGTGTCTGATTGATGCCAATAGGCTTCCCCCTATTATACCTACTTTTATATACCTGGCGAAATGTAGGTGTACTATTTTAGGTACATTTTTGCCAAATTCAGCATAATAGTATGTAAAAATTTATTTGGATTCCCTTGCAACAAAACCATGTTTAATTAAGCCTAAATAGCAATAAGCCAGTCATGCAGTCCTGAGATGGTAGCTTTAATATTGACTGTACCTGAGTATTAATAGGGACAGAAAATATGTTGGTACTTTTCTTAGTTTATTGGTGGACAGCAGCACCTAGACTGACTGTGCCAAATGTGCAGTTTGGATGTGGAATTGCAGACACCAGCCCACTAAACAATGTGGTTACTGGAAGTATTTCCGACTACCTCATGAGTCCGAGAAAAAGGCTAGGCAGAAGAGTAATCTGATAGCTTTTTCTAATATTGTTCAACTTGGAGAGATTATCAGGACTAAGAAAGTTTTGGAAGGAAACTGTGTTACAAAAGAAGAAATAATTTTGTCCTTACTTCATTATCTTCATCCAGACTAGTCTTAGCAAGTCCGTTAGTAACAAACGCTGTGTCCTGAGCAGTCTTCACATAAGTTTTCAACTCATCTGGTGTCGTAAGCCTTTGCATCTTGTCACCAGCCATGCACACTTCCAATATCTGGAAAAGAAATGAGGAAGGCAGATAATTGTAGTGTTTTCAGAATGTCCAACTTCTATTCATGTTCTAAACAGCTGCTGTAGTATTCACCTCTCTAGTTGAAAGGGGGTGAGAGAAAAGTATGGAAGAAACTATATGCTGAACTAAACCTTAATAAATTGGAATAAGGGCAAGAGAATAATGTTGACAATATTAAAAACTTACCAATTGAGGCATTGGTTTGAACTTAGTGGCGACAACAACAAACACAGGTAAAGTAAGTCCATCAGTGTTCTCAGCATTCCTCTCTTCAGCCTCATGGCATCTCACAACTCGAAACATCCAAGACTTATCACAAAATGCCTCCAACAACTTACTAAGAATATGGCTCTGAAGCAAAGATATGCACACAAACCGACCTCCAAGCTTCAAAACTCTTTTGATTTCAAATAAGTATTGGTCTATGGTTTGGCGTGTTTCTTCCTCATCATCGGGCATTAAAGCGTCTAGGGTTCCTTTGTCTAAAACTACATTAAAATCTTCATCACAGAAGATTGTGTCCAACGCATCCATGCAGAGAAACTGCATATTCTTTCTGTGGGAGTTTATAGCGTTCATTTGCTTGATGGCTACTTCTGACACGTCTATGTTTGTGATGTTCTCATACCCGACATCGTACAGGTCGGCACTGAGGCCCGAGTTACCACAACCTGTTACAAGTATCCTATCCTTTGGTTTGATGTATTTATGCAACTGCCCACATAGTTCTAAGTATTCGCCATACCTGTAAAACATTTACTTAATCATAATTACAGAGAATTCAGTCATAACATTATGATTTTAGCACGTTAAGGAAGAAAAATTAACTTACCACTCAAATGCTTTATTCCCACGTTTCTTGAAGAATTTATTCCAGTAGTCTTTTTCGCTAAATTCCTTGTGGCTTTTAGGCAGCAGATTCATTTTGATTTAATATAATTAACACCAAAAACCAAAAAAAAATTGTAGCGCATGGATCTATTGCGTTTGTTTTTCTGTCAGTGTCAAATTTGTGTTTCACTTTCAACTTTCAATCAATCGTGACATTTTCACAACTTGACATGATCATAGACAAACATCGGTGTCTGAAAATATCGATCGTTTCAGATCGTTTATTTAGCCCCTTCGTACACAAGGCTACAAAAATTTTCGATACTCGACGATTTTAGTCTCCAAGCGACTGCCGCCATACAAATCCATTGAAGTTCGTACACGAGTCGCGTCGCCGACATTAAGAATTTGTATGGTGTAGCCTTGTGTACGAAGGGGCTTAGCTGCAGAAAATTAACGTTTTTGTTTGATGATTATTTTTTCTATTTTTCTGCAAAAGAGTATCAAAATCGTCTTAGTTTTTCCTCAAATAAAAGGTGTATATTACAGCGATTACAGCTAATTTTTGTAATGAAAAAGCAGAAAAATCTTGAATGTCATTTGAATGCAGTGTTGCCACTGCACCTCGGTCAAATTCCACACACATTCCTCCCTGATTACACACAATTACACACCAAACAGACCGCCAAGTTTGCAGATTAAATAATAATTCATATAGTGTTATTTGATTTGATAAACATAGAGCCATCTTTAAAAATTAGTTTTTGCAAGAACTAGATCACAATTTTCAAAATTATTTTATTTTCAGATAGGCAATTAGAAGGGTTATGATTTGGGTAGAATTAATATAGTTATAATTCTTAAGCCAATTAAGGTGAAAGTGTCAGGGTAGCCCGCGAAATTCAAATTTTCTTACCTTCTTTGCAATTTGCAGGCCAGTGGTAGGTTTTATGAAGTTGAAAATATCGTTCGCGACTGTAAAACATGTGTAGTTACAGAATTAAAACCCTCAAAATCCCAAACCTCTAAGTTTACATAAGTCGAGGAACGATTTTTTCAACGTCATTGTCGTTCCTAGACTTTTGTGAGCTTGGAGGGTTATATTGACGATTTCGATGATCATAATTCACACGTCACTACACACGTCTTACAGTCGCGAACGATATTTTTATCAACATAGAACCTAGCACTGGCCTGCAAATTGCAAAAATCGTAAGAAAATTTGAATTTAGCGGGCTAAACTGACGCTTACCCCTTAATCATTGCAACTTACAATACAAATTCACCGATCGATTAAAAAAATCAAAATAAACCAAAGACTACAACAATCTATTAGATTAAAGGACAGAAATTCAAAAGTTCAAACACCACAGATAAGTAAAATTTGATGGTTACAAAGAACTGTCAACTCAGGTATAATGCAACCATTTTAAGATGTTTCGCATTATGTACAGTTTTGTACGTGATAAGTTACCCACGATATTTGACTGTATTATTATCATTGCAACGCTCGTTTACCTAACCGAGCTAGAACAAGTTGTAGTGACTGAAACCGATTGTAATTGTACACAATTACACACATATGCTTATTACACACGGGTTACACACGATAAGCCTATATTACCCACAAAATGTGTAATTACACACAAAACGGCAACACTGTTTGAATGTCTGCTTTCTGCTATTTCTATCTTGTCTATAGTAACTAGGGATGGACACATGTTTTATTTAGATTAATTCTGAATCGATCAGATCGTTTCGGAAGGCATTCAATCGATTTTCTAATGATAAATTGAAAAAAAAACTGCATATAGTTCCTTTTCCTTATTTTTTTTTTAATTAGTGTATACTACAATCTAGATTTATAAAATCATAAGATAGAGATATAAGAAATAATGAATGCATTACAAAATGGGGCAATAAAAATGCTTAACACTTAGTTTAACAATTTGTTAACGCCATTATCGGATCGAGTAGTACGGAGAATGGACATTATGGACATCCCTAGTTCAGTCAATTTTATGGAGGAATCGAGAGTGTGTGCGAAATTCTCTGTAGTGTTATTTTTATTAGTTTACGTAAATATTAGGCATTTCTCATATTTTGCAGTGAAAATACAAATAAAAAATGGCTCATAATTAAGTGAAATGGCGTTCCCCGACTTTAATGAATTGAAGTCTTGGCTGCAATTTTCTGGTCATTGATCATCTTGGAGAGGAAGACAAGGATATCACCATGGAGAAACAGATGCAGGACAAGTGGAAGGCTTTGGCTACAATTAAATCGTTTGATTTAGGTAAGTCGTTACCAACCACCTAGAACATAGGTAATTTTATGGTAAAATTCTTCAGTTGAATAAATGGAGCCTTGAAATTCAGCTACTTACGTCAAAACATGTAGTGTTGCCTAAAGTCGAATCAATTTACTTGATAAGGCTACGATTTATGCCTATTTTCGAATACAACAGGCCACCAGCAAAATGATGAAATTCAGTAAATAGTTGCCTACATTATTATATTCACTTCTCTAGACTGGATTAATAATGTGCAGCAATAAGCTGAAACTTGATCACTGATTGGGTCAGTGTCCTATAAGAGGAAAATGGTTTAATAAATATACGTACATACATATTTTTATGTCCTTCGTAATTACTCAACTGAGTGGGTCGATGCCAATCGGTCCTGTTTCTAGTACGGATCAAAAAATTCTTCTAGACCAACCCAGGTTGGAGTACTCAAATGGTCAGAAATTGCAAAAAATGATCTTTTAACGGGGCTGTAGTGGGGACTACCTTAACCGTTGCAGCTACACGAAAATGGCCTTAGGAGACTATGCATAATGTTTTGTGAAATTTTGATTCCATAAACTTCAACCTGACATTGTACTCATCATTATGAGCATTATACTATTAGAACAAACGCTGAATCGCGAAAAAAAAATTAGCTGTTCCAATTTGTTTCTACTGTGAAATTCGATCCAGTGATTGGGCCCAGACTGCAGTGTCCAGCTATGGCAGATTGTTGCATGTTATTATTTTTGTCATGCCTCATAAAAGAGCTCAAAGGGGAAAGAAAAGCAATTAAAATATCAAACACAAAAAAAATCTATCAAGAGGAGGGCTTCTATGTTCTATATAGGTTTCAGTTTTCGCAAATGGACCATTGTACGTGAGCCCCTATGAAGAGGGCTGAAAAAGCAACATCCGGCATTGTTTGTCTGTTATTGTCATTATATCTATTATCTGATAAAGAAGCTGATGTAAATCAGAAGAGACTATTGAAACTATAAAATAGATAAGGCATACTGATAAGAGTTACCTACACCCTTAAAGAAACACGTAATGCATTGTCACATATCTCTTTCGAAAGTCGCACCGTTAGGCCTAGTAACTTGTGGATATCAGGCTGGTATCCACAATTCTACGTTCAAAGTGCGTATTTTGTGAACGAGGCAAAGTATTTTAAACTATGGCTGTCGCAACAAAATATTATGGGTGTGTATATTAACTAAATTTTAATGGCAATTTTCTCATTCCTCAATCCTATGTGCAGATTAGGTAAGTTAAAAAGTTTTTTTTTCACACCTGTTGCCATGTAGATTCAGTACTATGCAGTGTCAGACTGAAAGCTTTGTTCTTGCCTAAGATTGATTCTTTTACAATACCTACTATAATTTGGTATCTTGGAGCTAGTGTGATGATAGAGCCAAGTGGTAGGTAGTAGAACTCTTTAGTGGTTACTAGTAACATCACATGATGTTATTAAATAAACAATCAACTTAATGAACAACTATAGTACCGAAAGAACCTGAAAATGGTATAGGTAGAAGTGGTGTATAACATTTATTTATTTTTTTTTATTTTTTTATTTATTTATTTATTTATTTATTTATTTACACTAAACATACAAAATATCATTACAGGCTAGACCCAATGCGATATTGTAGCACATTTCAAATTCAGATAGTTCATCCGTGTATTTTAAGTATAGCAAATTCTAAACATAGCTATTCTTGTAAATTCACCCAAAGTACAACAGAATATATCTAAGTCCTCAGCAATGTGGTTGAGAGTGCGGAGCGCACTGGTGAGCGGCGACTCACGCAGCAAGTTTGTTCGCGAGCGCGGTTCCACCAACAACCGCGGCTGACGACGACGACCAACATACCCGTCTGGCACGGCTAGCTCCACCCTTCGCAATATATCCGCATTGTGTATCTTCCCTCTAATTATCTTAAAGATATAAGTCACTAGTGTGAGTTGCCTCCTGACCCTTAGTTCATTATATCCGACCATTCCCAAGACAAATAGAGTTGGATACATCAATGGATAAAATGGATATACCCCGTATTCCCTCATATATTTGTATCTAATAAATTTATTTTGTACTCGCTCCAACATGAGACTATATTTAGTTTCATGTGGAGCCCAGATAACTGCATTACATTCTAGTTGGCTTCTTACTAAAGCATTATATAATGCTGTTATAGCTTTAATATTTGTGAAGCCTTTAACCATTCTAAGCACAAAACCTAGGTTTCTATATGCTTTTTTGCATACCTTAACTATATGATCACGAAATGTTAGTCCAGTGGTGAAACGAACTCCCAAGTCCCTCACTTCAGTGGTCCTATCCATCGGCACCCCGTCCACCGTATAAGCAAATGTGATGGGCGTGTGAGCACGCGAAAAACTTATGGTCACACACTTAGATGTGTTAAATTGCAGGAGATTACTCTTGCTCCAAGCTACTACTCTGTCTATATCTCTCTGCAGTCTTTCACAATCATTCTCGTTTGTGATGGGGAGATAAAGCTTGAGGTCGTCGGCAAACAGTAAACACTTAGCATCTTGCACAACGTTTGGTAGGTCATTAATCATTAAGAGAAATTCCAGAGGCCCCAAATTCGTTCCCTGGCTCACCCCAGATCTAGTATAGTATGTGTTCGACTGATATCCTGCATAGTCAACATACTGTTGCCTGTTACTCATATAGCTAGCAAAAAACGTAAGTAAATGCGGGGTGAAACCGACACCTGCTAACTTTTTCAGTAACACGTCATTATCGACTAAATCGAACGCTTTTTTAAAGTCGAAATATGCAGCATCGGCTTGTCCCCCACTATCTACTATCGGCACCACATCTGCCATGTAGCCGAGTAAGTTACTGGTAGTATTCCTAGTCGGCCTAAATCCATGCTGCGCGTCTGTGAGTTGCGAGCTAACTTGCTGGAAAACGCTCCTATGTATAGCAGATTCCAGCACTTTAGCCATTGTTGACAATACTGCAACCGGTCTGTATTCTTCCACTTTAGTTCCCGAACCTCCCTTCGGTACCGGTATGACCCGGGTAATCTTCCACATCTCGGGAAACACAGCTGATTTAAGGCAAAGATTATAGATGTGCAATAACGGTCTCGCTAAGCCCATTCGACAGTCCCTAAAAATGTACGGCGGAATACCATCAGGCCCTGTTGATTTTTTCGGCTTAAGTTTCTGCATGGCGCGTACCACGTCATGCAACTCCAAGCTGTCAAGGTGAACCCGCCCGGCTCCGTTCTGACTGCCCGCTTCGACTATCGCTGCGTCCACATCCAATCTAGGTTTATCTACATTGTACACTGAGTAAAAATATTCAGCAAATTCTTGAACCGTTTGTTCACATGTCAAGGGTTGTCCGTTCTTTAAAATCTTTTGACTGCTAGTGTTACCCCTTTTAGAATTAACATAAGCCCAAAAAGATTTAGGGTCACTCGACATTTGGTTTTGCATACGTTGGCGATATTGTTCCTGTGCTACTAAAATCTTTCCTTTTACTAGGGTCCTACACTGAGCAAACATTTCGTAATCATTCCCCAAACCACTACTTTTATATTTTTTATGAAGAGCAGCTTTGAGTTTTATGTCGCGAATTATCTCACCCGTATACCACTCGGGGTAAATGTACCTCGAGCGTACACGACTTCGCTTTTTCCTGGGAACACAGTCATCTATAATTGAATAAATTGTGTCATAAAAATACTTTAAACTCATGTCTAAATCTAAGTTATATAAAGGAGTCCAGTCAATGAATGCGATCCTTGAATATAATAGTAAAAAATCGGCTTTATAAAAATTCCAACTGACATATTGCGTGCGCGCTTCCGATGTCGATGTGCTCTTTGGCTCTAAGTAGGTATTTGCACGTAAACACTGGCTGACAGACACCTCTAGCGGCGGGTGATAACCGTCCACCGGCACGAGCGGTGCCGACGCCGTGCGTACACTCACACACTCCCCCTCCTCAAATGTACTCAACACTAAGTCCAAACATCGATCATTGCAATTAGTAACTCTGTTACTTTGGGTGAACCCACAATATGTCTTAAGATACTCATAATATGAATTAATGCTTGTAGAACACGAATATAAATTAAAATCCCCTATCACTACCACTTTACGATAGTTATTACAATATTGTTCAATGATTCTAAATAACAACTCATATTCATTATCACTACTATTCGGTGGGATATAAACAACACAGATAAAAAACAAAAACCTATTACGTAAATAAACAGAGGCACCTACTAGTTCAAAAACATGGTCATCAATGTTTACACCGCTTGGCACAGGTACCCGCCGCAGCTCGATTCGCGGTGTGGCCACGAGACACGCGCCGCCTTGTTTTCGCCCATCCGCTCGATCACATCGCATTATATTGAACCCAGGAGGGATTAGTTCCGTATCACAAATTGATTCGTTTAGGCCAGTTTCCGTGATAGCAAATACATCTGAGTTATGACTTGATATTCCTAGGTAAAACTCCTCTAATTTAGTTCGCAGACCTCTAACATTTTGATAATATATTTCAAGAGTAGATTTATTCCGAGGGTTTGGGTTTTTGGTATGGTCTACGAAACCAAATCCATTCACAGAATTCTACATTTATTGGCCAATTCTCAGGTTGACATAACATGTCATATTTACTCTCCGGTACACCAATCATAAAAGATGCATATTCCCTTTCCGTTTTTTGTTTAATTCGTTCTACTTTAACAGGTGTTTTCAACCCACATATGTTTCTTACGTATATCTCTAAATTTTCTTCTTTAGTCTCCTTCTGTAGCCGCCAGACATGTAAATATTTATTTTTTTCTGTTCCTTGAATTTCATTTATGGTAGTACTTCCTCCTCTTTTCACGTCTTTATTAGTATATCGGTTTTTCTTCCTATTTACGACTGTCCAGTTTTCCTCTCTATTCAGACTTTTCTTCTCTTCCTCAGCTACCAGCCCTAAACTAGTACTCATTTCGCTCACTTCGTTTATTGAAAGTGATGCTTTGTCCTCCGACACTGAACTTGTGGATTTCGTGGCCGCACATTCTTTGTTTTGTATAATATTGATGGATTTGCCAGTCACCCTCTTTTGATTTTTGTTAATTATATCGACAAATGTTTTAGATGATGGTATTATTTGGCCCTTAGGCTCCACAGATACTCCTGTACTATCCACCAGCTTTGGATTTTCTATAGTAGGAGGGGCTCGAGGGGCTCGTAGGAGTTCGTTTGATTTTAATAATTCTTCGATTTTTTCTTCTAACATATCAACTTTGTTTGCCTTTTCTTGCACTACCTCCATAATTTTTCTCAAATTTTGCAGTTCTGTCTCTGTCTTAATAAATCTTTCTTGAAGCAATGTATACTGCTTTATTTGTTCATCCAGTCGTGCTATTATTTCCGATTGAAACTCCCGTAGTACTTCACATGCTCCATTATCTTGTTTAGTTTCTGAATCATTCGGGTTGCGACGACTACCGCGCTTAGTGTTTACGTAGCAGTCACTTGCACCATCCGTAAAAGTTTTATCCATAGTCGTAATGCTTCCCCGAACTGGCGTATCGGAATTCCCTCGTTTTGGAATAGTGCTTACACATAATGGACACACCCATTTTTTCTTGTATTCCTCTGTGAACGCCTCATACTTCTCCTTTGTCACAGCCAGACATATGAGATGGTAACGCTTCTTACACTTTCCTTGAGAACATTCCATACATTCCTTGTCAGCAATATCGGCATCGCAGCCGTTACATTTCGTACCCATCTAGTGAGCCAAAAACGTAGTGAATTTACACACAACAGTATACACGTCCGAACGCTGTCGCTGCGCGGCGTATTGTAAAATACTTGGTTAAATAACATGTTGAAAAATACTTGGTTTTTCTTTTCTAGTAGGTATTTCGAGACCGGGATTTCCTGGAAGCATGCCTGAAACGGGAATTTAATAGGCTGGTATTATTAATTTATTATAGGTACCTACTATCTAATTGATAGACCACTAACAATCAGCAGTCATTACTCAGTATTTTGAAGTACTTTTACTTCCTGTATTGATAAAGAGATAAGATTTGTACCTATGACTTGTATTTTATCTATTTATCTGCTTTGGTACTATGCAGTTATAGCAAGCTGCAATAACCTGATTTCTTAATCAAAATAATAATATTCTTTACACGAAAATAGTTATGATTATCTATTATGAATATGGCCATTTTCTTTTTTATGAGATACACAAACAAGAATACAGGGTGGAATTCTCCAATCAGTGGCGTAACTATACCATCTGAGGCCCTTGGCAAATCCATTGCATGGGGCCCCAACGAAACTAGTCACATTTTAATTGACTGACTAAAGTTCGAAAAAATAACACCTGTAGTTTTTTACATCAATTGATAGGGGCAATCATATGGATCAAATCTCACTAACAAACATGATAAATTAAATGAAGGGAAAACCATGTACTTACATAATTAATCTAAAGAGTTATTTTGGTATAAATTCAATGGGATAAATTCAATAAGATAAAGCACTTTTATTCATGGTTTTCCTTTCATTTAATTTATCATATTTGTTATAGAGATTTGATCCATATGATTGACCCTAGCGATTTATATCAAAAAGGTACAGAATGTTATTTTTTCGTACTTAACTCGAACCATCCTGGGTTCAAAAATTAGTTTGCAACACTCGGGAGTGTTGCAAACTAATTTTTGAAAATTGTGAATGCAGATTTGTTTCTTTTTAAAAATAAAGGAATTTTTTCAACGCCACCTGGAGGGAAAGTTCTCTAAATAGTCATCATCAGCCTATAATGTTCCCACTACTGGGACACGGCCTCCTCTCAATGAGAGTACCTATCTCCCTCTCTAAATAGTAGCGATAGCAAATTTTATTTAAGTTTTCTTGAGTAAAATTTGCTATCACTAGTACCTATTAATAGAGTACTTTCCCTCCAGGTGGCATTGAAAAATTCCACACTGTATAATGCTAACTTAGCCACAATTGGCGATAGTAACAGCATTTGACGGGTAACTATAGTAAAGCTCCAGTAAAACAATAAACAGGTGGAAAATTAACAAGCTACATTTAGAATTCAGAACCATCTCGAACAGTTGGCATTGTGCCTACTAGATCCAAGGATATTTAAGAATTAACCTAATTGAATTGATTCAATTAAATACTTACTGTAGTCTGAAACTACTACCTATGATAAATGTAACATGAAATGGTGGTTTGACTGAGGTTGGCCATGACCTAGGCTAACATCTGTATGCCCTTAATCATACCTTGTTTTTGTTGGCAATAAGCCAAAATGTACAGGCGAGTTCAACAACATTTATTTCGCAATATGCATAAATATTGCAACTTGCTGGACCTGTTTCACGGCATTTTTGAGTCTCATTTTATGTAGGTACTTATCTTGAAAAAAAAAAAAAAAAATATAAGTGGACTTAAGGTCCTTTGTTACTCGTAGTATGGTGTCGTTTTTATCGTTTGCGGTTTACGCACTGTTCCCCTGCCGCGGTATACGTATCACACAAATCAAATAGGTACCACCGGTTCGCAAGTAGGTACGACAAACGCAAACCTCGTGTTCAAAGAATATTCCAGATTGTTGCACCGAAGCTAAAATGAACTCTGTGTCTTGAATATATAAAGTCTATTTTCGGTGAACGTAAAGACCAATAGGTTTAAATTCAAACTGCTTTGTTCCATATTTTTAACCTTATTACAGAACAACAAGGTTGCTTTTTTAACCGACTTCTAAAAAAGGAGGAGGTTCTCAATTCGGATGTTTCTATTTTTTTTTTTTTTTTATGTTTGTTCGCGCATAACTCCGTCGTATGCCAACCGATTTGAAAAATTCTTTTTTTGTTGGAAAGGGTATACTTTCCAAATGGTCCCATATAGCCACCAAGTCGGGATCTAATGATAGAATCTTGGTGAAATCAAGGGAACTCTTCAAATTTAATCGGATAACGTACAGCGATTTTGGTATTTTCTACAACAAGTGAAGCATTTGCGTTCGATAAGAACCATTCTACCATCAGATCAGATGATGAAGCCAAGAGTCACGGAACTTCATAATGAGACAATGTATCCTAGTCGTGTTTGGGCTTGTTGCAATTGTAACGGTAGGTATGCACTTTCCATGTGTATCAAGCACATGTAAACCACTAAAAAGTGAAAAATAAAAACTTTTTTTGCAAAAAATAAAACCGACTTCAAAAAAAACAAACAAAATAAGCGTGAAAAATAACTTTAGCTTCTGAAGTCGGTGACAAAAAAATTAAATCAATCAAACAAAGGTCACCGACTTCAGAAGCTAAAGTTATTTTTCACTTTTTTTTTGAAGTTGGTTTCATTTTTTGCAAAAAAAGTTTTTTAGGATAGAAGTTCCTTTATAAAAAAGGTGCTACGCTATAATGACGTTAACTGATGCAGGATAACTTGATATTTAAAACAGCAGATGATCCTTGTGTTCATAAACTGGAAAACATTTTAATGTTTTGTGCACATGCTAGAAGCCAGACATCGCGTTTCGCTCGTTTTGTAACTCAGTATCGTTATTGTTTCAAATCAAATACAGTGAAACCTAGATAACTAGGACATTCAAGGGATCTGCAAATTGGTTTCGAGTTCCAGCTATGGAGGTTACTCACTTATCCAGGTCCCACTTAACCAAGTTTCACTGTATTGTGTTATCAGACAATATTCCCACTTGAAACAAAGATAATAAGTGCATTCTACCTGTGCTAGAGATTTCAGAGACTAGAGCCCGCATGCACCATTCACCACAAAACAACAAATAGCGCTGACTGCCGCGTTGGTCTAGTGGTCGCAAGTGTGACTGCTGAGCATGACCTTCTGAGTTAGACAGTGCAGTTAGACAATAAGGTAGAACGAAATTTATAGTGGTCGGATTTTATTTATTTAAACTTCATGTACAATGTCCTGGAGGAGTGGCGAAGAACTCTCACTAAAAACAAGAGAGAGATCATTAACTCAATGAAAAAGTCCCATGAAAATCCAACCACTATTAACTTCCACCTTTTGAGTATTTTTTGTCAGAATTTCACTCGGCTGAAAGCGTTGTTGGGTTTTCCCATCAGGAATTTCTCAATTATAGCCTGGAATTGTGCCTGACAATGTTTGTCACCAAAAGCTTTCAGTGATTTGCGACGCCAACGGATAAGTCTGTGTCAAACAAAATTAGAGTAGAGCGGTAGAGCTTTCTACAACAACATACAAAAATATTAAACCAACCAAGGGGCTTCCATTCATATTTAAATTTAACGGTAGATTATTCAAGATCTTTAGAAAATTTCGGTCTAAAGCTACCCTAATCAATACAAAATTATTCAACATCAATATTTAATGGAACCTCCAGTCAACTGTTACCTTCAAGATTATATCGGATCGATTTCCATTAGTTATTCAGTATTCGTAAACAATAAACACTCATCAATGTCAGATCCCAATGCATGATAAGACTGTTTACTGAGAAGAATTGATTTGATGATTGAAATTTAAATGCAGGGGTGCATTGAAATCGAGAAATATCGCCAGTAAATCTTTCTTACTCTAAACCCGAATATTCTATTGACTGAGCTTTGTGAAAATATCATCAACTAAAATCATTCGTAGATTTTTTTTGGGCTATGAACATACTGAAACTGGACAAAATACTTCGAAGCAACAGAAATGGTTTGTTACCAAATTCTTAGAAACCCAATAACTGCCAATTGCCAAGGTTATTTCAAAGGCGCAATAAATTACATCTAATGTCCAAAATCTTTACCTACACAGTTTACACGATTTCAATTTGTCATACCCTCAAGGAAATGATAATATGTGCAGTGAGCAGTGCGCTTACGTCATCTCGATAAAAATGTTCAAGCGATAGGGACATGAAAATGTAAGCCTAGTTTCAACACGATATGCGTATATTTTAAACGTAACCATAGAAGCATAATCAGGGTATAATCTTCCCACTGCTGGGAGACAGGCCCTTTTGCCAGAGGAAGTGGACCGTAATCCAAAAGGCGGGCCCAGTGCAGGATGATAAATATCTTTACCATATATATTTAAGCCACTGTACCTTTTATAACCTTGTGTATTTCTTCTCTTTCCAGGATTAAATCACAGCACCAGCCAGCCGGTGTTCCACCAGAGCTTGGAACAGATCGACATCATCAACGCAGCGGCCACCACCCCTATCAGCTTACTAGTCCAGTCGCTCGTCAAACAACTATGTTCCCTCCTCGAAAAAGATAACATCAGAGCGAACCAGCTGTATAACACTATATGCGAGAAGCTGCATAGCATGAACCTCATAGACGACTCCTACGCCATGGGAGAGTTCGAAGCGATGAGGAGCCAGTACCAACGAGCTTTATACCAACTCGTTGCTGTTGCCAGCGGCTCCGATATCCCTATAACCCTGCCAGCATCGTGGCCTATAGTCCAACCTTCATGTATTGAGTGGTCTAGGTACCACCGAGAATTCGAAGAGCTATTCTTCATAGCTGGTGGCGGTTTCGGAAGCGTCTTCAAAGCGAAACATAGACTTGATGGTGTAGAATACGCCGTCAAAAAAGTCTACATAAAATCTTCAGACGTCGACTCCATCATGATACATTTGGCGGAAGTGAAAACTTTAGCGAGTCTCAACCACCCTAACATTGTGAACTATAAAGCAGCCTGGTTGGAACCAATGATAGAATCCACTGTCAAAAAGAAGCGTAAGTTCAAGATGGATACTGACAGCGAAGATTTTACTATCGATTCGAACCTGATTTCATCCGCGCAGCCTAACATAATAACAACGTTTAAGACTCACAATTCAAAAGAGTTGTTTACTCATAAAAGTCTTTCCGATTTCGACATCTCATTCAAAAACTCTAACAACTCCAGTTTTGCGAGTTCCAAAGAAGACTTAGACGAGTCCGAGTTTTTATCTGACGAAGGTAGTACATCCCCGGATGACGAAAACGCTGTCTGCAACTTATTCACCAGCAAAGAGTTCGAAAACTGCTCCCGAGTGAACTTGAAATGGGCGACGTTGTACATTCAAATGACATACTGCCAACAGACCTTGAAACAATGGCTGGACGAAAGGAACCAGCAAATGACGGTCACTCGAAAAGGGTCTGAGGACTCTGGTCTTCATCACTGCGACTCGTCAGATTCCTCTTGTCTTGAA
The DNA here is from genome assembly GCA_950022955.1 of Xestia ashworthii. Taxonomy (NCBI): domain Eukaryota; kingdom Metazoa; phylum Arthropoda; class Insecta; order Lepidoptera; family Noctuidae; genus Xestia; species Xestia ashworthii. Next base: position 23,342,693 of record OX465552.1, read on the forward strand.
TCACCAGATTTGGCATATCCCATAGCTTGGACACACATTGATGTCCTGATAGACATGTTCACGCAATTGGTGAAAGGGCTGCACTACATACATTCTAGGGGGATCATCCACCATGATATAAAGCCAAGTAATGTTTTCGTGGCTCAGACAGAAGGTGGAGTGATAGTGCAGTTGGGTGACTTCGGACTGGCGTGTCCGTTGCAGCAATCTCATAGTGGATTGGCGTTGGGGACTCAACTGTATGCTGCCCCGGAACAGTTGGAGGGACAGTGTAATCCAAAGGTGAGTTATGTAATTTTAAACACTAGACAATTTAAAATTCACAGATAAAGTGTTCTCATCTCATGGAGTTTATCCAGATCAATTGGTGGTGTCGAATCGCATTTCTGGTGATGTGTGAGATCAGGTGAAGTTAAACATCGTAAGGAAACCGTCTGTCTTAGAACCAAATATTCGAAGAAATGTGATACCTGATCCTCACTGGTCCCGCGTCGTGTCTGGGTTACGGCCCACTCTTACGGAGAGGTTGCATTTGTCCCAACAGTGGGAACAAAGGCATTATGATTAAGTTTAGATATTGTTAAACACGCGGAAGCATGATCTACCTGTTTACTTTTTCGCTACTGGCGGTACGCTTTACCACTTAATTTTAAACCTCGAAGTCCAATTAATTTTTAAAGCAAATAGTTAAGTAACACAAAAACTTATTATAGTTTTCTCTCATTTCAGAGTGACATGTACAGTCTCGGAATCATACTCTTAGAGTTGGTGGAACCCTTCAACACTGACATGGAACGAGTGAAGACTATCACAGACCTCCGAAAAGGCCAGATTCCTGCCCATTTGACTGCAAACTATCCTAAAATAGCACATATCATAGGCAAGTTGGTGCAAAGGCGACCTGCAAAGAGGTTGGACACAGCCCAGCTTTTACAAGAATTAAAGAATCTGTCTGAAAATAAGGATGACACCATAAAGTCTTTAAAGGAAGAACTGGCTGCAAAAGATGATGAGATTGCCAAGTTGAAAATGATGTTGGCGAAGTTCAATTATCAGTCCTAGTGATATTTACTTTGATGATAGTAGGTATGGTTGAGTAGAGGTTAGTGTGCATGAGATGTAAACCTTTTCGTGTTTTTACTTGCTAAGTAATGGTTTATGAAAGTGTACTTAAAATCAGAGCGATTTTGTGTGTGATATATTTAATAATATAGTATTACGGACTTATTTTCTTTGTTTTTTTTTCGAACATTTTAGTAAAATCTTTTATGGCCTTTCGTAAATCAGCAAAAATCCATTTAATTAATTAAAAGACTTTATTTACAAAATCTAACACGCATATATAAATTATTACCTTAATCTAACGTTATTTACAGTCTTAATATTACATTATGTTAGTGTGACGCTGTCGTGCGTATCGTGGCATGGTCAGGAGCCGACTGACGAGTGCTAAGCTTCATTGAAGCTAATTGGTGGGATGCGCTGGCGCACGCTACAGGATCGCGTCGACCGCGTGGATCACACCGTTCGTCGCGGGAATGTTGTGTGTTATCACTTGTGCGTTGTTCACTTTTATGCGACCTGGGAACAATGAGGGTAGGAATTAAAATTTGTTTCGAGTCGTAAAACTTTACAAAATGTCGCAAGGTTGCATGCGATCCTTGCATTAAGACGCCTGCGGAGCATGCGTATTTCATACAAACGTAATACCAAAATAATTTGTAAATATATATTTTGATTGGACACTGATTTTAACAAGAGTTATAAGAAATAGTACATTGTTATCCAAGGGGTGAAAGTAACTTATTTAGTCCCGAGACGGGGTTTGGCGCCCAAGCGTAGCGCGGGCGCTAATAGCTCGAGGGACTAAAGAAGTCTTTAACCCGAGGTAAACATTGTGCTTTTCATTACGAATACAAGGAAAATAAAAACAAAAACACGAAACCACTCGAAAAAATAATGAAGATCGGATTGCCGCTTTCCCGCCTATTTTGTTTTTTTTTTCTGTGGCTTGCTATTCAGCCTTTATTTTCACTATAGTCACTGAAAAATTAGTAAATATTTTGCCCAAATGTTTGTTATTTTAAAGAAATATTTGTAACTAAATTATAACTAAGTTATTTAAAATAATTATATTCTTTAATTAATACTGAATTTTATGTTATTTCAATTTTACATCACGCTGTAATTTACAGGCTGTATAGAAATCGGAACATGGTTCAATAGAAATGTGAAAATAGAACTAGTTTTTTTTTTTATAATGTGACAGCTGTCAGTTGAAAGTGATTCTCCCTAGGGCTGAAAAGTATTACTTTCAGCCCGCTCCTCAGGCAACTTCAGACCTACTTTCCGAGTATGAGTAATGAAAAATAAGTTTTCTATAGAAATTTTAAATTCCTCATATCTCGTCTTTGTATCATTTTCCTCTCAAAAAATATATTTGGGAACATAGATATTCTGTAATCCAATCGAAATAAATACACACTATCTTAAGAATTTGTTTGATTTACACATAATTTTGGTATTACGTTTGTATGAAACACGCATGCTCCGCCGGCCCCTTAAGACCGACTGTAGTTGGCTGCAGCATTCGAATTATGACCACGATGAACACAATGAACAAGCCAGCCATCCTTGTGGCTGAACTCGCAATAAAATGACGGGAGAAATATCTATGTTACCGTTAAATTGTAAAATCCGTTAGATTGTAATCTATCTAGCGAGATTGTAAACTCTCGAAATATTGTCAACCGAACATACTGCTTACAATATAACGCTTTATTTTTCGGTAGATTGTAAAATATATCGAAGTGTAACCGTAAAATTGTGAAATGTATGCGACGGAAGTGACGGAACTCAACTCGCACGCTGTAGAGGGCGAGGAAGGAGTCCCGAGGTCCCCCTTGCCTCCTGGTACCACTCCCATGAAAAGGTAATGCACCATTCCTGAGATAAACAGATTAATGTAACCTAACCTCAAAACACTTTATATTCCCCTAAAAAGCGTAGTCGACGGAGCCCCGCCTATTTCTGTCTGCAGGGTTAAAAGGAACCTAACTAACCTAACGTCGGGGTGCTCCAAGTCCCGATTATGGGGGCAGAGATATACGTCGCATGCATTTCACAATATTACGGTTTCACTTCGATATATTACAATCTACCGAAAAATAAATCGTTATATTGTAAGCAGTATGTTCGTTTGACAATCTTTCGAGAGTTTACAATCTCGCTAGATAGATAACAATCTAACGGGTCTTACAATTTTACGGTGACATCTACTTTTTTTGCAGACAAGTAAATATTTGGGTCAATAAATAGGCACACTAAAAAAACATGCGGGGCAGTCTTTGGAGACTGCTGATAGAAGTGAAAACTCGTAGCCGATCCGCTACAAAGCGTTAGGCGAGGTACATCACTTTTGTTCACTCAAAAAGTGCTCAACGTGCTTACAGAAGTTTTCACTTCAAAAAGTCATAATGCTACATGGCCCTTTTAGCGGGTTGTCTTAATCGGAACTGCTGCCGCCATCTTGCTTTTCCAAGACAATTAAAAAAAAACGCAACTCACCAGCATTCTTCTGCAACGTCAGCGGCTTAGCGTCCTCCATGGAGTTCCGCAGCTGGTAGTACCTCATGCCGGCACTGTACAGTGTCCCTGGCAACACATGCCTGGCCACCAGGGCCTTGGCGCCGGTCTTCTCGGCGTAGCGCGCTAGCTCGGCGGGTGTGAGACGCGCGAACGCTGCATCCGTTGGCGCGAATACTGTGTAGGTTTTGCTTTCTGGAATTTGAAAGGGATTAATAATTAAGGTTGTTTTTGTGATTGTGTTGAATGAGACAAATATAAAAACAGACATGACGCGGACGGATTGACGGCGAGGATACAATAGATTTGTAATCAAACGATAAGAAAGGTATTTTTGGAACTGAATTTTATAAATCGATTATTTATGGTAATTAAAAAAAAACTACTGTGGGGTATAGCAATTCTAACCGTTGACCATCATGAAAACAATATTCACTCCTAAAATCAAAGAGACTTAATGATCATCAATTAATTTGAATCAATTCAATCAATTTTCTTGTTCAGATTTGTCTGCTCTTAACAATTTTATTTTGATCCGCCTGCATTCTCCAGTGAACAGTGCGCTTGCGACAGCGTCGAAATATCGGGAGCTCAGAATTAATACCAATCACAGAAGATATCGCGTAAGCGACAGTATAGGTAAGTTTATTTAATTAGAATCCAAATATAAAGAAAAGTAAAACCCCAAAAATGTTATCGAAAGTAAATAAGGAGATCATCGGATCATTTCAGCCGTAAGACGTCCACTGCTGGATATTAAGCCTCCCCCAAGTGTCGCCACATTGACTGGTCCCGTGGGACTCGCATCCAGCGAATTCCCGCAACCTTCACCAGGTCATCGGTCCACGCAGTGGGAGGAAAAAAATGTTCAATAGCAAGTATTCTAACTGACCTGCAAGTGTCTCCGCGAAGCCACTGGCGTGAATGGCCTTGAGGAAAGTGGTGAACCGCCTGTCCCGGTCAGCTTGTAGTGTCTGCACCAGGTCGCCCACCGGTAGAGGGAACATCACCCGGTCCACGGCGTGTGCTATGCCCTGAAGAAATTGAGAATAAGGTAGAGTTTTTATTTCTAAACTGGTGGTACCGTTTGTCTCTAGTAGGTAACTCAAAAATATCTAGAAAAAGCAAAGACGATCACATATTAATTATTACACAGGTACTTATGCAATAGCTTGTGATAATTTTATGATTTTATTTAAAGAAAAGTTGCCGCAAGATTTTTGGCAGGCGCACCAACCAAAGTGGGTCTTGCGCAGTTTTTTTTAGTAGGCGCAGAAGGAGAGTTATTTTGGGGTGCGTGCCATTTGATATATGTAATAACAGAAAGTCTAACGTTCACGTGACCTAATTTCATTTAATATACTTTTTGTTTAGTATAACGATGAAATGATATAATGAATTATTGATATAATTTCAGTTTATCTAATTTTATATGTCTTAATTAACATTTCCTATAATGCACTCTTAAACTAATATTAATTTAGTATAATATTAAGTTAGTATAATATTTAGTTATTATAATATTCAAAATCTATAATAAAATTATAATTTTGAGCGTGCCGCGGCAGCGGCCGCCGAGCGCCAGATCCTCGCTGTTGCAGGTGAATCATTACCCTGTATTGTGGGTGAATGATGTGGGTTAGGTTAGGTTAGAACTGTGACCTTTAGGCGCGCGAAGGCGAGCGAGCGGAGCGAGCGTGCCGCGGCAGCGGCCGCCGAGCGACAGATCCTCACTGTTGTAGGTGAATCATTTGGGTTATTTGAGGTTTGACAATTTGAAAATTAGGTCAAATAAAAGTTATGTCAACTAAACGTTATATTAAAACAGCAATAAACAAATTGAAAATTATTTTTAATGAACGTTATACTAAATGTTATTAGAGTAAAAGAAGTTTATTATGTACTTATATTAGACGAAAGAATAAAAATAAATATTCTTCAGGGGACGAATGGGCCCCTCAAAAGTTTCAGGGGACGAGTGGGCACAGGGTGCGAATCTTAGGGGACGAATGGGCTCTGACCCTATAAGAGGGTCTTAGATCACATGAAATTAGGTTATTTGTTTTTATAGCATATGAAAATTATATCATGTGAACGTTATTTCAAGTGTAAATATACTTTCTGTTATTATATCATATATGATATATTACACACCCGTTATTTTGATATCCTAGTTATCTGAAAAAGTAACACTAACCTACACCTTTTCAGCGACGCCTAATAATTTAATAAAAGTTATCGCCCTGTTCCAATTTCAACTTTGCGTTGCAAGTCCATCGGTGAGCTTATAAATAGGCATTCCAAGTGTTCATGCAAATATATAAAGGGTGTAAGACACCTGTTAACGAAGCCGAAAGGCACTTGTAGGTACTCCCCGTCATTCCGATATTTTTTTTGTTTTACACCGTACCTGGGAACCTTCTAGTTACAACTTTTTGACAAGTTATTTTTTTAAATATAAGTTTTTGAAGTCACGGGTTTCACGCAAGACAAAACCAAGATTTTTAAATGCTTTTTTGCACACCTGTACTATATGAGCACGAAACGAAAGATCCCCAGCGAAAGTAACCCCAAGATCTCGCACTGATCCTACCCGCGGTATGACATGACCGCCCATGCAATAATCATGACGTCGGGGTACTACGGCCCGTGTGAATGACATAACGTTACACTTCGTTACATTAAAGAGTAGTTTATTTTCTTCACTCCACGCTACTACTCGATCGATATCTCGCTGGAGCATCCCACAGTGCGACTCATCTGCAATCCGCAAGAATAACTTGAGATCGTCCGCAAACAGCAAACAGCTAGCGTTTTTAATACCTCCACGAACCCCGTATTATTCAATCCAACCATCAGCAAAATGTTTTGAGTGCGTTACATTGAGTTCTACCGCAAAACGTGATTTTTCACCCCCAAAAAAAAAGTTTTTTCCAAGCAATAATTTTTGCACAAAATTACTTTGTTTGATGTACAGAATGCTTGGTTGAGGGCTTCGTGATGAGGTGGTTTACACCCTGTATAACCTAAAAGTAGTAGTAATTTTACCTGTGGTATATGAATATCCTTCTTATCATCCAGCACCCTGGCTCCATTGATCGTCGTCACTTTAACCTCGTTCCATTCCACATCATGCATCTCATATTGGTTGACTCTCAACTGCGTGCCAGCTAGTGAGACACCTGTCATCTCATCCTGCAGGGATCCGATGTCGAAGGCACCGGGGATCACGTGGTGGAGCAGTAACTGGAAGTGGTGAGAACAGGGTTAAGTTTTGGAGACAGAACAGGTTGTAAGACTACCTCCAAAGTGGTAAGTTTTTGGAAAGAAAGTAAATAAATAAATAATAAATGTAAAAGTCATATAAAGGTGGCAGGAAGTGAATGCCCCCTAGTTTTTGAGAAACCTTTTTTTTTTTTTTTGGGATGGGAAATCATCAAATGACTTCTCCCACTCTGGGCGGAGCAGGAGGGAGTGTCAGACTCTTACTGACTAAAACCCATCCATGTTCCTTCCTCGCCCTTTACGTTCCGGGGCCGCGGTATCTCTGAGGGCATGAATTTGAGGTAATTAATTGCTATTTCAAAAGGTTTTCCATTTTTTACTTGTTCTCTGCATTCGAACCACTTCAACCGACTAAGCTTGACTCATGCTAGACCGTGCTGGGTCCGAGCCGAGTGTCGATCGTGCAATTTTGTATGGACACTCTCACGCTTCCGAGCCGCTACCGAGCAACGGACAATAGATCAATAGAGAAAATGGATTGACCTTATTGATTTTTGCTTTTTGTACTATTGACATTTTGTATTTGACCTCTCATCTTTTTAATATGATTTATTCTGATTATTATTTTAATACTTATTTAATTCTATTTTATTGACATTTTGTTTTTGTTTATTAGCGTTTTGACATACTTCATTGTATTTTGATTATTATTTTAGTGACATAATTTGATTTGACTTTAATTTTATTTTATTGACATTAATATTTGATCTTATAACATGATTGTATTTAGATTATTATTTTTATGACCAGATGTATTGGACTATAATTTTTATTTTTATTCGATTTTTATTCTCTATTTTAACTTTTATTTCATCCTTTGACATTATTTACTTATTCGAACTTACAATTTTTTTAATTATTGATGTTTTTTAAATGCTACTTACTGTTAAATATTATAAATTGTTGTCCCCGACAGGGACAACAATTTTCCATGTGAACTTAATTCAAATTACAAGATCTTGTAAAACATAATTATGTGATATGCAATAAAGAATTGAATTGAATTGATTCTATTACGGCCGACAGTCGGCTCGGACCCGGCACGGTCTAGCGTGCGTCATCCTTTTTCCGCGCAGACGGGAAAACACAAAACTTGGATAAATATGTCTTAAGTTTGACACAGATGCTTGTTTTCATGACAAGTAGCGCCACTTTGAACTGCAAACTTACGAGTAAAGTGGTTGTAACGTACCTACTTACCAAGTTGACAACTTTTCGACTATCAAACTCACAACGTTGCAAAAATGCCGTAAGTACATAATGACCCAACCTGTAAAATAGGAACATTATCATACAGTACAAGAATAAGCTCAATACTTACTCCACTAAGCAGTCTTGGATTGTCACGGAACTTTTCCTCAGCCTTGTCAGGACCTCCAAGTTGTACGAGCAGAGTTCTAAACGCCTTGTCAGTTGGGACGAAGATGGTGTACGGGCCTGTCTCATTCAGGATCGTGTCCAACCCTGACTGGCGCAAGTACTTCGCCGTCGCAAACAGACCATTCTCCTTCAGAATATCCACTAGACCCGGGTTACCCAGGTTGCCTGATGAGGATGCTTGTCTTGCTACGCTCAATTGAGGTGAAGGTTCACTTGTAAACGTAGGAGCAAGTGTACTGGAGCCAATCACAACTAAGTCTTTCTCAGAGGAGCGGTATGGAGTGGTGTTAATGATCGTCGAATGGGTTGAACTGGGGAAAGTGATTCTTGGACTTTGGCTGATACTGTTCCTACTTGAGTACTCAAAGGCAGGGGTACTGGACTTCGTGTTGTATCGTTCTGTGCTGGACACGGTGACGGTGGACGGGAAGTGTGTCTGAGTTTGAGCGGTGCTCCTAGAAGACTGGATGGAAGGCTGGAAGTGTGGCGTCGGTGTTGTGTGAGTAATGGGAACGGTGTGGCCAGTGGATCCATGGTTAGAAGTACTGACGAAAGTCGAATAACTTGATGGATGGTGGGAGGATGCTGCCACGTAGTCCGTCGTTTCCGTTATTGGGCTGGCAGTTGTCGAGCTGAAGATAGAGTTCGAGATCTTCGTCTGTCCAGGCAGTTGGATCTCACCGTTCTTTATTTTCTTCAGAATGTTTTCTACTTCAGGACCTTCCTCAGTTTGTTGTCCATTCGCTTTGACACCCTTCACTTTGAAGGATCCGTCATCTTGTTCTTCTAGAAATACGAATGTCACTTTCTTTTTATTCTGCAGATCATTAGGTGCCTTTACTTCTTCGAGTTTGCCGTTCTCTGCTTGTTTGATCAACTCGAAGTTTGCACCAGGTGGTAAAATACCCTTCGTCAGATCTTCTATAGAAACTCGGCTTTCCTTTTGCGATTCAATCTGGGCTGCTGCCATGATTTGAGCCAAGTTAGAACTGTCAGCGGTGATCGCGCCGTTGGGAATCAGGTTAGGATTTGTTGTCCTAATAACTTCGTATTTCTGTCCATTGAGAGAAATCTCCCGAGATGAGAAATTCTTTTCGGAGAAGTCTGCAGGGTTTTCAGCGAGAGCTACTTTCAGTTGCTTCAAAATGTCTGGTTTCTTCAATAGTTCAGCACTTTTCGCTCTCAGGCTGTCGTCGAATCCTTTAGTTTCGCTTTCTTCTAAGAGATTCTTGATTTCGTTGTAGAGTTTTGCCTTATTTCTATCTTGTGGGGGATTCCTAGGTTTTGGTTTAGGGCGAGGTCTGTACCTAGGTGTCGGAGGGGGAGGTGGGGGCGGGGTAGTCGTGGTCGTTGTAGTCGTCGTGGTAGTGGTAGTTGTAGGATGGTCCCTCTCGTACAATTCGACAGCTTTTTTGAATAAATTGGTCTCATGCGGCAGAATGGGTCGCCGTCTTTCAGTATTCCTGAAGTAGTCTTCATAGTTTTCTGTCGTCGAGAAGTTAGGAACTGATTTCGTCGCTTGTTTCTTCACAAAATCTTCGTGCAGTTTCTCCACTTTCTCTTGTTGCTTTTGCTGCTGTTTCTGCACAAACTCTTGATGCTTCTGAATGATTCTCGCCCTTTCCTGCAACTCCTTCAGTTTCTCTAAGTTCTCCTTAGACTGTTGTTCTAGGATATCTTGTATTTGAGACGCTTGTCCATTGGAGAATATGGGTTGCTGGCCCAGATTCGGTTGGAAAGGAAGTTGTGCATTGTTCGGAATGTTCTGATTCTGGTTGGGGTTGTAATTCTGTGGAGCTAGGTTTGGTGCGGGCTGAATAGTGATGGGATTCGGCTGGCTGAAGATAGGTTGGTTAAAAGGCTGGTTATGTGACGTCGAGATAGTGGGCAAGAAAGCTTGCTGTGTTGGTCTCTGTTGGTTTATGTTGACCGTAGCGGGAATACTTGGCTGGAAGGTGGGGTTTTGCTGTAGGTGTCCATTCTGGTACGTTGGCAATGTAGGAATGGGTTGTTGAAGAATATTCTGGGCTTGAGGCTGGATCTGCCTAAGGTTCGGTTGCTGTTGGAAGTTATTTTGTTGTTGCAGCAATGGTGGGTTGCTCGCTTGAGGGTTAAATTGGAAGTTGTTATTTTGTGAGGGAATGTTCGGGATATGGTTTTGGAACTGCGGCACATAAGACTGCTGCTGTTCCTGTGGCAGTTGCTGCTGTTGCTGTTGCTGTTGCTGTTGCTGTTGCTGGGGGAATATGGATTGTTGGAACTGGACGGTAGGGGCAGGGTTGTTGTTGCCTTGTTGTGGTTGAAAGCCTTGTAGGGGTGAGTTCAGACCAAATCTTGTTTGATGCTCGGTGAACCCGGGGTGCGGTAGCGAGGCCTGTCTTCGTCTATCGAAGTCATTCTCTACCTGGAAATAAAGATAAGGAAACCGTTAATTTTGTGATTAGTATTTTTGTAGAATGTAAAAATGGCATCTAACAAAAACATTAGAAATACCAACAAACTAAATTATTTCCTCAAGGTAATTAGCTATCTAACATTCTTTCCATAAGAATTTAATTCCGGCAATTAAGACAAAGAGCATTAAAAACAAAGTACGATACATAACAATCATATTTTAAAACTATTAATTCGATTGTCTGTTGCTTGTTACCGACCAAATAAAAAAAAACATAATTGACAGTATTACATAATAAAGAAAATAACATTTTGACATAATAAATTGGGTAGGGAGAGGGACATAGAACTAAAAGGCGGAAGCGGCGTTACGAAATGATAAATTTCATTTATTTACTTAACAAGTTGTCAATGTTTATTTTGTTACCGATGCCAGTTAATGCAAATAACATGTTCAAAACACAAGACATACCTAACAAAACATTTGTTCAGTAACATCGTTGCAAAACTGGTGTGAATTGTTGCATAAATTATGTCATATTGTGCAGAATGCAAGTGGTTTCAAAATTGAATAGCTAAGATAAACGAATAGAATATGCTAAATAGCTGAAGTCGTGAGAATTTGTTACGCAATGAAACCTGTGAAATGGAAGATAAATTCTAGTCTTTGGGTTCAGGATGTTGGTGACAAAACATATCTAATTTATTGTTGAAAGCTGAGATTTTCTTAGGGTGTCATTGCATCAGAGTTTACTCGGTTTAAATTTTCAATTGCTTTATCATGAAGAACTCTGGACTTCTTTCGGCCACTTTGGAATCATCATAAGCCGAAAGACGTCCACTATTGGACGTAGGACCTCCCCCAAGTGTCGCCACATTGACCGGTCCCGTGCGACTCGCATCCAGCGGATTTCCGCAGCCATCACCAGGTCATCGGTCCACCTAGTGGGAGGCCGAACGTGTGTTAGCATCGCAAAATTGAAATGGTACCTATCGTAACATCTAGGGCCAATGAGTAAAAATACGCAAAGAAAACCTCTTGCAGCATTATTGTTTAAATGGACAATTGTCAATTAGCCATCCATCTCAGTAGAATTCAAAACAGATAGCCAGACAATTGCATCATAAAATCACACCTGCTTTCAACAATTTGCACAGTCGAACAAGTAAATGGATATTAAAACTAATATTTAGTAGAAGTTGACTAAATGGCGCGTTAACTCGCAAACGCAGAGAGTGCGCAAGAATGCACTTTCTTGTGACTGATGCGTCACGGACAGACGAATCTAGTGCGAGATACGACGCCGAGTGTGATCTATTCTATGTTGTCTATTGCATTGTTGCGAAGGAAACTTTTGAGCGGGAAATGTGACGTTCGCTGTCAAATTTGGCGGTAAATGAGACTGGTTGAAAAAAAGTTCTGACTTCTGCGCTTGCTTTTATTATTATCGTGGTTTGCCACTATAAAATGGGTAAGGAAACTTTATTTTGACAAGGATTATATAGGTTTCTATACTTAACGGTTTTGTAACTCAGAAACAATTCTACCTACACATGTGAATTTTGACTACCTACCTCTAAGTTCCACCCATTACCTACATAACCTCTAACTTATGATTATGGCTAAACTGTTTCCATAATTATCAAATCACCATACTAATACCTATAATACTAAAAACACCATTAGCATGAATATTAAAAAGCGTTTAAAGAAAGTAGCGAGTCCGCTTGAATGCCGGCTCAGTAAACAATTCAGTTGGCAGGAGAAAATGATTATGCAATGCTAAAGTGAATTATAATGCATGCTCACGATCTGCCAGTCGGGGACAAACTTTGGTTAAATGGATTTTCCATGTTGTTTTTGAAGACTGTATTTATGTTTAGGGTAAGTTCAGATGGCAAATAGCAAGAGAAATTCACAATTTCCAAAAAAAAATAAAGTGTATGGATGAAGGAAGTGTAAGAGTTATGTAAGGATCTTATCAGGTGGCAACCTGTGATTTGTGTCTGTGGGAAACCCCTAAGAAAAATAGGCATGAGTTTATGTAAGTACTAGCCGATGCCCGCGGCTTCGCCCGCGTAAAATCATACACTGAAACCTTCCTCTTGAAACTCTCTATCTTTAAAGAAACCCGCATCGAAATCCGTTGCGTGGTTTTAAAGATCTAAGCATACTTATGGACAGACAGACGCGGTGGGAGACTTAGTTTTATAATAATTATGTAGTGATAGTGATAGAGTCAAAAATCGTGATCTAAATAATTAACCATTGGCCGTCTACAGTACTTTCGTAAATGTTTGTCTGTTTGAATGTTTGTTTGTCTTGTAACTGGTACTGTATATAGCTACATTTAATTTTCATCTTTGTTTCGACAGTTAACTGGCCTACTTGTAACAAATGCTTTGATTTTGATTAATATTGAATAATCGATGTTTGACATTGCACATACCAGGACTGGTATGTGCAATGTCACCACTGTTTCATCATCATCATCATCAGCCTATTAATGTAATGTTCCCACTGCTGGGACACAGGCCTCCTGTCTATGAGAGGGAATGGGCTCACACATTATGGAAAGCAATAAAGTATTGAGTATAATCTACCACGCGGGCCCAACCACTGTTTAAGTGTTTCACCCAAAAGTTGACTGGTACGAAATGTCTACGGCGCGCGTCGTTTAGTCCACCTGTATGAGCTTAGTAAAATAAAATATTCATAATTTTTGTTTATTTTCTCTGTTTAAATTAATTTAAATTAATAAACTGAAAATATCTAGTAAGCACTAGGTTTAGTTATTATCAAAAAATATCTTCATATTTTTAACATCCGGGAGAAAATGTGTAAATAAACAGAGATACTTTCATACAATAGATACATAATGTTGCAATATTTCTCGGGACATTTTCAATAAAAACATGAATATTTAAAAATAAAAAAAGATAAATATTTATGAGTATTTCTGCAATAATAAACAAAGCGCAATTGTCTTATTTAGAAACGTGTGGCCGTTTTCCATAACTTACTTACGTATAACTGTCAGTTAATACGCCTACGTCTCGTAGCTATCGATGTTTCTATAAACAAAGTTAGCTTGAAATCGTGAAATATCGTATCCGCGTCACTACCTGTCACTTGATTCATATAGAAAAATCGAAGAAAGCTTTTCTGCGACATTTTGTTTCTATCCGTCCGGTAAGCTAAATGTCAATCCGACAGAGATAGCAATCTACCCATACCTGTTAGTAAGTTATTGAAAATGGCCGTTAGTCTTTTTCAGCAAACATTTAAGCACTTTTTGAAGTTGATAGGGTAAGATGGGAGGACGCGGAAAGAAGGACAGAAACTAACAAACTTTGACGACACGAATGGCGTAGTGGTAGTGAGACTGCCTTGCGTTCTTAGGGTCCTGGGTTCGAATCCCGGTAGGAGCAAATGTTTGTGTGATGAGCATGGACATTTGTTTCCTAGTCATGGATGTTTATATGTATGTTAAGTATGTATTTACAAACAAAAAGTAATATATGTAGTATTTCAACTATCTGGTGTCCACGACACAAGCCATGCTTAGTGTTGCACTAGATGGCGCTGTGTGTAAATGTCCAGCGATATTATTATTATTAACAATCAAGTTGCTCAGCAGCGTTGATTTTCATATTAGGTATCGTAGCGGGCCTAAATCAAAGCGACTTTGAAACTTGATTTTCATCTTCCTTTGCTGAATAAGCTTGCTGTAAAGCTATGCAGATAATGATATGCTTGCTGAAAACCCCTGTGGGTTCCCATAGGTCTGTATGTATTACCTATCACAGAAACATAAAACTACTAAATACAGGGTGTAAACCACCTCATCACGAAGCCGTCAACCAAGCATTCTGTACATCAAACTAAGTAACTTTACGCAAAAAATATTGCTGGGAAACAACTTTTTTTTGGGGTGAAAAATCACGTTTCATGGTATAACTCAATGTAACGCACTCAAAACATTGTGCTGGTGAATGGATTGAATAGTATGAAGTTCGTGGAGGTATTTAAAGTGAAAATCTTACAAAAAAGACTTGTATTAAAAAAAAAAAAAGTTGTAACTTTGACGCCCCATATCTCCGTAACTAGAATGTTCCCAGGTATGGTGTAGAACAAAAAAATGATTAAAACTATACTAATTTAGCAAATAACAATCTAAGAAAAACTACATAACGACTAGCAAAGAGTCGTAACAAAAAAGAAGTCAGTGGTAAGTAGATCACGCTATAGGCACTCAGTCATCTCGCCTAGATCATCGACCTGCGCAAGCGCATGCAGGTGTGAAGTAGGCGCGACATCATTGCGGTGAAATTACAGACGCGACGCGGCCATATACATATTATTACATAGCATACGTAATTTGTTTTATAATAATTCTTTGTTTTGCCACTTCGTTGGTTTAGTGTTCGCAAGCGCAACTTCTGTGCATGAGGTCTTGGCTTTGATTCTCATGTGGGGTATAGTTATTTTGGGTTAGGCCCGGTTGATGGCAATAGGCCCATATTACATGGGACCTTACCATTACTGGCGAAGTGGAGAACTTCTTCTTAACCTTGCGACGACTGTCGTGTTGTGTTTGTGTTATGTTATTACTAGCTTCTGCCCGCGACTTCGTTCGCGTGTAGTTTTGATATCGCAACGCATCGCCTGCTCAACGGAAGCTTTTTTCTCGCTTGCAACATTTCTTATTGCTGCTCCGCACCTATTGGTCTTAGCGTGATGTTATATAGCCTATAGCCTTCCTCGATGAATGGACTATCCAACGCAAAAAGATTTTTACAATTTAAGCCGGTTGTTCCTGAGATTAGCGCGTTCAACCAAACAAACAAACAAACTATTCTGCTTTATAATATTAGTATATTATTGTTAAGTAGCAATTGTTACGGATTTGGTTTAAATGTGTGAGAAGTCACTAAGGACTCAAGACTCGACATTTTGTCATTACCTAGTGACACAGTTGTCACAACGGCATTGCTTGACTTGGTGACATAGATATGTGACAATAGAACATTATATTTTTATTACTAATTGGATAATTTGGTTATAACCAAAAGTTAGGGCGCCTCTGGTTTAGCTCCTTAGTCAAACCTCCGACGTGATGTCAGGATCGAACTTTGAAGTTATAACGGTTAGGGGGCGTCCATTAATTACGTGAGATGTTTGAGAGGGGAGGGAGGGTTTTGACCCAATCTCGCGAGGATAAAAAATACCTGACATTTGCAAAGCCGGGGGGGGGGGGCTTTGCAAATGTCACGTATTTTTTATCCTGCAAGAAACAGTGTAAAATTGCGAGAAAATTGGATTTAATTCATTTTATGCATCTTTTCTTTGTCCTTCTTTCCCTCTCACTCTCCATCTATCAACATTCATATCCCATCACTCTTTTACGGCGATTTTCAATAACTTACTGTTCGGTTTCGGTAGGTTGCTATCTCTGTCTGTTGGGCATTTTGCTTACTGAACGGTTAGAAACAAAACGTCACAGAAAAGCTTTCTTTGATTTTTCTATTAATCAAGTGACAGATAGGTGACACGGATAGGTTAATCTTTGTTTATAGAAACACCGATAGCTACGGAAGAGGGCACATTAATCAACAGTTATTCGTAAGTAAGTTATAGAAAATGGCAGTTAGTCACATAGCAGCTATCTCAGTGTTCAAAACAAATAAGCTGATGTAAATATTAGATAACTTACATACAATGAATACCGCTTTTTGGTCACGCTCTACTTACTGTCTTTCAAGTAAAAAATATATCTAAAAGCCTCAATTCAAATACACAATGGACCATTTGAATGAAACTAACTTCAGCGCTAGTAATCGAATAGAAATGAATTGGCCCAGAAAATTTACATCATATTTATGGTAATTTTTATATACCTAAGTGGTAGTTTTGAATTTGGAGCATTATTTCGACAGATGTGCTATTATTATAATAACGTTCGTGGACCATCTTTGAAGGCCAACTATTAAAAGGTCATAGTTATTGACATGTATGGACGTATTCCTTCTACTAGGTAAGTATACACAGATCCATAGGGCGGCGCGAATAGGTAGGTTTTTTGTGTTCAAGAATTTTCAATTTTTTCCTGCCACACAAATAATGATAAATATAACTCTTATAATATCATTGGCCACACATGGTTGATTCAACGTGACTGGACACATACTAACTTGAGCGAAAAATCTAAGCAATTTATGACAATGAACGACTAGTAAAACATCTCATCTGTATAAATAGCGTGTAGTTATGTGAATGTGATCTATATGGAGCCGATTACACAACTTTCGACCATACATTACGTCTCTAGCGGACAAACAGACACAATTTATGTCTGTCATATTTGTCTTGTTAACATTGAGTGTTGACAGTTCTGTCTGCTTTGTCAAAGTTAATTTGAAAGGTGTGTCTTTGATTCACCGTAAAAAGGTGAGATATTGAATAACGGATGTAACGCTACAGCCATTTCATAGTCATACCTCTGATTTAGCCAAAATCACAGTTTTATTGTAGTCACTAGTTACTGTAAGAGGTAAATGTCAATGACCCTAGAACTTGTGTGCGTTTTGTGAAGGCAAGTTTTAACGAAAGTTTGCGTGAATCGTGTCTTTGTCTACAAAATATTGTTGCCGTGACACGAGAACAAAGCCTTTTGGATGTAAATAATAAGTGAAAATCGCTTGTAGAAATCCAAAGGTCAAAAGGCGCAGAAAACTCACCGTTCTGCCAAAACTGTCACTTAAGTCAAATCGAACGTGTTTAATTTTAAATTCCACTTTCTTAATTGTTACGAATTGGCACTAAAATCAAGTCTAGATAGTTCGTAAGCGAGTGAGGTGTTGCATTAGTAAAACTGGTAGTCAGAAAGTCAGCTTTCTTCCATTTTGTGGAAACTACGAACGCACCACCATTGTTATTCACATGGTACAATGAAGTATACGACTTTGTCATCGTGAAAACGTTTAAAATAAAGTTTAATTTTAAACGAAGCGAAAGTTGGAAGTTTTGACAGGACTCATGTAATAAATAATTTCATGGGTTGACATATCCCATTGCTTATCGAGTTTCGGAAAGTTCGTTAAGCAGTTAGTCCCGGCTGTCATTTGTCGATCTTTGACATCGTTACAGGTTGTCAGTGGCCCAAAAGTCTTACGGGGTATCGTACTTATACCCAGTAATATTTGGGTTGTGAAGGTTAGACTGGAAGCAGACCCCAACATAGGCAGATGATGATGACGTAATAAATAATTTAATTAAGTATACTTAGATGTAATTTTAATCTGTGATCTTATTTTTATGATGACGTAAGCGTCGCGTTCGTGAGTTTAATAAAACGTCAAATTGTTTTAAGTCGTGAAAAAGTTACTGTTTAAAATCTGCAGTAGATGGGTATTTGCAGCATACTATATTACACAACTTACTCAGCTAAATTAAGAACAGCCTGTCATAAAATTTAAATTAGATACTTAAATTTCAGTTTTAATTAGATTTACTTAACACTTAGCCATGTTTTAAATTGACGTTATCTTAGCCTAGTATCTACCTTCTAGATCTTTCGTTTAAATATTTTTTTTTTTACATTTAGAGGAACCTACGGCTGTATCTGAATAATCTATAAATAAGGTAGTGAGGCTACCTTACGTTCTTAGGGTAGCGGGTTCGAATCCCGGTAGGGGCAAATGTTTGTGTGATGGGCATGGACATTTGTTTCAGAGTATAAAAAATAAATAAAAAAGAAAAGAAAAGTATATGTGTAGTATGTCAACTATCTGGTGTCCACGACACAAGCTTCGTTGCTTAGTGTGGCACTAGATGGCGCTGTGTGTAATGTCCAGCGACATTTATTTATTTATTACATTTACATAACACAACAAATGTTACAGCTGTTTCAGACATTTTTGTACTCCTGAAAAAAGCAAACTTATTCTAACGGTTTAGTTGGGCCACATACCTCTGGTTAGTTGGCAAATGCATACAATTGGCGGGCAGTTTGCGGGTTGGGCCCAAAACTGATGGCCTACGTGGATTTGCCTACGAAGGCCCAAGTAAGTAAGTACTTGGCATCCAGAATGTCCTTCTTAAATTATCCTTAATTTTCAATTTTGCACTTTGTTTACAGTATAAACCATAAATCTCAAATATAAACAAAAATATAAAAATATGTTTCTTAAATCTAAGAGTTACTAAGAGTTAAGAGAGTACTAGTAAGCTCATACTGGGTAATTATACCTGTACCAGTATATACGTATCATCCCTAACAGGCCCATTGAAAGGTTTAAGTTGGACCGATGTAAGTGGTTATCATAACTTAAATCCCTACAAAAAACTTCCAACAGTAGCAATAGAAGCAGCAGGCCCGTCGTTAGTTAGCCCAATGTTGTTTTAGTAATTTAAATCCCTACAAAAATCTCCCAACAGTAGGAGTAGATGCAGCAGGCCCGTCGTTAGTTGGCCCAATGTTGTTATAATAACTGAAATCCCTGGAAAAATCACCCAACAGTAGGAATAGTAACAGAAGGCCCTTTGTTGGCTATTCGTTGGGCAAATAGTGCATGTTTATGACAATGGGCCTATTTTAAGTTTAGGTTGGCGGAACAACTAACCGTCTGCCAATACATTCCCAACTGTTGGCATAAGGAAGCCAACGGCAATAGGCTAGTTTCCACCATCAATAAATTGCAAAACTATTTAGTCCGTCAGTTAGAGTATTGGAAAATAATGGACACGTATTTTTTGTTTTTGTAAATCACTGAGTACTGACAAAGATAAAACGCATCAAAACTCGGGAGTGGGGGCTCGTGACGTCACAACGCACTAAAAACTATAGCACGGCGTGACGTATTGCGAATTTTAAAAGCGTCGTATCTTCGTCAATTTTGGTTTATGTAGGTAACAAAAGAAAAAATACGGCTCAAATATTTTTTATAATCTAACTGACGGACTAATTAGATTGTTTTAGGACACAAGCCTATTGCTACTAGGGAAAGGTCATAATAATTTTATCACACGGCCTGTTAACAGCAACCATAAAGTAACAACAATAAAGATGATAGTGGCACAAAGTCGGATATATTATTGTGCTTAAAATAACTGATAAAATACGGTGAGGGACATTTCAAATAAAGAACAACTTTGTACCAGTTACCCAATTCAACATCGTTCCAATTTCAGCAAGGCACACGACAAAAATCGTTCTTCCTACAATAACCGATTTAAAAAACAAAACGCGTCTCTATGTTACACGCGACTACATAATTCATGTAATTACGCAGAATGTCGGCGACCTAACACAATAGTACGAAACAGAAAGCTCCGGGGAACTTGTTCTTAGTGAAAGTGACGATATTCGTGAGATATTCGTGACTATTAATACGAATATTTGCGAAACTAATCGTGAAGTGTTAACAAAGTAAGCAGTTCATTGGTTTTCATACACGAGAACGCGGGAAAATTAGACAATTTTATCAACAAATAATTAAGGAATTAATAGAAAAGACACACTAAGTTTTAATTCACGACTAAAAACATAAAATAGTCAGAGATAACTTTTTTTAAAAACATGACGGCCACAAATGTTCATATTCCCGCCAAAAACTCGAGTCCAGAAAACTAACTTTTGATCGAAGTATTGGTTGCATAATTACCTAAATTGAACTAATCTATCACACGTGTTATACCTACACCAATTACAACGAAAGCAATTAAACATGTATAATTAATATTTCATAAAGATGTTTATGATCTACCTAATTTATCAACAATAGCGTTGAGATTAAAGAAATAAGATTTGTATTCAAGAATTCGAAAACCGGTGTGAACGTCCGAATGATTGATGTTACGTTACTGATGCACTTACAAGGATGTGTACATTTGTAATTGGAATACTAATTCCTATCATTCTGTTGACTGTTTATGGTAAATGGCAAATGGCGCGAATCGCGATACGATGCAACATCGAATTTGAAATTGCGTAAATCACAGAATTTCGCCGAGATAGTATCAGAGCACACCCCAGTTCGACTGAGTTACGTAAACGGTCGCACTATTCCCTGTCGTAACTCTCAGACATTTCCTTTAGGCCTATTAATTTAATTAACGTCGAAGAAATTGCCTAGATTTCTCACGTTGAAGATTAGTTTCGGATTTCATCACTGGTGTGGCAAGATTCGAATAATAAATTAATAAAAGGTGAAAATACTTATAACCCTATTTATGTTCCATAAAATATACAAATCCCTAATTATCAATAATCCTTTTTTTTGCTGGCTAGAGGCCTTTCTCATTCATTTCCAACTCTCTCGGTAATTTTGCCTTTTCTGGCCCAAGGAGGAATAACAACATATAAAAATTACGAAGTCACAAGAGCAACAAATTCTTAAAACACAGGTACCTGTAGAGGCTGAAAAGTAAAATTCACAAAATTTTACCATCTCCAAATAACATCTTAAATTATCGTGGGAACTTCCAAATAATTAAGGCAAATCTAATACCTATTTAAACAGGCCGTAAAATGTAGTTTTTCAAGTTAAGCTATGTATTTAACTAAGCCTATTAAATCAAACGAGATGACACATAAATAAATAGAATTGCAAAATATAACTCAGAGGCTGTTTGTACCGTTTCCTTAGCCACGATTACAAAAGCTGTGGTTTTAGATTTGTTGTCTGTTGAGTTGCAAAATGGCGCAATTTTCGATGATATTCGATAACGTTCTGTAATGGATTTCTGTTATTGTATAATTTCTAGCTGATGTAAGCTGTTGTACACAATTTTTAATTAAATTGGGAAGTAGCTAACGATTTTGTAAATAGATTGCGTTCTAGACAGATGCAACTTACAAAGTGGACTAGTTTTACTTGGAGCCATTCGGTTCGCTAAGTCACTATATACAATTAAACTTATTGTTCGCATATTAAAATGTTCACCACCTATTCATAGACATATAGAGTTAGTGGGAAATTCTTTGTAACGGAGGTAAGGATGCAATAAGTAAGAAGAACCCTATTTTAAAGACTTACTTTTGGGCATCAAAGTATAGAATTTACTTACTTACTTAATTTGTTGTCCAAAACATTTAAAAAGTTACAAGGCAAATAAAAAAAATACAAAAATACTCTTTGACCAAAGAGACCTTTTGTCACACTATTTGTCGTCTTCTATAAAGTTGTTGCTTCTCAAATCTTAACCAGCCTCACAAAGTACTGAATAACAAACTGCGCCCGCGCACCCAGAGGTGAAAGTAGTCGCTTGACACACGCGAGATTCACGCTTGACTGTAATTAGGCTATTAATTACAACTACCACATACGCATAAAGCAATTAAACAATGTTTGTCAAGAAAAACTGACATTCATATTGATTTCCGATTGGTTTCCTTAATTATGACCTGATGACTATGTAAAGGCCATTTATTAAGTGCATTCGTCGTACCGCAATTGATAGGTTTTATTTATAGCAGAAATAACACTGGTTTATTCATACTTCCAACCCGCAATCGAACAAGTGCGAGTTGGACTCGCGCACTGAGGGTTCCGTACAAACTTGTAAATATACTACATATTTACGGTTTTCAGATATTTTCCTTTACATGTGTTGAAAGACATTGCTTCTTGCTTTTCACGATTCTAGATCAACGGGAAGTACCCTATAGGTATTGATTCCCTCATGAAATTGCAAAATATGTGATACAAACGGTCACATCGTTTTATAGTTGGCTGAAAAGTTTGATTTTTATGAAATTAGACAAGTAGATATCCTGATACCTAGAGAAGAACATACATAGCCTAGGCGTAGCCAACAACCAGTAAAAGCTAAATCAAGTTCTTCTCTCGCAAATAAAAAAGAAACGCAAATCCAAAACTGGACCGCCCATAGCCTAATTGACCCTTCTTCTAAAACAGCAATAAAAGGCATCTAAACTGCCTCAAAAAGAGGTCAATAGCCATCATCACTGTACGATAACGCATAATTTGACTAATTTATAATCTGTATCGCCCATAAACAACGTAATTCTACTTTCTAAACTGTTGCATCAGTATTCATTGTCTAAGTTCAAGGCATCATCACATGTTTATTCATAGAATTGCATGAATTACTTGATTTGTGGAGTTGTGGTTAATCTTGATTTAATTTGATTAAGCGTATGTGTTTAAGTTAATTTGTTAAGCTAATTATTTCCTTAAACGTTTTGTTATCTTAGTCTTGCAGTTTAGGAAAGTTGTAGTTTAAAAGGGATGCTGGACTATTCTAGGTTTTATCTTGCGTTCTCGAATGGTTCTCGACAAGAAGGAGAAATTTTAATAGATTTAGGTCCGTCATAGCCATTCCTACCAGACGAAGCTTAGGGCTAGGTCCACGACATTGTCAAAAAAAAAAATAGAACCGACTTCAAAAAAGTGAAAAATAACTTTAGCTTCAGAAGTCGGTGACCATTGTTTGATTGATTTATTAAGTTTTTTTGTCACCGACTTCTGAAGCTAAAGTTATTTTTCACTTTTTTGAAGTCGGTTCTACTTTTTTGCAAAAAAGTTTTTATTTTTCACTTTTAGTGGTTCACTTGTGCTTACCCCTTCACAGCGTACCGGTGCGGTGGCGTGATGTTATGTTATGAACTGGTGTAAACAATAGATTTCAGCAATCCCAGTCCATTTGCTATCATTTATTGAGGAGTTCCGTTCCATATCTCCGAAGTTCGTGATCAGATCATGACAATATTTCTATGGGACCAACTTGGAAGTATACCCTTTCAAACAAAAAAAGAATTTTTCAAATCGGTTGAGGCGTCTTCGAGTAATCGGTGAACATACATAAAAAAAAAAAAAAAACATACAGAACCTCCTCCTTTTTGGAAGTCGGTTAAAAAAACCGAAAGTATTGTTCCTTTCTTTTGATTTTCCCCTCCAATTTCAAGTCGTCAGAAGTTCAACCCAAATTGATTTACTGACAGCATTCCTCATTTTGGAGGTTACTTACCTACTTGCATACGCTGCTGTGTCTTCATCTAACACACATGTGTATGAAAAGATCGACAGGCTTACAACTTTTATATAGGTACATATTTTCGTTGACAGATATCTCACGAGACTTCGAGTTAAAATGACACAGATTATGCAACAATATCACGGACATTCCAAGTTTACACCAATTACTCATACATGGCAGCGTCTTATTCACAAGTAAATTTCACAAATGTCTATACCACGATGATTCGTTTTGCTAAAAATAAATATATTTTACAAGGCGTGGTACTACTGGATAGTTACATCACCGGTTGCATCTCAAGCGTTGGTGAAAGAGAGAAAGGCAACGTATCCTCTTACAGAATGTGTCTATAGAGATAATGTATTACGAAGCACGTATCAGTTTACTGCCTTATTCATCTAACTTCAGTGCTTCGTGGTGATGGCAGACAATTATGGGGTGCGAAATTGATTTAAGGCGATTACACGAGCTAAACGCGAGTTTTATAAATTACTAAAAGTATATGATTCACTGCTATAAACAAGACCAGAAAAATATATGATATTCTTCAGGATATATGCTAGCATGATACTGTTTTGAAAACATAATACAATTAATTTGGCTCGATAAAAAGAAATCACGAACTTACCTCTAAAAATATCTTTCAAACAATAAAAAACATACTAATATGCATGCGATCATTCTGATTTTTTGGCAAATAACTCTACAAGCAATATATTAGCATGATACTGTTTTAGTTTTTTAATCCAATCAATAGTTTTTTTGTAAATCGATCGAAACCACTCATTTCGCGCTATTTGGCCCGCAGTGGCTGACGTAACAACCACTTTGTAGTGCAAGCTGATTAGAACTTTATTCTAACAGCATTTCAAACGAAGTTTCAACCACCACAAATACAGTTGCTAATTTAGCTCGTCTAAGCGCCTTAAGGGGTCAATTTCGAACCGGGTGTGGGAAAAACAGACACAAAATCGACCCGAGTGGAAACGTCAAGTGCATCAAAGCCTTTGAAGAGAGAAGAAGATCGTAGCTAGACCACCACAGCCCACCATACCCTACAATGTCGTCAATTGTGTTCTGACATGTCCGCTGTGTGCGTTAAGGTTTTCGGCCAAAGTTGGATATGCTAGCCACTTGAGAGCACATGAAAGTGCAGCACACGAAAACACACGACAGCCATCCTAGAAAGCCATCGAATTCAGTCGCTGTTGAAGAAATCGGCTAAATGATTGATTGATTTGAAAACAGGAAACCAGCATGTTTGAGAGATATTTCTCGACGGCATGTAAAACCAAGACAGAGGCCCACGGGCGGCATAAAAACTCTGACACCAAGTTAGGCAATGAGCCACATGATAACGAACGAACCGTCATCATGAGGCTTGTTTTTTTGGGACAAGCCCGCCACACACGCCCAAACCACTGTAACTCCTGAAAGCCAGAATCAACAGTGGCGACCAACAGAATAGCGCCGAGACAATGAAGCTCGACGAAGTCTCAGATAATGAATTTAACTGTCTTGGATCCCGCAACCAAATTAATCAGAAAGTATAGCGGAGGAGTAAGAAAAAACCGTAATTTCATCATGGGGCTTATGGAGATTTAGAAAAAAGCCTGAATAAGACAAGTAATGTAAGCATTGTGGTTGACCAAGTTGCGTTGGGTTCAAGAAACTGGTATCCTCAATCTTATTACGGTAACTTTATTCATAAAATCGTTTTTCAGGAATAGCTTGAGTAAGTAGTTATATCAGAAGATTCAGTAGCCTTATATTGGGTTGCAGAGGATCGATGGTTGAGATGGTTGATTTACGAATAATATCAGATGTTGAAGCAAAGTGACAATGATAATGATACACATTCTAGAGTTTAAAGTGTACAATAATTAGTGACCTACCTACCACTGCCTAATGGCAGAAAGTTCTGATGTCATTTATATTACGCTTAACAAGCATAATTATGCCCAATTATGTCATCAACTTACTATTGCACTGCTTATTATTTATATCGTACAACAAAAGATTCAACCTTTACGATCAAGCTATAGGTACAGCGCTATCGAAAGCTTAGAACAAAGGACATTCTGGATCAACACAAAGCAAAAAGTAAAAAAGACATCAAGTCGATAATGCATCAGGAATCAGGATCCCATTGTAATAATTTCACCATCAGCGTTCTGACAAGCGTATTTCTTTAAGATTAGACTTTGTAGGTTTAAATAAATTATTGTTTTCTCCAAATACTCGTTCAATTTACTGATAAACAAAATCAGATTTAGAAAATATATACTTAGGTAGTAGGTAAAGACGAAGACACTACGAATTGAAATGATGTTTGTTTCTGTAAGTAAATCTTCGAAGCTACTTTTACACATCAACTTGAATAAGGCAGAAACAGCTAAGCGTCTCTAGAAATTAAGATTTTAACTCGTAACATTGTCCGACCAAGAAAAAATCTAATAAATCATTAAGCATCTTCAGTATTACCTACTAGTAAAAAAACTACAATTCAGCATCAATCATGATAAATCTTTGAAGATGCTGAAATTGACTTAATTTTATAATATATTTCTTTAATAAAGATATCGTGTTTCGTCTCAATTTCAAATATTATTTATTTAGAGTATAAATGGTTCGAACCCAGGCAGGCGCATTACTTTGTGTAATTTATTACATAACCGCTGCTCTCAAAACGGTGAAGGAAAACATCGTGAGGAAACCGGCATGTCCTAGAACCATAAATTCGAAGACATGTGACATCTACCAATCCGCACTGGGCCCGCGTGGTGGATTATATAGCCCATTCCCTCTCATAGAGAGGAGGCCTGTCCCAGCAGTGGGAACATTAATAGGCCGATGATGATGATGATGATAATAAATGCAAGACCGACACACAATAGATTATTTTGATGTGTAACTAGAAGCTCATGAAAATATGTATAATACATATGATTAGGAATATAAGCATAAATAAAATCCGTCATGGGACTTGTGAGATAAAAAATTGAGCATTATTGTGGATGACTGTAAAAAGTTAGGCGACTAAAAAATCGATGGGAATTCAGAAAAGAAGTGACAAATGAGATGACGACTAATAGAAATGTATGAAAGATCTTAAGAGATATGAGAGGCGAGATGGGCACACGACATAGTTCCCGTCGGGGGAATAACCTGGCTGAGGCTGGCACAGGACCGTGAAGATTGGCACAAGAAAAGAGAGGCCTATACCCAGCAGTGGGTGAGTTCGGGCTGTGGATAAAGAGGATGGTGAGATATATGAGATGGTAGTCAACTCACGCGGTGTGGAGGGAAGGAGGGGTCCCCTTGCCTAGTGGTACCACTCTCATGAAAAGATAATGGACCATTCCTGAGAAATACCGATTAATATAACCTAACCTTAAAACACTTTACATTCCCCTAAAAAGCGTAGTTCGCATGAGGGCCCCTATTGCCGAGTGCAGGGTTTAAAGGAACCTAACTAATCTAACTGGTGGGTGCCCCAAGTCCCGATTATGGGGGCAGAGATACTTCCGTATGTTCAGTTGACAATATTTTGAGAGTTTACAATATCGCTAGAGAGATTACAATATAGCGGTGACAATTTTACGGTGACATATACATTTGGTGATGAGTGCGTACACCGTACAGCCGTTTCATTTAATTTTGATTTCATCCACATGGGAGTATTCCCATGACTCTACCGCTAATATTGTTTGTTTATTATTCATGGGTGGTTTATTATACTGTGTGTACACTTAATTATAATTATGGTTTTATTTCTTTTCTTGGAAATGTATGGACTTATTTTTAAACTCGGCATTGTATTTAAAAATACACGTGTCAAGGTATCGTTACAGTTTTTTTTTTATAACCTTTACTAATTAACGTTAATTAATTGAAACTTAATTATCTCATCTCTTACGCATTTTTGTGTACGCCAACAAAAGTTCCCAGAACTTTGAAAGCTGACCCAATTTTTTATCAACACTAAGAAATCTGCAGCTTTTTAACCTATAATTACCTACTTACATAAAAGCTGTAGACCGCGACTTCGTTCGCGTGAATATTTTGATGTGACCACCAATCTACCACACAACACACAACTTTAAAGCAAGATTTCATTAAAAATCAATCAAAAAGTGTACAAAATCACATCGTGCGTGATTGAAAAAGAAGAAAATCGTTCAAGTTTTTCTTCAGTCTTTCACGCAACCTCGAAGATTCTTTAGACTATAAACGATAATCATTGAACAATATAATGATGACAAATTGAGTATCATGTTTTATCGTTTCTTTTTTCCGATGTTAGTTTATTTGAACACGCAAATTAGACATTTGACTTTCCGCGTTTTTAATAAATCTTCCTGGTGACCTACTAAAGATTTATTAAGGGGCCGACGACGGAACGTGCGTCGTTCATACAAACGTAATACCAAAATAATTTGTAAATCAAACGTATTCTTAAGAAAGTGTTTATTTATTTTGATTGTATTACATAATATCTAGGTCCCCAAATATATATTTTGAAAGGACAATGATATAAAGACGAGATATGAGGAATTTAAAATTTCTATAGACAATTTATTTTTCTTATAACTCTTGTTTAAAACAGTGCCCATTTCAAAATACATATATATTTTATACACAATACCTTAAAAATATGTATAATTTACGAATTATTTTGGTATTACGTTTGTATGAAATACGCATGCTCCGCGGACCTCTTACATGTATTCGTTTATGAATGAATTTCAGTTCAATGAAAGCTATTTTATTTACAACATGACTTCCATTTTTCAAACAATATTCAACATAAATAGTATGGTTTGCTGAGAGAAAAATTGCTTGTTTATCGGTAGTTTTCGCACTTGGCTAATTATCTTTTTGTTGCGATATTTTTTTTGTAAATTAAATTTAACATAGCAGGCTCTTAGATGCAGGTTTGAACGCTCCCAAAAATAGCAATATATGTACCTTCAAATTATACCTATTAGATATCTCAATTCAAGACGAAAGAGATCAATTATCATTTAAGTATCATTTATAAATCCCCTTATTGGATAAAGGAAATGGTTAATACTCAACAATATTAAAACACGAATAAACACTTCACTTGCCAATTAAGTCCTAATCAGAAAGCAGATTCGATTTCCGAATATTCAAATTACCGATTACGCGGCAAGATTTATGAAAGAATAGTCCCAACTCCCGGTACAATAAATAAATCATTATGTATCTAGGATAATAAATAATCGATATAACACACGCGAATTTCGATATCTACTTTCGACGCATTCAGTAATAATTAGCGGCCGCTTTCTTCCGGACCGATGCAGATGTTACGAGAAACCGGTTTTTTCATGCCGGATGTGCGGATATTTTGGATTCGTGAAAAGAAAAGAATAAGTACTTAGGAATATGTTACATACTCTTGTCATAGTATCTATCGGTCGATATGTGATTCCTCGATAAAAACGAAACTAAGGAAATAAGAAAATTATATCTACTCACTCTCGGTCCGGTGATGGCGCAGACCGCGTGCGCCAACAACAAAAACTGACAAATGCTGCCCCTCATACTGCTCTCAAAACCCAGAGCGGCTGAGTACCATCACACAACACACCACTATCCTGTCAGAGCGTACGTCCTTTGCCACTGTCTGACAAAAAAATCACTGCACGGCACTATGTTCCGAACGCAAAAAAAAAATAATTCAAAATCTGGCGGCAAACTGGCAAACGTCACAAGTTGACAGTTGATCGTCGCTGTTAGCGGCGGACACACGATGCGGCAGTCGACACGGCAATAGCGCGAGCGGCGAGCACCTGTCC
The DNA here is from genome assembly GCA_950022955.1 of Xestia ashworthii. Taxonomy (NCBI): domain Eukaryota; kingdom Metazoa; phylum Arthropoda; class Insecta; order Lepidoptera; family Noctuidae; genus Xestia; species Xestia ashworthii. The sequence continues at coordinate 23,372,168 of OX465552.1, forward strand.
GTTTTACCACCCCTACTCTCCGTACCCCCTACTTGTTTCGAAAGGATTCATCAAAGATGAGAATTTAAACAGACGGCATCGCCGACGTTAATTGAATTGTACGTTGCATAGATTATGTACCTAAAACTTAGGTTGTGCTGCAGAAGTCATCACATTTTTGTCTTTTACCACCATGCTCAATAGCGTCTGTGTTTTGAAACTCGATAATGCCAACTTTCTACGCTGTTGCATTTAATATCATATCATACTAAAATGGCAAGGCCACGTAACGAATTTTAATTACTTTTTTGTTTGTGTTGTTGTTAACCTTTTCAAAACTTTTTTTTGCAACAAAAATGATTCACCTACACTGTAAGCATAATTAATTAAAAATCGTAAATAGACGACGCGAAGAATCTTGATTCTTCATAATTTCAGGAATAGAAGAAACAGAGCGTGTGATAATTACAGACACAAGTTGAAAGAATCGGTCAGTCAGCCGGTCGATCAAGCAAGACCAAATGGTCGTAGAACGCGTAGATGATCCGGAAAATTAAAAGGCAGCTTGTAATTTGCACGCTAATAGAGATCTATATCATGATTTTCATGATGTCAGCTGTCACATAGTGAAGCTGTTAAAGAAATCATACGGTTTCGACACCAAGGAAAGTCTTTTTTACTTCATTCTGTGTGCAGGATACAAGATGTATCCAAGGGCTAAATACTAAAAATAATGTATGCCTTAGGTTCAGAGCAGTCCAGATTCCATTACACTCCGCCTCTGATCCATTTTTTAGTTCTTTGGCCGATATTTTTATATGAATCACTCCATTAAAGTAATTTCTTTTGTTAATCTTAAGATTATCTCATCTCATGCATTGTGAGTATTGTGACACATCTCTTACATCATATTTTCCAAATCAAAGCATTGCTCCACATACCGCCGTACGCAAAAGACACGCTAGGACGTAAACAACAGCCGGATATAGAGTGTTCGGAAGAGGGTGTTCAGTACCACCACAGAACTTATACCAGAAGTGTCACGATAATTATTGAAAGGTTTCCTATATTTCGAGAAATTTCACCTCCAAGTCATAAGTACTTTATTTTTTGGGGCAGTGATAGAATGTCCTTGACGTTAAATAATGATAAATGATGTTTATTTTGCAATTATAGGTTTTTACAAACACTTTTACAGCTCCTTTTTTAAAACACTAGAGAGGGCCGGTGTTTCGTACCTGACTACTCTGAGAAGAAACAGCCGAAACAAACTCATAGGTCAAATCGATGAGGTTAGCTCAAGAGCGTGGAGCTTGACACAAACAGAGGCCTATACTCATGATAATGATAGAACTCAAAGATTATTAGTGATATTTAGTTCCTTGGCCACACTCTAACCCCCAAGCCCTCAAATTGAGTCGGTGCTTCTACCAAACACCCTATATAATGCAATGCAACACAAGCTAAACGCATGTGCTACCAACCGGAAAAAGAAACAATAAACTGTCAAAATTTAACACCACCGATCAAAATGCAAATAAGAGCGGTCACGGTTAAAGCCCTTGCGAGACCCATCACAAATCTCATGGTAAAATCATTAATCAGCGGAGATATCTGCGGATGGCGAAACAAAACAGTAATGTTCCATGAACACAATGGCCCAAACCTCGTTGGGCCACAGCTTGTGCGAAAGAATGGAGCATATCTGTACTAATTGGTGTTGAACGTTTTGCACCATTTAAGTTAAAGGTATTGTGTCGCAAGGCGCGCTTTGGACGCTTTGGAGTGTGTTAAACAAAAGTTGGCTTGAGTTTCTGCGGTCGCGTTAGAGATTATCGAGAGTCTTCATTCCATTGACTCGTTTGTCTCTGATCGTTAGCGCTGCTACTTCAGTATAGGGCCCCGATGGATTCGTTACCTAAGTTGGGCAAAGTGTTATTATGTGATTTCTTCGGAGATAATATGACTACCTGAATTCCTAAACGTAAGTGGCATTAATCCATGGCCGGTCGTTTGACGGTTGGACTTTCATCAGGATAAGGTTTCTCAGGTTTTTCAGATAAGGTCGATGGTTTAGCGATCGACATCAACTAGTCGACGTGATGTGATCGTAAACCAAGTCTTCTAGAGAGGAGGAGTCCCAGGAGTAAAGACAATATTTTCTCATGTTACTTGTTCTACGATTGTACGATCATCATTTTTTTTTAATATGTTTGCTCATGGCTCATTTTTACTGAGCACATATCCTATTTGTGAGTTACTACAATGACTTGTTTGGTAAACAGTTGCGCATACAGGATTTGTCTTATGAAAGCATGACAGTAAGTACCTCATAATTCAGTACGTTCGTCTTGTTGTAAAATTAATATCATCATGATTTATCTATAGTAGCTACTGATAATGCTCCCACACAGGCCACCTCTCTGTGAAAGTAGCTTGTAATCAACCACGCGGGCCCAGTGCGGGTTGGTGAAAGACACCTTGTTTTACAGTTCTAGGACACTTTGATTTTTTTTTTTGTACTCTACCATGTTTTGGAGCAACATAACTCACACGTAATAAGTAGCAGATTTTTTTGGGGTTGTGAAAATCTTTTAGAGAATGCGAAAAAACATTTCAAAACTCAAAATTTCCGCAATTCATCATGGTGGATGTACCTATAGACATTTTTATTTTCGTAATATATCATTGCAAACATAACAATGGGTGCTGAAATGCTAAATGTTTAGATATAATCTAGACAGCTGATGACTGACTGAGATATCGACAGTTCTTTCGACTTGGGCAATTGTTATGGGATCTGGAACCACATGGTTATAATGTAGGTACCTATATCTTGTCTGGTGATCGTATATGCTTTAGCCCATAAATTTTACGCTTGTAAGTTAGATTGTGTAAAAGTTTATGAGCTTTGTAAGAATAGATAAAGAAAACTCTTTATCATCTGCACATTTCTTTGTACAGTCAGATTTTCTTGGTCCTGTTTATGTGATTTTGGTAAAAACCAAAACATCAAAAAATTTTGTGAACATAGCAAATGTTCACCGAATTTTTTGTTATTGTTGCCCTTTTTTTAAATCTGAAAGAGCGAAAAAACCAGTACAGCCGCTGTCTAAAATCAAATATAGTTTAGGCGTTATGTTATTACGCCCTACGTACTCATTACGCAACTATAATGTTTTCATGATGAACATGCCTGCCATGATAGTAACACTTGTTGGTAATTAATTATTTCACACCAGCCACAATGAATAAATCCGCAGGTCTAATCAGAATTTCAGAGTTTGACCCTCATGGGTCACCGCATTTGTCGCACTATGTTTTATCTAGTTTTGTTTCATTTTCTACAAATAAAAACAGAATAAATAAATATTAACTACCAATATTTGCAAGCTATAACTAATGGCAACATTTCAGAATTAATTTCACAACAGCGAATAAAATATTAAGGTAGTTTTAATCTAGTAACTTGTTCTACGAAATCTTACAAATGAACGCACTTTTTTATCTGACTCTCTCTAAAATCTTTATTGCAACCAGTTTAAGGTATGAAATCATTTGATTTGTGTAGATGTGCGGTTTGGTTGTTCTTTTTTCAAATGATCGCTTGGCGGCAAATCGATCAGCTGGCCAACGATTAGTATTGGTTTTGATTATAATGTTATTGACAAACATAATGAATTTATTTTGCGACACCCAATACTTGGATAAGATTCAGTTAATCATTGATTTTTATAGCGATATGGCTGAAAAAATATTGATCAAATACTAAGGTATTAGCTATTAGCCTTACTACATCGGCGAAAATAGGTGTAGGTACTTTTAAAATTGGGTACATCTGACTTTTCGTGGTTTATAGTCCTAATTTTATGTTTTCTGTTTTCTTATACATAAAAGAAGTTAAATAAAAAGTATGCCCGCGATTTTAATTGTTTTATGAACTTGGAAGGTAATATCACGTCATAGGTAAACACAATTAATTGGTAATGTAATTGAAAGAAACAATAGAACAATCCACAAAGCCGATTATAAAGAATTGAAGTTATGTAATGGGACAATGGTCAATGAAGGGAAATATTATCTTACTTATAAGATATTTAGAGGAACAAGCCTATCGTATAAATAAACACTTTCAATTTAATTGAATAAAACCTTTTTAGGTACTTGTCGTACATATGTACTCACACGTGTCCTTTGAAACATTTACTTAAAAGGAGTCATAAAATAATAATTAAAGAAAGTTTCTCCCGCTATGTTTGTGACAAAATGATTCCAAAGTGCGTTGACGATAATTATACGAGTGCACACTGTGTGTATAAATACTTTAAAATTGTGTCTTATAATAAGTTAAAAACAATCTGTTCAATTTCAGACTATTCAGTTTAAAACTTGTACCATTATTGATCAAGAAACTAATTTAATCTGTGGAAAGAAAGAAAATCAAAAGAATTACCGGCTGCATTGATAAAATAATGAACATTTTCACAATGTAATCGTCGCTCGGTGCGTCTATGATTAAGCAATAGACAACCACGGGATTTCGCATCTAAGATTTAAAAAGAATATGCAAGAATAATTTTTGCCCGCGGCTTCGCTCGCCTTTTGTTCGGATATCCTACCGGAATGTTTTAAACAATTATAGCTCATAAATGGAGCTTTTCTTTAGTGTAAGAACTTTCAGAATCGGATGTGTAGTTCTATAGATTAGGTACCCCCTACCCTACATCCAAACTTGAAACTTCACCGTATAATATTAGTGTACATTTCATCATAACACCCGTTACCAGCATTTCTTTTTTCGAATTTCGACATTTGACATCTCGGCTCGCGTCGTGAGCAGTATTGCGTAACCGACTGTTGCCGAAGATAACCGATTGTCTCCGAATCAGCACGATTACAAATGCGCACGCGGTTCAAAATTGATCCGGATCCGTAATGGAACCAATTTGGAAGGTCAACTCGTCATTGATAACGATTTCCACGCAGATTTGGAAATTAAAAAGAAAGAAATGAAGTGGTGTGCTGATTAGAAAAATGGTTCGCGGTTTAAATCGATAAAGCCTGTTTTAGTATTCTATTAAAGTGCCATGAGTAATTTGAATTTCCTACTTGTTAAGGTTTCGTAAGTGAACAAGGTTTTGCCTGGAACAGTACAGGTTTAACATTTAAATTATTACGCTTATTGTAATTTCTTCTTTCACACAGCTTTTGGAAAAGTTAATAATAAATCTACACCTACAAGACGTATAGAATCACTATTTGGTCTACTCTACAGTTCACTCTGATTCCTCTGGATAAAATTTACACCATTTTTACTTTTAGGTCGTCCTTTTTGTATTTTCTTGACTATTTTACTATCTTTTTACTAATTATATTGCACAGAGGAGGAAGGAGATTGATTAAGCATTTGCTCACCAGTGACACATTAGGTACGGGGCAATTAGAAAATATAGACTTAAAAGTTTCCAAACCAGCCTATAGAAGACCATGTTAAAACAGTTAAGACGGCTCATGACTACCGTTTATATGCAAACTGCTACTGGACAATTATGTGAAGAGATCAGCTTCAAAAATCTCTTAATCCGCTAAGCTAGTATAAACCTCAATGACTGAGCGACGAAGCACGTGTAACGTCCTCAAATCACAAAGCTATGTTAATCTCATAAGCACTTTCACCGATGACCTTGTCAGAGAAAGTGGAACAACCGGCAAAATTGCATCTCCCCACATCTTTTTCCCTCAGCTCTATACACACGGCCTTTTGAAATGGCCGTGTTATAACTTATAAAGACACGTAATGTCTTCTTACATAAGTATTAGTTAGAGATCATTATGTTGCTCAAGGTAGCTGATAGGTGCTCAGATTAAAGCTTGTGAGCTATTTGTTCGGTCATTAATCTTATTCAGATGAATCGGTCTTTCTTTTATCTGTTGCGTTTTAGAGTGGAATGATCGTTAAATTGGGTGAGGTGTTGCTGGGTTATTGTTCTCAATGTTGCGTTTGATATTGAAACTGAGAGCTTTGGTGGTCTAGTGATCGGAGGCGCTATTGCTGATAGGGAGATTTTGGGTTCAGTTCTCTGGTCGGGTAGTGTTATTTAGTGTTTCTGTCAGGAAATTTTCACACTTACGATTTTTTTGGGCCAAATATATTTACTTAACGAACATTTGCCATCGACATCGCTCAGAAGAAGGAAATTCTAAGGGGCAGCTTGGATTTTGAGAGTCGGGTTAGTGCTTGATTAATGGTAATGGGGTCGCCCCCAATTGCACGTGGCGAAATGTAGGTTTCCATAGTTGCGTACACTCTCTTCAAAGCTCACAGGCATGATGTTATATTATATTGAAGTGTTGTATTTTGCAGTTTGGTCTTGATGTCAGGTCAGTAGTAGTCCTTAGCAGCTTTTCCTGTGGAAAGTTATAATTTTATATGAAAACTGGAGACATGTTTGTATGAACGTAAGTTAACTTTGATAAAACCTCGATTATTTTCGCTTTTAATTCTATTACCAGAAAATAAACAATATCTTTATCGGAAGTCAAGCTCTTAACTGACAAGCTAACGAAATCGCGTACCTATTGGCTCTACGATCGATTATATTAGGACACAGCCTCAACGTATCGTGTGCAGAGATCAGCTAACTATGTAGGTTACTGTAACATCATTTGATATAAGTGCCAAATAGAACAAAATCGTTTGAACAATACATCTTAAAAACTGATAAGTGTATTATTACTAACATTCCGTTTCCTAATAAGTAGAACGTTCTTAAACTAACTAATTCACGTTAATAACATTTCATAATATTTCAGGCAATTACAAACTTTTAACAGGAATCTCTTATAATAATGTTAAACGAGATAAATTATTATGTTATACAAAGATTATGCAACAGAATACAATCTTGAGCTAATATCAACTATTTTTAATTTTATTTTTGACGGTTACATTTTATATTTTATTCCGGTTTTATACTTCCTCAAACGAGACAGTTGCATCATTGTCTGTAGTAGTTATTTAAAAGTATGAATTTAATTAGAAACATAATTAATTAAAAATATTATACTAAGTGCCATCGCAATAGAGGCCCTTTCCCTAATATCTCTTCGTACGAACTAAAATTAATGAACCATGCATCGTTTTTCATTAAAATAGTACATTGTAATACAAGGGGCTAAAATGACCCATTATACATAAAGGGTGTAAAACACCTCTTCACGAAGCCGAAAGGCACTTGTTCTCCCCATCATTGCGATCATTTTTTTGTTCTACACCATACCTGGGAACCTTCTAGTTACGGAGATATGGTGGGTCAAAGTTACAACTTTTTGAAAAGTTTTTTTTGAAATACAAGTTTTTTTTGTAAGATTTTGACTTTTAGCACCTCCACGGCCTCCGTACTATTCAATCCATCCACCATCACAATGTTTTAAGTGCGTTACATTGAGTTCTACCACAAAACATGATTTATAACCTCAAAAAAAAAGTTGTTTCCCAGCAATAATTTTTGCGTAAAGTTACTTAGTTTGATGTACAGAATGCTTGGTTAACGGCTTTGTGATGAGGTGGTTTACACCCTGTATACGAGGTAGTTTTACTATCGAGCTTCAGCGAGGTAGTAAATAGAAACCGAGTAATAATGGGATTTTAGGACCGTGTGTTACACAATACTTTTCACTACGATTGCGAGAAAATAAAATAACCATATTTTATATGATAGTTTATTTCATTAACAATTAAATGTACAATTTGTACTGTTGTTCAAATTTAATGAGAAGTTTTTTAGTTCATAGTTTCAGTTCTCTGTGAAGACGAATATAATATTGTGTCGTTTGTGGGGTTAATGTAGGAGATATAATTCAAATAAATAATACAGAAAAAATCATCCAATGCTTTTTTTTATTTCTTCTGTAGCTGGAATGCAACGCACACATTCAGCCAAAGAGTTCGGCGTTAGGCGCGTTTGATTCCATTTTTAAAATAAAATTGTTTTTATTTTAATGGAACAGTAATAACTCGATTCTTTATGAATAATTATGAATAGACTTATGCGTTTTCGAACACCGACCACGAAAATTAAAAAAACAATACTTTTTTCCCCTAGGGCAATAAATGCAATTTTACGCCCGCTCTGGTACGCTATTATGACGGTCTTTTTGAGCAAGAGGAGTGAAAAAAATTTTGAAGATACGATAGATGTTTCGACGATTCAAGACTTGGAGAGACTTATTTTTGGATTCCAAAACTAAGAACTTTAATAAATGGTCTGGAATAAGGGTCAACGACCGCAATTGCGATCTTAACTGGAACTTACTATACGAGGTTTAAACTGCCGGTAGACTACTTTGTTGGTCTAGTGGTTGCAAGTGTGAATGCTGAGCATGAGGACCTGTCTTCGATTCACTCATTCTCAGGTCGGGCAAAGTGTTATTGAGTTTTATGAGAAAAACGCAGTACAGCCACGAAGTCTGGTTTTGAGCCCAGTTGATGGTAATAGGCTCGCCCCTTATATCGCCCTTCCTTTACACATTTTGCACCAAATTACTTTTTTTGCTCCGAAGTGTCGCATATCGTTCTGAAACGAAAAATCACAAAATGGTGTTTTAGAACTTTTTTTCAGGTTTGCTGATCACAGTTCAAAGTCGCTTGCGGCCATTTTCAATAACTTGCTGTTTGGTTTCGGTTGGTTGCTAATCTGGTACCTCTGTCTGTTTGAACTTTTTGCTTGTCGACTTATCTTTCTTTGATATTTCTATGTATAAATAAATTAACAGGTAGGTGACGTGGGGCCTAATTCTGCTATTTTAATAAATTCGTCACTCGATTCCATTCTCATCCCACTGTCATTTTGCTTAAAGTTCGTAATCTGCTAAATTCACAATGGTGGTCAATGTTCTCGTAATTAAATTGTGTTTTAATGGCATTGTCGTATTGTCATTATTATAAATATAAAACCCTTAGTACAAATGGTTTTCGAAATCTACTACTAAATGCGAACATTTATTCATGCCAGATTTCATGTACGAGATTAATATTCTATGACATTTCTTTCAATGGAGTGTCAGTGGTTGTTCATTGAGAAGTCATAATGGCGCCATTATGATAGTAGAATTAACAAACTTGTCAAAATTTGACAGAACTTGATCATTATGAAATCAATGATCGAATACTCTGACACTATTGTTATAGCAGAATCGAGGCCCTGGATAGGATATTTGAAGCTAACTTTGTTTATGAAAACACCAGTAACTACCGATACGTCGGTGTCGGGAGCAGGGTCCAAGCTACCGGTGGTTAGGGTCGCAGAGAAAGGAACCTCCTCACAATGCGAGCCGTATCGAGGAGTACTGCCTTCTGTATCAGGCTCTTAATCCAGCCGCCTAATGAGAGCTTCGACAGATGTTCATCGAGGCTCTTGGCTTTTTAATATTACTAGCTGACCCGCGCAACTTCGTCTGCGTGAAGAACCGCTCTACCGATTTTGTGCGAACTTCACATAAACCATCTACTAAATAGTCCGAACAAAGCCTAAACATTTGGTTTGGATAGGTGAGCCCGTTCTTGAGTTATAAAATTGCAACGAAAAGTGGCACTGATTTTTATATATATTGATTGATAATCGAGCTTTATACAGGGTGTAAACCACCTCATCACAAAGCCATTAACGAAGCATTCTGTACATCAAACTATAGTACATTGTTATCCTAGGGGTGAAAGTAACTTAAAAACCAGAAAGCGGCAATAGGACCTTAATTTTTTTTTGAGGTGTTTCGTGTTTTTGTTTTTATTTTCCTTGTTGTATTCGTAATGAAAAGCACAGTGTTTACCTCGGGGGGTTAAAGACTTATTTAGTCCCGAAACGGGGTTTGGCGCCCAAGCGTAGCGCGGGCGCTAATAGTTCGAGGGACTAAATAAGTCTTTAACCCGAGGTCTTTATTGCCGCTTTCCCGCCTATTTTGCTTTTTTTTCTGTGGTTGGCTGTTCAGCCTTTATTTTTCACTTTCGTCACTGAAAAACTAGTAAATGTTTTGCCCAAATCTATGTTATTTTAAAGAAATATTTGTAACCAAATTATAACTAAGTTATTTATAAAGAAAATATTCTTAAATTAATACAGAATTTTATGTTATTTCAATTTTACATCGCGCTGTAATTGAGAGGCTGTATAGAAGATGGAACATGGTTCAATAGAAAGGTGAAAATAAAACTAGTTTTTTTTATACTTTGACAGCTGTCATGAAAGCGATTCTCCCTAGGGCTGAAAAGTATTACTTTCAACCCGCTCCTCAGGCAACTTCAGACCTACTTTCCGAGTATGAGTAATGAAAAGTAAGTTCACGCAAAAATTCTTGCTGGGAAACAACTTATTTTTTTTAGGGTATAAAGCATGTTTTGTGGTAGAACTCAATGTAACGCACTTAAAACATTGTGCTGATGGATGAATTGAATAGTACGGGGGTCGTGGAGGTGTTAAAAGTCAAAATCTCAAAAAAACAACTTGTATTAAAAAAAAACTAGTCAAAAAGTTGTAACTTTGACCCCCCATATCTCCGTAACTAGAAGGTTCCCATGTATGGTGTAGAACAAAAAAAAAACCGGCCAAGAGCGTGTCGGGCCACGCTCACTGTAGGGTTCCGTAGCTTCCCAGACCATTAAAAATACCAACATTTTTCGTCAGCAAAAATAACTTTGTTTTTCATAGTATTTGTATGAAAAACAAAGTTATCATTTGCGTTTTTTTGAAAAAGTGCTATATAACTCAAAAACTATTCAACTCATCAAGTTGAAAATAATTTTCCTAGAAAGTTCATATAAAGGTCTACTTCTGTGATTTTTTTCATATTTTTTAAACTTATGGTTCAAAAGTTAGAGGGGGGGGGGACACATTGTTTTTGACTTTCGGAGCGATTATTTCCTAAAATATTAATATTATCAAAAAATGATTTTAGAAAACCCCTATTCATTTTTAAATACCTATCCAACAATATATCACACGTCAGGGTCAAAATTAAAAAAAAATCGCTCACCACTTTACGTCTGGGGGAGGTACCCTAATAAAAATGTTTTTTTTAATTTTTATTTTTGCACTTTGTCGGCATGATTGATATACATATTGGTACCAAATTTCAGCTTTCTGGTGCTAACGGTCACTGAGATTATCCGCGGACAGACAGACAGACAGACAGACAGACAGACATGGCGAAACTATAAGGGTTCCGTTTTTTGCCATTTGGCTACGGAACCCTAAAAATATGGTAATGACGGGGAGAACAAGCGTCATTCGGTTTTCGGAACCTTTTAGTTACGGAGAAATTGGGGGTCAAAGTTGACAAGTTTTTTTTAAGTCAAGTTTTAATTGGAAGATTTTTACTTTAAATACCTCCACGAACCCCGTATTATTCAATCCATCCATCAGCACAATGTTTAAGTGCGTAACATTGAGTTCTACCGCAAAACATGATATTTTACCCTCAAAAAAAACTTGTTTCCCAGCAATAGGTTTTGCGTAAAGCTACTTATTTTGACGTACAGAATGCTTGGTTGACGGCTTTGTGATGAAGTGGTTTACACCCTGTATAGTATTAGGTATTAGTATAGAGAATAACGGTTATGACTTTTGCTATTTGTAATCTAATTTAACTAAGTACTTATTACTCAGGTTATAACGATTATTTCTAAATGTTGCAGTTTTTGTCTCAGAGTGTTATTTATTTTTATTTATTTCGTTTGGTAAGCTATTTAATTATTTTACTATTGCTTTTTTTATTGTTCCTTGTTAGTTTAAACAGTTATATGCTTTTGAGTGACTGAGGCAATTTCATCTAGTTAATTATCACAAAGTGGAAGTTACAAAAGTTAAGTTTATTTTCAGTTTTGCTGTGTTCATTTCTTCACGAAATCGTTTTATAGTTCCTGCATTTTTTTAACTTTCAACATACATTGCACCTACCTACTCAATCTTAATTTACGGCACTGTTGGCGCAGTGGCTGAGCGTTGGACTGCTGAGCTATGTGTTGCGGGTTTGATTCCCGCACGGAGCAAATATTTGTGTGGCCCACAGGTAGTTCCAATAAGGTAAGGATCAATAAGTCCGGGTATGGCTGTTTGTGTATGAGAGTTTAAATGTAAAAGAAACACAAACGCACCCAAGGTACAGGAGACATTCTTAGAGTTGGGCAACGTCTAAATAAATTTGTAAGTACGTACCTACGTACATTTTTCAAGTCGGTATTTTAACCCGTACATAGACAAGACCAAAACACTTTTTCATACTTTTCAATATACTTTGCATTCTTATCAACTTTTTTTTTTATCTTACCCTTGGGGTAAACCATGTGGTTTGGCATCATCATCAACCTATAATTCCCACTGCTGGGACACAGGCCTCCTCTCAATGAGAGGGAATGGGTTATAATCCAACATGCGACCCCAGTGCGGCTGGTAGATGTCACATGTCTTCGAATTTTTGGTTCTAGGACATGCCGGTTTCCCCACGATATTTTCCTTCACCGGTTTGGTATGTAGTGTAGATATCAAATTCTTAAAGAAATATTGGTCTACCTTTTTGAATCGAGCGTAAAAAAACTAATTTCGTGATCTTACCTAATGGAATACCGACGAATTTCGAACTGCAAGTCACCTCCATTTCGAATCAAGCTGTAAATGACTAATTGCCTAGACGAAATGAAGCAATCAACTTGAAATAATATCTTCTGAAGGCCAGACTTAAACCATCAATAAACAAAATGGTCGAAAGTTCACCTTCAGGCTTCACATAACAGTTTGGCAACCATCTAGGTACTTGATCGTTTTGCCGCCAAAAATGAATCATTTATTTAATGCAATACGTTTAATAATGATGAGTCTTGATAGTGGTGATTTTAAAGAGTATAATAAAATGGAAGCACTTAAGTAATTGGAATTAATGAAATAAGTAGATCCTGACGTGACTGAAAAAGAGATCATGTAAAAGTGAAGAGTAGTTTAAATGTTTGTTTTGCAATTTTAATAGTTAGTTTTAATACCACAAAAACAGCTAGGCTTGGATGCAGATGTTGCTACATTCGGAACCCCAACCTATTGGCACCTCTTACATCCAAGCTTGGATCTAATTTTTTACGGAATTATTTCTGTCGGTCCTGGATTATCGTAGATTAGAGCCTTTAAATACATAACTGTTCAGGAGCAGTCGAAATTATTATGCAATTAAGTGTTTACAAACAGTTTTACACTTTTTTTTTTAATCTAAAAACATGGGGCCGGTGTTTCGTACCTGATTACTCTGAAAAGAAACAGCCGAAATAAATTTAGAGGTCGTAGTCTCTTTTAAAGTCCAGACATAATCTTGCTCAACTCACATGAGGACTATGCAGATTAGTGTCTGAGATGGTATTTTGAAGAAAGAACCACACAGATTTGAGTGGACCTGTCCAGTCAGTGCAAGCATTTGTCAGTTATCGTGTAGCTCGAATTATAACTCAAGACTTATAAATCATGACTGTTCACTTGAAGTGAGATCAAATTACAACCAGAGCCATGAACTTGGGGTCGGAAGTCGGCTGATGTCAACCACTCTGTAGTCGTTGCGTTATTGCACATTTAGAATTATGCAACATCAAAATGAGCGACAATTTACAAGCCTTTTTGGACAGCCTTGGTAAATATGACTTCAGTTTGACTCCTAAACATATTACACTAGCTCAGGCCCAGAGCTTTGTCCGCGTGTAGCTCGGTTATGTCTCACAGGATTGTATAACCAGGATAGTTATAAACTATCTGTGTGTGTTATTGGGATAAGCCACTATTCCCAAACCACTGTAATTCCTGAAAGCCAGAATTAACAGTGGCGACCACCAGAAAAGCGCCGAGACAATGATGCTCGTCGAAGTCCCAGAGAATGAATTTAACTGTCTTGGATCCCGCAACGAAATTAATCAGAAAGTATAGCGGAGGAGTAAGAAAAAACCGTAATTTCCACTTCCCATATGTAACATCTATACTTACAAACTTTCCCATTTATAATATTAGTAGGATAAGATTAAGATGCATGTCTTCATCTTCCAGTGAAGGCTAACATAATTTAAACATCTTCCCAGGAGGTCTTAGTCATTATGTTTAGAACCACTTAAGTATTTAAGACTCTAATGCAACGTAACCTCTTTTAGATAATATTTATAATGTGTGATGCTGTTCCGCATTCTGCAATACACAATATACTAACAAATAAGATAATGATAGTAAATTATCGTGTGTGGTAATACCTACTTACATGAAGGCTTTTGAACACACTTCTGTGATTAAATATCTATTATTTCTTTAGTAGCTCTTTTGCTGTTATTTCTTTATTGTTAAGTTTAATTTAAATAGGTTTGTTTTGCTGTGCAATTTCAACCAAGAAAGAAGCCATGAAACCATTTTTTGTGAACAATGTACGAAGACAATAAATATTATATCTGGCTGAGTCAATCATATGGACAAATATAGACCGTAGCATTAGAGGTGTTAGAGCTTCATCATCATCATCATTTCAGCCGAAAGACGTAAGACGTCCACTGTTGGAGATAAGCCTCCCCGAAGTGTCGCCACATTGACCGGTCCCGTGCATCCAGCGGATTCTCGCAACCTTCACCGATGACCTGGTGAAGAAATGTCAGGGCTTGTTAGATAATAATTATTTCTGAACCTTTTAATGAAATACGAACATTAAAGATAATTAGCTTTTATTTGTCACTTTGTCACCTTGTCAACCAAAAAATAAAAAAAATAAAGAGAAGACACGGTATGATTTTTAATGATTGTCCTTACTTAACTTTGGTATCATTGTCTCCAAGCCCTTGATATCCCTTCTTGGTGATCATCATCGATCATGGCAAAATTAACAAAAAAGTCGTGACAACCAAATATTTCATAACTGGTCATAAATACAACCACACATACAACATAGTGACAACATCGGACGTAATACATAATGTGATTAGGTAATTAGTTATACTTCACAGAGAAGCCTATTACGCGACTACCTCTGCCTTTTTATTCGATATCATGAATGGACCAGCAAAATCTGTTCCACATGTATAAAAAGGAAAACTGGGATTAGTTCTAATATTTGGAAGGTTACCCATTATAGGCTGTACCATTTTACCTCTAAAACGGATACACACAATACAGTTTCTTAGTTATTATTTCTTTACAAGTCAGCGTTTCATTCCCGTCTTCACTTGCGAAAATGGACCCTTGATGAAGCCGTCAAACAAGCAGTCATCAAGCTGAGTACTCGTAACTCTACGAAAAAGTTAATGCTGAGAAACTACTTTCTATGGGGTGAAAAAAACATAGTTTATTACAGGATTCAATGGTGAAAACATTGTGCTGATGGACAAATCAGCACAATATTTGAATTGAATAGTAAAGGAATCATGGAGGTATTAAAGTGAAGTTGTAACATTAAACTTAAACTAGTACTTAAAATAATAGTTGGAACTTTGACCTCCAATATGTATAAAAAGTAGCAAGGACAGTAACTGCAAACCCTTTATTGTTCGTAAAGAAACGAATTTAAACAAAATTATTTAAACCGCCACTATGTGCATTTTGGATTAATTAGACTTCGTTTATTTCCAATCCTATGTTTTAGTTTTAAAATACATCTAAGTTTGATTAAACTTTTCTCTGTCAGTTATTATATAAGGTTTAGCGCCTCTGCATCGTTAACGAGTTTCCATTGTTCTCGTTATCGCGCTGTTTGTCTTGGGGATCTAACGCATGCTAATATATGTATCTCGCTTGCGCATACGCGTGTCATCTATTGGTGCTTGCTTGCTCGCTCAGTTGTGTACTGCTTAGAATCGGATGAGTTGTACGTTGTAGCTGTTTTAACAGATGTTTACCCACTTTTCAATTATTTATTGCTGTTATGCGTATTCAATTATTATTCTGATTTGAATCGTGTGCTGATACTCCATTACAATGACGCTTATACCACTTTAGTTGAACATATTGGTAATGGCAGGTAATGGTGGACAGTGTCTGACTATTTATTACCAAAACGTACGCGGATTACGAACAAAAACAGACTCGTTTTACCGTCAGGTCTCATTGAATTCTTATGATATTATTGTTTTAACGGAAACGTGGCTAATTGATGGTATGTTAAACTCCGAGCTGTTTGATGACCGATACATAGTGTGGCGTCGTGACCGGAACTATTCTGTGACTGGGCAAACCCGTGGTGGTGGTGTACTTATTGCGACGCGTAGGGAGTTATCTGTTATCCCGCAACCGCTCCTTCACTCCTCAGCAGAGGATCTCTGGATTACCTTGCGACTTAAACAACTGAACTCTCGAGACTATGTAAACTTATATATTTGCGCAGTGTACTTATGTAAACAAAACAAAGGCTTTTCGTTTTCGAATCAACTCAATAATTTCTTAAGTAAATTGGACCATACGACTTTAAATAATACTTCCGGAGTGTTCTTAGTTTTAGGTGACTTTAATATGAGTGGGATCTCGTGGGCTCCATCTAATAATAACTCGTTAGTCCCAGTGTGTCCCGCCACAAGTGACGAATGTATGCTAGCTGATGAGTTATCTACGCTCGATCTTGGGCAATATAACGGCGTGCTCAATAGGTATGGGAAATTGTTGGATTTAGTCCTCTCAAATAAATTGTTGTGTGTTAGTGAGTGTGTTAACCCTCTAGTGACTATTGATCCCTATCATCCCGCTTTGATAATAAATATTGATATCTTCGAATTACCTCCACTTGACCATGCACCGAGGTTACGGTATATGTATTGCAAAGGCGATTTTAATTCAATAAATAATGAGATTGATGCCGTTGACTGGGAGCACCAGTTCTCATCTCGGTCTTTGGATGATTCAATTGCATACTTTATAGAAACTATAAAAGAAACTCAGAATAGGCATATACCGCTAAAGCTTGTGCGCAATAAATCATACCCAAATTGGTACAGTGCATCGCTCATTAGAACCATTAGAGAAAAATATAAATTTCTAAAGAAATTCAAAACTTATGGTAATAAATCCGATGAACTAACTTTTAAATACTTGCGTGACAGAGTTAAAATTATGGAAGCTTCGTGTTATAGCTCTTACCTCAATGAAACGGAAAAGTCAATAAAAAATAACCCTAAACACTTTTGGAACTACGTTCAAAATCGCTACAAAACGAATACTATTCCTAATACACTGAACTACAATGATGAATTATTGCTCACCGGTGATCGCATTTGTGAGGCCTTTTCCTCTTATTTTCTATCAACCTTTCTTGACCCCACCTCGACTAATTATCCCAATTCAGCCTTTGTTCCCTCCTCCGACACCGTTCCACCCCCGTCTGATATTTGTCATATAGAAGTAAATATTGACATTGTTACTGATTTACTCCGCAAGCTGGATCCGTCAAAAGGTGCTGGCCCTGATAATATATCATCCAAATTTCTCATTGGATGTGCTTCTTCCATTGCCTTACCTATCTCTATTTTGTTTTCCAAATCTTTGTCTCAAGGTGTTGTCCCCAGTGTGTGGAAATCCGCCTTTATTACACCCGTACACAAAAAGGGATCTAAAACTGAAGTTACTAATTATAGGCCTATTTCTAAACTGTGCATTATTGCTAAAATATTTGAGCGAATTATCTACAACCAGTTATATCCCGCCCTTTCTAACTCATTCAGCTCATTTCAGCACGGTTTTTTGAGAGGGCGATCTACCTCTTCAAATCTCATTTTATTTAACGATTTCATTACCGATGCCATGGACGAAGGTAAGCAGGTCGATGTCGTTTACACTGATTATAGCAAAGCGTTTGATCGGATTGACCATGAAACCCTGATTAAGAAGCTAAACTATATGGGAATTCGTGGAGACCTCCTGAGGTGGTTTTCATCTTACATTGACAATAGGTCGCAAGCAGTAGTGCTCAATAATTATATGTCCAGCTGGGTATGTGTGCCAAGTGGAGTGCCTCAGGGCTCGTTGCTCGGTCCTTTATTATTTGTGATCTATGTGAACGACATCGACTTGTGCCTGAAATCATCTAAATTGTTATGTTTCGCCGATGACATGAAAATCTTTGCCAAGATTTCGTCGCTTGATGATGGGATAGCACTTCAGGCTGACCTACACCGTCTTGAAGAGTACTGTCGGGTTAACAAACTCGACTTAAATCCATCAAAGTGCTCAGTAATTACTTACACTAGGAAACGGGCAGTCCTAACCGCAACTTATACCTTGTCGGGCCAAACCTTGCCAAGGTGTGACACTATTCGTGACTTGGGAGTTCACCATGACAATAAGCTAGTTTTTGAAACACATATTGATGCCATCGTTAAAAAAGCCTCTAAGCTGCTTGGATTTATAATGCGCCTTTCTAAGTGCTTTAAAAATGTCAAGACGCTAAAAATTTTGTACTGCACTTTCGTTAGAAGTCAGCTGGAGTACGCATCTCAGGTATGGAACCCACGTTATCATAAGTACATCGA
This sequence comes from Xestia ashworthii, assembly GCA_950022955.1. Lineage (NCBI taxonomy): Eukaryota > Metazoa > Arthropoda > Insecta > Lepidoptera > Noctuidae > Xestia > Xestia ashworthii. The sequence continues at coordinate 23,390,655 of OX465552.1, forward strand.
CCGTATTGAAAACATACAAAAACGATTTATTAAATTCCTTTGTTTTCATCAAAAGATTCCGTATCGGTCAATTGATTATCTCGCACTCTGTAAAAAATACCATCTATTACCACTCGAAAACCGACGTGAGATTGCTGATTGTTTGTTTCTGTTAAAAATATTTAATAATAACATTGACAGCCCCGAGCTATTATCAAAATTCAATTTTAATGTACCAGGTAAATTATTTCGTTTCAATCCGCCCTTACGTGTACCTCATACATATACGAACTATAGGCAGAACAGTTACATTGTGCGTGTGAGTAGGCAGTTCAATATGATATGTAAGCAGCATGATTTGGATCCTTTTACAACAAGTGTGACATCAGCCAGAAGGTGCTTGAGCCTCAAGTTTTTCAAATAGACTGCAAATTGAGCTTATTAACCCATTTTATTAATTATTTTGTAATAACTTTATATTTTACTATAAACAAAGCAAACTTTTTATAATCATTTTCTAAACCTTTGTATGTAAAACTGTCGTTGTTTATTAGATATAGACTTTACTAACTTTAAATGAACACATTGTGCCGACGTGTGTTCACATAATTTCTAGTCTATTTCTATACGTGAGGACTTGTAATTGGCTTTCTGCTGTCTATGTTTTTTTTTTCTTTTTTGTTAAGTTTTTATATAGCTGTAAGTCTTCCATAGTGTAATAAATAAATAAATAAATAAATATCTCCGTCACTTGGACGTTCTCAGGTATGATCCAATCCAGTGCTTTTCGGCTACATGATGGGTTTTTTTACATGAATTAAAATAACTGCATAAACAACCTCATGATGCTAGATCAGCAAGGAAGTGATGGGTAGTGCTAGTGAGGCTTACGATGTCGGCGGGCCCAATAGCACCCTAGTAGTCGTCATCACATGGAGGCTGTTATTTATTATTATAAGTCTGTATTGTCCCATTGTTGGGCAGAGGCCTCCCTTTTTTTTTTTTTTTTTAAGGATGGGAAATCATCAAATGACTTCTCCCACTCTGGGCGGAGCGGGAGGGAGTGTCAGACTCTTACTGACTAAAACCCATCCATGTTCCTTCTTCCTCGCCCTTTATGTTCCGGGGCCGCGGGTATTATATTATCTGTGGCCGCGGAGTATTATATTATCTGTGGCCGCGGTATCTCTTTCGAATAGGCCCGCAACCCCGGCAGGGGCAGATCGCACAAGATCGCGAAATGTGGAAGTAAGGGAGGCCCCCTTACTTCCACATTTCGCGATCTTGTGCGATTGTAGGCCAATCCTTTACGAAAGAGTCTAGCTCTTCCCGCCATCTCCTTCTGGGCCTGCCGCGCTGTCGTTTCCTGCTACTTGGTATCCACTGAGTGTATTCTCTCTTTAAAAAACCACCTCGGTATCCTATCTGTGCAACGCCTTCAATTGCAAATGTTCCATCACAACTTTAAATTACGTTGTAAGTATAAACTTTTGAAACTGCAAAGTAGGTATCGTAAAATAAATATTTAACTATCATGTTGATTGATTCATTATTGCTTGTCATAATGTTTGTACATATAACGTTCAAGATAATTAACTACCATTTGTGTAATAGATATTTATGGTCCATCTTTATAATGTTGCACTGGTTGCATAGTAAAAGTTAGCCAAATCACGAAGTGGGAATTCTCAGGCCCTAGCAATTGGGCGACTACTACAGATTCTACATAAAGTTCAACATGTAATGTAGCTCAGCTTAGTTTATGGTTTACTTTTAAAGCACACTTATTTAAAAAATCAAAACGAATATGTTTAAATTATACGTTTGACGCATGCCTAATGAGCTGTGGGCCAAAAAGTCACTTTCTGGACCTCGTAGAAGATTACGGGACGAGCTGGTCGACTGGTGTACCTACTGATCTGATGGTTTGGTCTACCAGACACCAAACCAACTACCAGTGGTAAGGAACTATTATAAACCTCGACCTCGTTATTGTAATTCTAGCTTCTGCCCGGCTACGCCCGCGTGAAGTATGATAATTGTCCCATGGGATCTTGCTACCGGGATAAAAAGTATTCAAGTTCAAAGGCAGAGATGATTGTAGAGTATGTCCGCATCAAGACCAAGTTTACTCTGAGGGTCGAGCAGTTGGAGTCTCGTCACAGCGTGAATTTCAATTCTTTTGTGGTGAGGGTGCCGACTGAACAGCTGTCGACTTTCACGAAGGAGGAATTTTGGCCGAAAGGTGTTGTGTTCCGGCGATTCCGAGGCCGGATACCTGACACTGCGCGACACACGACGCCGACTCTTCGTGTGAATTAGTGTTTTGTGCTAAGTTTATTGTTTTAAAATATGTATTAATTTATAGTTATTATTTTTATATATGTAGTTGTGTATATGGGCCATAGTTGCCTGCAATAAAGGATATATTATTATTATTATTATTATAAACTATCCGTGAGCAAAATTTCATCCAAATTCATTCAGTAGTTTTTGCGTAAAAGAGCAACATACATCCATACTTCACAAACAGCCCTAAAACTTTACCATAGTAACAGTACTACATAAAACGCCTTTAGCTAGTCTTAATCTTGCTTAACCGATAGCCCATAACCTGCTGCGTTTTCTAAACACACCAGCTATCTCAGAACCTATCTACGATCTGTGTCGAATCTACATTAACGTATTAAAGGAGTGGAGCTTTCGAAACGGCCTACCATTCTCTCAGGCAATTAAAAATAAACAAAAACAAATCTATTCTAGAAAGCGAAAAATTAAAAATTTCAATTTTATGACAAGACATCAATTTATTTCTTTAGGGTTACGGAATGCAAATATGTATTTTTTATGACTTCTATAAAACATGTAACTCTAACTAAGTAATGTAAAAACGCGAATTTTACAAGCACTTATAGCGATGGCATATATTCCTCATTCCGGTATGTGGAAAAGCTTCTCTAATTAAAATTAAAATGTATGTAACGTATCAAAACAAAAACCACATTAATCTTCAACCTTATCAGGATTTTGTTTAACCAGATTCTTGAGTTATCAACGTTATGTAAAGATAATTTTAATTTTGGTAGCCCCCCTTTCAATGGCTGGATGGGTGATTTTTTCAAGTGGGCGGGATGGCCAAATCCAAAATTAGTAGGATTAGCGAAAAATATTCTAAGGAGTCTCGAACCCGATTTTGGTGAAAACTAAAACTGCATAATTAGAATTTCTAGCCAGGAATCGGACCCATTGATTTTGAAAAGAAAACACACACACTGTATTGATACACTATGCAATAGTATCGCTAATAAGGCTCTAATTATATCCTATCATTGGATCACTCTTTCTGAAATTACTCATTTCCTTTTCAATGCTTTCTTTTTTACTCCTAAGTGATTCGTTTTTATTTTCATTTGGCTAAAAATCAATTCGATTTCAACTCTATTGTTATTTTTCTGACTAAATAATCTGACAGATTAACTGGTCAAATACTAGACAAGCCATCCTACTTAGCCACAACAGCCACTATTACTTTTAATAACCCCCTTTTTACCCAACACAATAATTTAGGTCAGTACGCTCTTTACACACAGTTTGCTTTCACACGGCCACCTTATCATCACGCCACCTACATACGGTACCAGGCAGGCATTGTGCTCCTATCGTCGTGAACACCTATACTTCTGCCGTTCCCATGGCTATCTACTACCATCGTCCCTTGCGATTTCTTTGAGGTAATACGATTTGTGATTGTAACTGATTTACGGGTTAGTAAGAATTGCTTTTGTTTAGTTTTAGGTTTATACCGATGGAAATAGGCTCGGCCCTTATTATGTGAGACTTATATATAAGGTCTCATTGAAATAGATGGACAAATTTTAACACAGCGTTCAGTACGTCAAACCAAAGATCATCATCTGCCTAGCCATTTCCCAACTATGTTGGGGTCGGCTTCCAGTCTAACCGGATGCAGCTGAATACCAGTATTTTACATGGAGCGACTGCCTATCTGACCTCCACAACCCAGTTAATCTTCTTCTCAGTCGTTTACTCTTGACTGAGTGGTCGTGGTAATTGAGGGTCGTTCACCGCTGCGGTCGCTGCCTTCGCGATCCTTTTCCACCGGTCTCTATTGGCCGCATGGCGAGTACATTCTGCCAGAGGGATCTTGGTGACAGTTTTAATGGAATCTGTCCAACGGGTTGGTGATCGCCCACATGGTCTCGTGCCTTCGACGAACTCACCCTGGATTACCAAACGCTCCATGGAATCATTACATCATCACAGTTAATACTGGGTACTTAATACGATACCACTTGGATAAGACTGGTTGTCAGACTTCTCGGGCCACTGACTACCTGTAACGTCTGCCAAAGATGGACAAATGACAGCCGGGACCAACAGCTTAACGTGCTTTCCGAGGCACGGAGGAAACTCGGTATGTAAGGGCGGTCACCCATCCACAGACCAACCTAGGCAAGCACGGCTTAACCTAAAGATCGGCCCGAGCGGCTGTTATTATTTGGCCACGACTCCTCACGAGCTCGTCAAACCTAAAATATCAAAGCAAAAAAAAAAACACTGAGATAGCAAAGACATACTCACACTCATTTACACACCTATACATAGATACATAAATAGGCCACATCTTGGTTGCATTAGCTAGTAAATATAGTATTGTAATTAAATTATGATATACTGTGCTCGTCTTACAACTAATGTTACATGTCCAAAGTATAGGCGAGGACCCTGGCACCCTAAACACAAGTTAAATCTTACATTGGGTGCCAGAGCTCATCGTAAACACTCCTTTCCCTACTTAGTTGTAACGCCGCATAGGTAGTGCTTAGATAAGTGTTTCGTGTACTATTATTGAAGGTAATAAATATATATATATTTTTTTTTTACATGGGTTTGTTCATGCATTGGGTAACCAACATTTTTAGTGTATTTTCGTTAGCTGTTTTATTTTTCTTGTAAGTATTTTTTTAAGCATAAGTAGTCGTTATTTTGGTAGTCTGAATGATTCCTAAAATTTTGTAATATTATGATTTAACTATAACGTTATTCAGTTGAGTTTTGCACTTTGAAAGTTAACTTTTCAAAACCGACCCCTAAAAAGTTATAGGCTTTGGAAATGGTGTAGGTCAATATTTCAGGTAATTGTAGGAATATTGTAGGTATAATTGTGGCATTAAGACCGCTCATGTACCTATGTTGAAGATGAAGTTTAAATAAATAAAGGCTTGCATTTTATTACCTGAATGAAAACTCATCTAAGATACTCTATACTGTTGCGCTATGTATTGCTGATTGATTTGAAAGAAAAAATCAAACACTGATTTAACAAATTGAAACCATGTGTGTAGCCTTGTTTCTGAATTTATATTTGACATTAGCATATTAATATTATTAATTTAGAAAAAATAATGATGTTGACATCTTAAAAATTATGTAAAAATTCTCTATTGATGGCTTTTCGCGGCTAATCTACATACCATAAATAAATGATACTTTCCATAGAAACAGCCTGTCTCAATAAAATTAATTATTCAGTTATTTTCTCTTGATTAATACATAATTTACATAATTTATTGAGATAGGTCCGTAAGGATACAGATCGGAAATCGGTATCTTTTGATTAGTATTCGATTATATAAAATCAGCGGATAAAAACTTGCCCAAACTCCCAAAGTTTGCCTATCAATAAAGGTTTTTTTTTCATCGATAATCTGATTTTGTCTAGTCAAGTCAGAAGGTAAGTAAGCATGTCTTCTTAGATTTCCGTAGTGCCGTGAACCTATTCAAGCCTCAAAACTTAGAACCTATTCGGACATAGAGACATGTGCAATAACATTATAACATTAAGCGTTACTTTTACGAATGCCTTAAGTAATACTATGTTTTAATTTTAATAGTGCAATCATATTCAGGCATTAATTTTCGTGTAGTCTAGGTACCAGGTCCTAGATGTTTGTGAAAATCTGCATTAGGGTATCATATTCAAATCTAAGCTACGTCCAAGAGATGTCATTGTCATAATTTCTATGGAATATGAACATGTCCACTGACAGTTCTTATATAAGCCGTTTAGCCGTGTTGATCGCGTTCAATTCTTTCCCGCAGATGCAAAACTACAAAACCTAATCCCTTTCCACTATCTTATACAACACTTTTTTATTCCCACAATATTAACAATAGCAGCAGAACAGAATACCACTATAATTGAACTAAAAACTGCAGTCTTCCGCTACGGAATCTGCTGGTACGATTGTATACAATGGCGTGATGATATCTAGCATTATTCAACAATGCGCGGACTGTTCACAGAGATATGCGATTATATCGCCTACAAACAACGGGTATAGAAATGTGTTAAGAAAATATCTATTATGATAGATTTTTCAGTATATTCTTGGACGTTCAATTACCTCTTACTTATGGCTTTAGGAGTTGGTCGACAGGTCGACCACGCACTGCTGAGTATGAGATCTCGGGTTTGAGAAGAGAATTGTTATAATTGGGTTTTCCATTGGGAAATATCCAAAAGCAGCCACGGAGTCTGCATTTGTACCAGGTTGATGGAAATAGGCTCAACCCGTATAACATGGGACTTAAGAATATGACTGGCGAAATGGTGGGTGTTATATTTAGATGGTCGTGATATTTTGTCATACGAAGGTGTCCTAAACTTATATTGTCACTTACGGGATATCTTCCGTGATTATTTATTGTTTTGAGCTCCCGATATTTCGACGCTGTTGCAAGCGCCGACCACTCAGCTGTGGGTTGGCTTCTGCCTCCAATGCCAAATTTCGAACTCGGTCTGTGGGAACGCCACAGTGGCCAACGTAGTTCCGCGTTACATTTTGACGTATTCCTCTATTATAACCTGTGCCTATCTCGCTCCAACTTGCACATATGCTAGAAGAAAGAACAAGACAGTCATTTTATCGCAGTTCAACAACGAACGCCGCTTTTTACAGTGCACCCAGTACTTAAATCGGTCACGCGCCGACCGGTCGCGGCGGACGCCCCACGTTATAGCAACAAATTTTTCCGTGTGTGAATTTTTAGTGTAGTGAAGTGTAAGTGTGGTGTTGTGTTATGTTTTAATCGTGCCTGGGTAAGTAATGAACATATTTTAATGATTAAACTGTTTAGTTTCCGAAGATTTCGAGCAGAAATAGTCATTTCAAGGACGTCGAAAACCGGTACGAACAGGTCAAGCGTCATCGACGATCTATTTTCATAATTGACTCGCCTTATTTAGCGGTAAACATTAATAGAAATGGAAATTATGTCTATTACGTATGTTTTTAATATATCGTATTTAGGTATTAGGCGTTTTATTTCAATATAATCGTGTTTTTGTTGTGATCAATTCAAAAATCGTAGTTACGTAAAATTATCGTGAGCTACGGCCAATGAGCGACGGCGACGCGAAGCGCCGGCCCAATCAGAGAGCCGTATTTACTTGCCCGCGAAGCGTTGGCCAATCAGAGCCCGTGTTTACCTTGTTTTGTGTAGTGATATAGTTTATTTTGATTGTTGATTTTAATTAATATTTTGTTAGCAGTAAGCCTTTTTTATGTGCTTTATGTTTAGTAAATATCTTCAATATGAAAAATTTAAAATTAGATTTCAAATTTAGGTAACAGAATTTAAACAGTGATCCAAAGTTTGAGTGGGTGTTTTTTACGCCAGTTTTCAAGTGTATATTTTAATTATTTTAGACTAATTAACTAAACACTCTGAACAGCTGATACTCAGCCAGTGTCAAGTATGTAAACCAAACATTCATATTAAAATGTCAACAAAGCCAATAGGCACTTAGCATTCTTAGAATAGAACCGTAAACAAACCCATTCTTTTGTTTCGAACACGGCACTCGTAAATGACGTCATGATTTTGTAAAGCTTGTGAGATGAAAAAAATGTATGACGAGTGCTGTTCTTTTGTTTGATTTATATGGGATAATGTGTATTTGTTAAAATAAAACTATAACTTTTGGATATAATGGTCAACTTTTTGAATTATAATGATATTTACACAAGAAACTGGTAAAACGGCCTCACACTCAACAAACTTTACAATTACTAATACATTACAAGGCAAAGTTTATATAAAACAGCATTTCCTGTTAGTTAATTTAATAACGATTCCAATGATATAACTGATAGCGAGATAGCTAATGTAGTTTCGGAGTTATCATTGTTTTTATGACACGCGCCGGATTCATTGGGGTCACCCGGAATGGCCCCACATCAAAGGGCCAGCGCCATTTTGACAGCTCCACAGCTGAGTGGATGATCGCGGGTTGACTGGAGACTGCGGATGGATGGAAAATAAAATTAAACCGTGAAAGCCTAAAACAGTGTTCGAAGGTATCCTATTCGCATTCATACTTTACAAGTCACCAACTGCCTTGCCTTATTCCAAGTCAGTGTTAGCTGGTGTAAACCGATACTCTTTGGAAATTCACTATGTAATGTCATTCCACTGTAGGCTCAATCCATACGGACACAAGATAGGTACTCTATTTCCACTATTATCTTTCTGTAACGTAATATGAAACAGTGAAAGAGAGTTTGGATGACAAAACCTTTTAGAATGTAGATTCCTATATCTTATACCCACGTTCCAAGTGTCGCCACATTGACCGCAATTGGGGGAGGCCTATCCAGCAGTGGACGTCTTTCGGCAAACATCATTTCAATATTATTGCATCAATTTCATTTTTTTGAATGATGATGATGATGCCACGTTCTTATAAAATCACTCTCGCTCACAAACAAATTCTGTCCATCTCAAAATTAAATTCGTAAATCGCTGATTACTATAATCCCAACTCATACAATGTTTTCATAAAACAATTTGTATATCCTTAACATATCGTACAATGAACACTAAACTAGATCTCTTTTCAAGCTGGTTCCAACACTACGCAAGCTGGTCAACAATTATCAAGCGAGCATCGCAATCTAATTGCACGTCTTTGTTGTCAGCGCCCACGTTACGTTCAGTTACGATATACTACGTAACCGAGACTGATATGTTACGAATTGACACCAACATTAGACCTAAAAAGGTTCAAGTAAAAGGCTCACTCCCCGCAGCTTTTCAGACAGGCGTTTATTGAGCCTAATATGACTAAGACGGGTCTATTTATTTGGGAGCTACGGTACCAAAGACAAAATCTTCAAACGTTATGCGGCTCGTTGCTCGTTTAGTGTAAATTCTACCGATATGTCACTATTTCATTCTACTACAATATTTACAGTGTTCTTCGAAGAAAGTATCGATAAAATGACATAGTAGGTTTTCCCATGAGGAATTTTTTCAGTCGCAACCCGCAGTTTCTAAAGTAGCTGTGTGTGATAACCCCCCACACCGTGTCTTGAAAAGCCAGTTAAACCGTTGGTCCTGTGCCTGTTTTTTATCCGGTCCGGTCCGATAAAGCCGTTTCATCGGGCTGTGCCTGTAAGGGAAGAGAGAGCGTGCCTATTTCGGTGCACTCTAATATCTCCCGCGTTGATTGTTAGTCTCCGCTGTAAATGGTTACCAAGGCCGAAACTAAGCATAAAAATACTTATGCTAATATATAGCTGCATCTGGCTAAACTGCGCGTTTCCCCAACATAACCAGAAGAAGAAGAATTTGTATTGTATACTACAACTAAAAAACCCCGACTATTGAAAAATCGCGCTCTAATAATTTAAATCGGGGTATACTTGATTAAAATGACCCCTCTTCAAAATCAAAGCATTTATTTCAAGTAGGCCAGTTACAGGCGCTTTTGAATTGTCGAAACAAAGATGAAAATTAAATGTAGCTACAGTCCCAGTCACAAGACAAAAACTGTGAAAGTACTGTAGTTGCCCATTCCCTAGCGTAGATCTCTATGGAGAAGAACGGGCAAAAACTCCATGGACACTCTTTTTAACCGACTTCTAAAAAAGGAGGAGGTTCTCAATTCGGATGTTTCTATTTTTTTTTTTTTTTTTTTTTTTTATGTTTGTTCGGGCATAACTCCGTCGCTTGCCAACCGATTTGGAAAATTCTTTTTTTTTGGAAAGGGTATTCTTTCCAAATGGTCCCATAGCCACCAAGTCGGGATCTGATGATGGAATCTCGGCGAAATGCCTTGTGGCATTAAGTCCGCCTATGTACCACTCTTGTACATGAAGTTTAAATAAATAAATAAATAAATCGAGGGAACTCTTCAAATTTTATATGAAAACGTGTTGCGATTTTGGTATTTTCTACAACAAGTGAAGCATTTGCGTTCAATAAGAACCATTCTACCATCAGATCTGATGATGAAGCCAAGAGTCACGGAACTCCATAATGAGACAATGTACCCTAGTCGTGTTTGGGCTTGATGTAATTGTAACGGTATGCACTTTCCATGTATATCAAGCACATGAGAACCACTTAAAAGTGAAAAATAAAAACTTTTTTGCAAAAAATAAAACCGACTTCAAAAAAAAAGTGAAAAATAACTTTAGCTTCTGAAGTCGGTGACAAAAAAACTAAATCAATCAAACAAAGGTCACCGACTTCAGAAGCTAAAGTTATTTTTCACTTTTTTTTTTAAGTCGGTTTTAAATCATAATGTTGTTACAAAATCTTGGTTACATCATTCCTGTTGAGATGGTGCATTAGGTGAGAACAATGTAGCAAGATGTGCACGATAAAAGTGTCCATAGTTATCTCGAAGTCAGTTAAAATGTAGCTTATGTCGCCCGGACTATAATTACGAATCGATTGACACCTTATTCATCAATATCGGATGGACAGTTTAGGCGCTACGGTGGAACATAGTACTTAAACATACAAATATACATACATAACATACTGTTGATTCTGGCTTTCAGGAGTGGTTTGCGAATATTGTGGAGGGCTTGTCCCTAAAAAAACAAAACCCTTTCTTTTGTTTTTGCCGCAGTCATGTAAAAAGGCAGATGATATGGATTTACTTCATTCGCATGCCTTCTGCTTTACCTCCTTCGTAAGACCAGCAAGTTCCACTCTACTGCGTTAACTGAAGCTTATGGGATTAGTTACTGTTTGCCTTTCACCGATACGAATCGTGATGTCGTAAGTGTAACTAGAGGACAATCTATCTCTACGGGAGACTGGGTCCGTCGACCTGTTTGCTTTCGGAATCCTCGACCCGTTTGCCCCGGCCGTTTTACATGAGAAATAGATCTGTTTGGCAATCGTTTGGTAAGCCTACCCGTTACCTACCGTTTGCTGAAAAGGTTAGAGTATCGTCTGTGTTACAATTATTAAGGATCTGTTAAATTGCTTGCACGTTACGTTTAATCTTGTTGCGTGGATCGTTTATGGGCTACCTGTTGTGAAATGTTTGGAGAATGGTAAGTTATGGCTAATGTCTTGTATTTAGGTCTCAGCGTTGCTATAATTTACTGAAATCACCATAATATAACTACACTTTTAAACCTTTTGTGCTCTCAGGAATATCGTAAAAATTAACTGTGTCTCATTAGCCTAAAACTTTTGTTAATTTCACGAAAGGTGCATACTGCGTGTGTCGTTCCTGAAAGAAAAGAAAAAATAAACTATTTTCCATTGAAAATAAAACACAAAACTGCTTGGAAGAACTTTAATCATGACGATTCAATTAGAACGAATATGTTTCACGAATAGATACATATAACATATCATGTACATACATGTTACTGGTACATATACATAGGTATAACAACCATCAACTAGTTTCTAATATCTCCATCGAAATCACAAACACGTTGTTCCACTAACTTTGTAATGGCGAGTTCAGAGGTCGCTACTGAGCGATAACAGTGGATTAATCGAACTATTTGTTGCTAAACATGTTTGAATACTTTAGAGGTGCTACACACTTAAGGAGAGCGCACACCGGTATATAGGCACGGCAGACCATTTTATCATTACCCAACGTAAATTTACACTTACATAATGGTAACAAGATGCAGATTCCAATGTTTCGAAATCGATAGGTATGTTACCGTAAAATGTGAAATGCAGAATCTCGCTAGATAGATTACAATCTAACAGTTTTTACAATGTGACGCTGACAGATATACTTACTATGAATTTACATTGGTTAAACATAAAAATCATCTGCTCTGCCTTTTTTCGGGTAGTTTAACACGCAAAAAAAACACGTGAGAGTTGGCTCGGCCCGAATCAAGGTAACCCGAGTGGCTTTTACCCTAACTCTAAATATCTGCTTTACTCCGAGTTTGGCCCATCATATTGATCAGAAAATTTTGTACAGTACCCTTATTAATTTTATAGTTGGCCATTAAAGCAGCTATTATTTTTGATCATTAAATGAATTTGCCAAGATCTTGTCTGTCTACTTAATTTCATGTACTTAGCAATTTCAATTTGCAAACTGCGTATATCTGAACCCGCCACATTTCTATTTATGTAATGATTACTTAAGTCAATTCAGTTTGGCTTGGCCTAATCCTAATAACTAATATGATAAGAGTATATACAAAATCTTAGACCATTTCCTAGGAGTAACAAATTATCAACTAGACTAGAAAGAACTATTTGTCAATAAACTTAAGGTCTAGACATCAAATGCAAAATGAAACAGAAATTGAAGAAACTCATTTTGAGTAAAAGTAACGAGATCTTCAAACATAATGTGCTCACACATACACACACAAAATAATAAATAATTAAACCGGAAAAGAAGAATAAAAATGGAGTCATAAATGATGTTTTAATTAATATCACACAGTCATGAAAAACATCAACACCACATTTGGCGTTAGATTAGTGCAAGCACAGCGTAGTTACTGCGTAAACGCTGCGTATACGCGACGCTAACGTATCGTCTACGCGACGAGATCTACGCCGTTCTAAACGTGTGCGACGGTAAACCATTGATAACGCCAGAAGGATAATAAAAATAAAGAAAACAAACATTATTTACTTTGAAAAACATAACAAATTCGATGTTGTTTAAGAGTACCTACTACTTAAAAAAATCTATTACACAAGATAGACAGATATTATTATCAAAAAGCTACAGAACCAAAGTCTTTGGTCCGTTCATTTATTCTATGAAATAAAATAAATATCCACGACTAGATACATAATGCTAACGTACAGTTACATGTGCCTTAGTAATGACAGTAAAACCATTTAGGCGAGACTTATTTACGTTTAAATGATTCAAGCTATCTCAATTATATAGGCAAGCTTTGATTGAGAAATAATTTACATCTAAATAGAAATAAATGTTGGAAAACTTAGTGATAAGCACATGAAGGCCTTACAGGATGACGCACGTTAGACCGTGCCGGGTCCGGACCGGCTCGGAACCGCGAGTGTGTCCATACAAAATTGCTCGGTCAATACTCGGCTCGGTCTAGCGTGAGTCAATCTTGCTATCGGCCATTTTCATTTTGTTTTATGTCCTAGGCCTAAAAATGTAACTCAAAATGCAACACAAGTATTTAATACTTTCATAATTTATTTCCAATTCATTTATTAAACGTCAGACTAACTTAAATCAAAATAACTATTATTAAAAAGTCAATTTTGTTCAGTATTTTTTTCTTAACACTTACAATATCACATTTTTATTTAAACAATAAATAATGCCGCAGCAAATAACTAAGAAACTATAATATGTTAATAAAAAGATTAATAGTCAGCTACACGATAATTCAAAGAAACTCTACTTGTCTATCAACATTGTATTTAAAGCTTAGATATCTTACTAATAATGAATTTACAAAAATCTACAACATCACAATAACTAGAACATTTATAGCTAAGTACCCGATTTTGACTATTACCCTATACAATTAATAACTATTTGACTAGATGTCTGATCGTATCATCATAGACCAATAAATCTGCAACTCAATCATCTATCAAGAACAATATTTAGGTACTTTCAAGATCCGCAATAAAAAAAACGATTTGTGGCGCGTTTTTATTTCAACAATTAAAAATGGCGGTACGTTTTGCGACTGTCACATGATGATACGACCAAAATTAAAATAGATTCAAAGTATTGTAATTTCGAAGACTTTACTAGAGCTTCAAACTAATTGGAATAATGACAAATGGAATTAGCATAATCGCGGACTGGACCAGAAATCAGAAAGGAAGACAATATAGTGATTATTGTCTATTTCGTCAACAATATAGCTTTTTTGGGGTCCGCACTTAAAAGGTAAGTACCGGGGCACCATATCTAAGCCTCCGTTGTCCGTACGTTTGTCTATCAGCGGGCTGTAAGTATCTCATGATCAGTAATAGATACAGTTGAAATTTTCACAGAATAATATGTACTTTTTTTGCCGCTATAACAACAAATACAACTAAAAATTAAAGGAGGCTCAATACTACGATGGTACAGAACCCTAATGAGCGAGTCCGACTCGTACTTTGCCGGTTTTTTCTATTATACAATAGTATTAAGTGTTACGTAAAATCACACTCAGCTAAGTGATTTTCTTTCACAATTCCAGTCATGATTCTCTAATTCCATTTACCATTACATATTCTGTAAACGCAGTCATTTCGTGCACAGAATTAAATTATTTTTATTTCTAAATAGAGCCATTCTGTGATATGAGAACGTATACCAACTTGTACTTAGTTTCAGTCGACGTAATATTGGACAGTGGGGCTTTAATAGGATTTCAGTACACAAAATGGTATTTCTGGAATTTCTACGTTTTCCAAAACATCGAAGGAAGAATGATATTTGACGATATGATTATAAGATATACGTACATTTTTTCTAACTTTATACTCCTCTAAATTGTGGACCTCGATATATAAATGAGATTATTTACAAGCAATATTAAACTGTGATAGATGTTCAGCTTAATTATTGAAATGATGATCTTTGGCACTTCAAACAATACTGATATGTATTGTTGATTATATGAATCATACATGAATAAAATGAATTTTCAAAACACTTGTATAATTAAAACTTAAAATAAACCAAAACTGTTCCATGACATTTCAGATTCAAAAGTTTCATCACAGCTAAAGTGTTGCAACTAACCTATGGTGACATTTCTATCGTCTACTATTTATGTTTATGGCCGTAAATTCTAGAACAATGCCTAAAACTGGAACTAGACCGGTAGATATCAAACCTCCACCAAAATGGGATTCATCATTAATTCAGACTCATAAGTTTATGCCCCGGAGAGGTGGGCAAAGATCGTCACACACTATACATCTGAGGATGGTCGACCACTGCGAAGGTGGTGCGACGTTCTGACCATATTCGCGAGGGAAACGTGGCCAGAAATTTCACAAAACAGCGAGGTTTGGAAAGAGAAAGGGGAGGCCTTTGCCCAGGCTATAAACAAAAAAAAAAAAACGTCTATGACACAATATCTTTTATAAGTTGCACAGGTTGCACTAGATTTAGAGACCTGTTCCCATTTAGGCATTGTAGTCGGTTGACGATTGTTGACCAACATTACCCGATAGAACGAGAATCGTGCAGACATGTATTGTAGGTATACCTATCTAAAATCCGGTAACAATAACGACTCTTACATAAACTGCTTCCTACATTTCTCTAGCTTTGTCATTAGAGCCTTAATAATTTGGCACAAGTGTTGCCAATCCCAACAAAACAATAAGTAATCTCTGTCACCTCAATCGCTATTTTCGAACACTGCCCAAAAATAACAAAAAGGTTGCTAAAAATGTAAGCATGTAGAAACCTAGTTGAGGTAATCACCTTAAATGGCTAATGACTACAGATAGGTAATATTTTCGATACGTTTGACTCATAAGCCATAAGAATTTTAGTGGGTCATCTACTTTATTTAAATACAATTATCTAATACGCCTTGTCCACGGCACGGTATTTTTTGTGTGTATGAGACTAGTGGCACTAAGATAAGCTTAGTCACACATTGTCATTAAAACCTTAGTTGCAAATCATTTTTATTCACTGTAATATTATTAAGTTTCCAAGTCAACATTTTCAACCAATCTTGTTCTTTTCTATCTTGTTTTATTTGTGTCGCGTCGCTGTGTACCGTGGTATGCGCTAAGCAACTAACTCCTAACATTTATTTTCTCCGAAGATGCTGTCGCAAAACGCATGTCGTTGGGTCGTGGCCAAGCTGTTATTGGTAGTTGCCTCACGGTTGCTAGTGTTACTTAGTAGCTACAGATGTTGCAGTTATTGATTTGATCTCTGAAAGGTTAACTACCTGTGAGCCGAGTTAAGTCGTGGGTATTTGAACTGATATTTTGATCGATGGACTATCATTTGGAAGCTCATCATCAATTCTGTGGCAGAATTATTTCATATTGATTATATACGGATGTTTTTCAGTTGGCAAGGTGTTAAGCTTATGATATTATTTTTTGTTTGACATGTTCCTCTGACGAACATGGAATAAGGAGTGATTGTTAAAGTGAGTTTAATCCACTAAAATGATAATAAGTAATATTTTAAAATATTTGTTCCATAGAGCCAGATAGGGCTACGGTTAATGATAAATGATGTTTATTTTGCAAGTAGGTTTTTACAAACACTAGTTTTACACGAATTCTTTTTAAAAACTAGATGGGCCGGTGTTTCGTACCGTCAGGTACCGGCCCCATCTAGTCTATTCTACTCTGAAAAGAAACAGCCCAAACAAACTTAGAGGTCTCTTTTAAAGTCCAGACATTGTTCTGAACCATTACCCAAGACATTATTAAAAACGAAAAACCATAACCACAGAGAAACGTGCCTCATCATGAAAGTCTGCATAATCTCTGTACCAATTTCTTAAGAAACATCTATTAAAATAATTTGGCAATATTTGGACGATTAATATAAAAACTATGATAGCTTCAAGGCTGTTATTAATTGCAACAGTTTTAATTTAAAGAAACGGTGATAATCAAATTAGTGATAGCGCAAAAAGTGGAGCCGATCTAATCGTTGCATTTGCTTATCCAAATCTTATTTGACCGGTCAAGGATATATTGATGAACTCTTAAGCCCGCTTGCACAAATCATAAACTTAGTTGGATTTAAACCTATTTAAAACGTCGTTCTGTTTCTGTCAAACTTAAGAAGATGATTGATGAAGTGATTTTTGGTGCATGCATGCGGACCCTAGAACTGGAACCAATATATCTCTGTGACGAAACAGTTTTCTGGTGACTTGCAATTCCGTCATAAGCTGAAAGATACGCGCAGTGGGTGGTGGTCAAGACGACGAAATATTGCAGTTGAGATTAGAAACTCAAGTCTGCGAGTTCCGCCACTGACTCATAAGAAATTACTTAATTTTCTTGCGTATGCCGTAGACAATAACCCTTGCTGATTCTTGCGGGACACTTACGCTTTGTCTGGCGTGGGTTGAGTATGGTCCTTATATTTAGGAGTATATTTTACAATTTCAAGGTTCAAGAAACAAAAATACTTAGTAAAGTGATATTCTTAGTTGCTGAACAAATTCACAGCAACAGTCACAACAACAAAACAGATTGGCCTATACCAAAAAATAAGTAACATTCCTACCGACGTATCGAGGCCACAATGGGAGTCCTACTCGTTGTACCTACTGAAACAAAAGAAGCTATCTAAGGCAGGTGCCAGGCCTCGCTCAGAAGTCGCGTGGTCACGCTCGGCCCAACATGGCCGCCACGTCGCCAGCTGATTGCGAGTGGAGCAGGGCCCCCCTGGTGGGTCGCGGAGGGGCCAGCCTGGGTAAGGCCAGGACGCCGGCGGGGGCTGAGCCGAGAGCGCAGCCTGTGACGAATTCGTGGCGGGAGGCTTCCGTTGGGGTGATTCGACGTTTTGGGTCCCATCTGGAAGAGAATGAAGTTTTTAGATGGTTCTTTTGATGTGTGATAAGAAAATAAGTTAAAGGTTGATTAATGCATGTATTGGGACAAAAGATGGATAAAAAACATAGCACAAGATCACGTCAGTATTCCCTGAAGGCCTTATGCCTTATGGCATATTAATGTGCTTATAAGTATGCCCACCATTTGCCAATCCCATTTACCTAACAGGGGCGAGCGACGGCGATCATATTGAACTTTTATGGATTAATACAAGTGTCAAAACGTAAAATAAATAATCGTTTAATCGACAACCACATCAAAGTGCAATCATAAGACCGCAACGTTTCAATTTAAATTGCATTTGACACAAAGTTGCTTGTCCGTGAGTTGACAAATAATTAATCTGATTCAGATTCCGTCTCGCTACTCGTATTTTAATGGAGCCCTACAAACAATTGGCAATCGCATAATCAATTCTTCACTCCTAGGGCGTTCTATGTGAGAGAGTGTGGAACATAAGGTTGTGGTTGTGGCATGCAGTGTTAGGTACTTAGTATGACAGAACGCTAGGTTGACGGTTTCTTAAAATGTATTTTTAGATCCTGTTTACATAATTATCAATACTTGCCTTATGATTAGGTAAGACTGCATCAACGGAAACTACCCATTAAGATATATTACTCAACTTGCATAACAAGACGAACCTACACCATTCCACAAAAATACCAAAGAAAATGTCCCATCAACGCCATAAATGGCCCTTAGATATTGCTCAACTCGCCCAGATTGCTCGCAAAAACCTCGAAACACTTCCTATTGCTCAACCCTTCAGGTTTGAACGGAAACCTGTCCTCTTACTGGTAAACTGCGATTAAAATCAACTTGTTTTTTTTTTCGTATGGCAACAGCTGCTAGTTGGTTTAATTTTAATCTCCGATATATAGAGTTATTAGGTGGAATATTATTTGTGTACTGGTGACCATGTGTGGTATCCTGTGTGATTCGTGTAATGGTAGACAGTACAGTCAATATTAAATTTATTGTTTAAGATATCACTACATTTATAAAACAAATCCCTATGTATATATATGCTTAGATCTTTAAAACTACGCAACGGATTTTGATGCGGGTTTTTTAATAGATAGAGTGATTCAAGAGGAAGGTTTTTAGTATATAATTTTACGCGGGTGAAGCCGCGGGCATCGGCTAGTATTAAATATAAGGCCTCCCACTATAGGTGGACCGATGACCTGGTGAAGTTTGCGGGAAACCGCTGGATGCGAGTCGCACGGGACCGGTCAATGTGGCGACACTTGGTGGAGGCCTATGTCCAGCAGTGGACGTTTCGAAATAAACGATGATATAAGAATCTACTAGATGGACAATCTTAAAAGGGTGACTGGTTCAGTCTAGATGCGCAGGACAGGGTGTTGTGGAGCAGCTTAGGACAGGCCTATTCCCAGCATTTAACTGATAGGCTGAGTTAATTAATTTAAGGAATCAAAGACAAGAAATTACTTTGGATCAGTAGGTCATCCTTGTCAGAGCATTCCTTACTGAAAAGAGGTCCAAAACGGAATTCTCAAATTCCTGACTTATAATGCTAATTACATTTTCCTGGTTCTTGAGGACAGACACGACTTAATTCGTTGTTCATGAGCTGCTAAGTGTCGTGAATGCATCTCGCATTGACATTGCAGCCTGGTCAATTTTAATAACTTTACTCAAATTATAATTATAATTTTTAGGCCTCTCTGATCCTTTCTGTGTACTATGTCCTGTGCCTGCCCAACTAGTGTCCGAGTACCTTCAGTAAATCTGGATCAAGGCGATAATACTGTCACTTTTGAACTGGCCAGGCCCCGACTGTGTCATTAATAATTCAGGTACCTACCTTATATGATATTATTTTGTAAGGAGTTTTAGCTGAGAGGAATAACGTTATCTAAAAACAGCAATGCAAAGGCAATGCCTTTGAAAAATGTCCACTTATTGTAACATAGCATACCTAATTAGAAGCCTTGTTAGAACAGAAAGAATCGTACAAAGTTTAAAAGTAAAACTACGGTTTTTAAGATTAAAGCACAGAATGTCCGTTTTTGTACACCTGACAGGATAACGTATAATTATGCAAAATTTCAAGATGATCGTTTCAGTAGTTACGGCGTGTAGGTGAAGAAGGGAACAAACAAACGGACTTGGATGGTTGAGCACAAAGCCATAGGATTGAATCCGTATGCAATACTAGGTAAGTTAAATGAAAACATTTTATCGCTTTCAAAACGTCGTCATTAATTTTAACAGACCAACTATTTAATCTCTCGACCAATTTCCTCATTCAAATGCTAAATTATTCATGGAGCCCATAAGGAACTAACATTTTCAACTCTCAAATGCTATAAGATGCGTCACACACTTCCTGCTGGCGATACAAAAGCTAATGTCGCAACTGGGAGTGTGTGACCAGCTTTACACGCGCAATGAATGCTGACGACTAAAGTTAATCACGTCATTTGAAGACCTGCGTTGTGCAAGTATTTTTGTCAAGTGGTTACCGCATTAATGGGAGGCGGACTAGCTTTGGTTTACGAATTTACTTGCTGCTTTTTTGAAGTCCTAGTGTTGAAGAAACCATAGAGAACTCTGCATCCAGACATTAATATGAGTCACTTTCTTTTTGCAAAGTAACTTGAATGATTTATCTATTGTAGTAGAGTTATTATGTCGAATAAAATACGAAATGTACTCTAAGCGACCTAATAGACTCTTGTTTAGTATTTACACCTTCGACTTTGTGTTATGTTTTCCCAAGTAGCCCAAGTTAGGTTAATATACAATTCAAAAACCGCCCAATCGCGTCAAATGATGTTGCTTCGTTTTTGCTTCGTTGGTATTTTAATGGAAATTATTGCATTATGAAGGTAGTGTATCTCATTCTACTGAAAATCGTATTTATCCCTGCCATGCCGGCTGCATAATCTCTCAGCTCTTTATTCGTCATAAACATTTAATTGCGTGGACTAAGTACGAGAAGATCATGATTTAGATCTTTGATCAGATCATCAATTTGTTATTTGTCACTCACATCACCTTACCAACAGACATTCATATTTTGGTCTACGTTTGAAAAGGATCGTCTAATCCGCAAAGAATGCGGATTGGCATTAAGCACACATCAAGATGGCACGCACTGTCGCTCTCAGTTATGTAACTGACGGCTTTAATGACGTTAGTTTCGTCTAGCCTAGCTTAGCTTGTTATAACCGAACTTAGTAACTGGTATTGCTTAACTATCATACAATATTAAACCCGTATGTAAGTGGTATTTAACACCAATTTTAAGTGGTACTTCAAGAAAAAATACTTCAAGTTCTTCAGTATTTTTTTACATTTTATATTATTATTCTTCTGGTCATGTTAGCAACTGGATGAGTTTTGTCGAGAAACCAGTTGAATGCGTGTGATTAGAGAGGCTTATGTCCAGCAGTGGCCGGCTGTAAGGTTGATGATGTGATGTATGAATCTTCTAATTCTAGTCATACTAGGAAAAACAAGGCACACTTGGAAAATGGACAAATATTTGACTGCACACAATATGGCTTAAACAGGAGTAAGCAGGCTGTAGGCTGATGATGTACTTCTAATTCTAGTCATTTACGTAAGTACGCAATTGGCACCAGTTTTATTTTATTTAATTCTGACCATAAATCCATAAAACGTTACTATTATCATCTGCCTAGCCAACTATGTTAGGGTCGGCTTCCAGTCTAACCGGATGCAGCAGAATGCCAGCATTTTACATGGAGCTACTGCCGATCTGACCTCCACAACCCATATATATAATAGTACTGGGTAATACGATACCCCTTGGTAAGACTGGTTGTGACTTTCGGGCAACTGCCTACCTGCTACGCTTCCGCCAGTGCGACAAGTCACTACTGGCACTAGACCAAAAATTATGACAGTCAAGCCTAACACTTGGTAAAGCAACAATAATTCCATTACTTCAACAATAATTCCATTTAATTCTTCAAACTTACGAAATATGGGCGAGTACTACCTGATTATGAACACCAGAACTCAAGTTTAGGACATTTCGACCGCTATTTTAACGGTTGACTTATATATTACTCCAGCAATTTCTTAATAATCCCTTTCTAATAGTTCAGTGGCCCGGAATTTGAACGTAAGACCACTCGATGGCTGGTAAACGGTCTAGCTAGGTTTAACTAAACCCACGCATAATCTTGCGCCACGCAAAATTGTGACAAATTATTGCAGGTCACGATGTTAAGCTATAGGAATGTGTCAAAGTACCTAGACTGAAATTATACTTGATCGAGACGGTAATACATTAGACCAAGTTGTTATTGAAATAACAGATAATCTGAAAAAAGGCATCATAAGGCACGTCCAGCTTTTAATAAAAGGACTAAACATGAAACGCGAAACAAAGACTGGTTCCGAAATCTTGACGAGTTTAAATACGTTATGAATGTGAGGAACATCTGATTTTTTATTTCGATTTCAGTGTTATCCCTTAGTGAAAGTACAGTAGTAACTAGTAGTTGCTTGTAATTGGTCTCATTTAATTGGTCATTCTAACGTTATTATACCCAATATCAAATGCCATATAACTTTCATAATTATGTTATTTAGGTTCATTGTCCAAAAACATGCTCAAATGGAGCCAAAACTTATCTCAATCAGTTCTAATTTAAAAATAATTAACTAGATTCACCGTGTTTATACCAGCAGGCGCGGGGCGGCGTCCGCCATGGGAAACCAGATGCTATCTTATATTATGTAATGTAACTTCTTGTTAATGAAAGGTAATTAACCTACTATTGATGTATTATCAGCATATCAAATTGATAATCACAGTTATCTTGGTGTTTCCTTCTGTGGGACCATCACTTAAGTGCGAAGAGTGATTACTTATACTGTGTTCATTTTATGACGATCAGAATGACAGATGTCTAATGGTATCTTGACAGCTAAGGCATAATGTAAATCGAAATGTTGATTACTATACAGGGTGGAAACGATAAACGGGGCAGTACCGGGAGCTACCATTATTTATGGATAGCCTCTTAGGAGACTATCCATAAATTTTCGTGAAATTTTGATCCCCATTTACAGATTTTCGAAAAAATGTACAGTTAGAAACGTAAAGTAAGACGTTAAACGTTCTTATTTTATTATTTTGACAGAATGCCATGTCAAAGCTAGGGACTGGCAAGCTAAATTCATAACATTTTTTTTAATTTTTGTTTGATTTAAATTATTAAGTAAATGATTTGAGGTTATCTTTATATCTGTCAAATAGTTCATCACAAAATGAACAGACTAAAGTTACATAGCGACGCAGACGGTACGCACTGCCGCGTTTGTGATGCAAGCTCAGGTTTCAATTATCTTGTTTCTTGTGGACACGTAATAAATGATGATAGATACAATAATAATTTCATGATTAATGTATTGTTATAACTATTATCGAAATAACTGATAGATTAAGATTAGAACGTTATGTAAGTCAATCACAAGGTCGATAGTCTGACAACCAGTCCTAACCAAAGGGTATTAGGATACCCCTAGAGTTACCCAGTAATTTGATTGTTAAAGCCGACCCTAACATAGTTGGGAAGAGGCTAGAAAGATGTTTAGGAATGGAGATTCTTTTACAATGCCTGGTATAGGACAGGAATACTTATAACGTGTAAATAGACCCAGAACGAATCTGAAGGGATTGGACTTGATCTCCCCGTCAATGCGATATTTTTTTTGTTCTGGGCCTTACTAACTTGGGAACGTGGGAACCTACTAGTTAAGGAGATATTGGAGGTCAAAAAGTTCCAACTTTTTAATAAGTTTTTTTTTTCAATAGGAGTTTTATGGTCATAATATAATTTAAATACCTTCATAACCCGTTTATCATTAAATGCGTCCATAAACACAATGTTTTGAGTGCGTTAAATTGAGTTTCACCGTAAAACTTGATTTTAAACCCGAAAAAAAGACCGTTTCAATCATTTTTGCGTAGAGTTACTTAGTTTGATGTACAGAATGCTTGGATGACGGCTTCGTGATGAGTTTGTTTACACCCTATGTATTTATTTCCTTTGCATTAAAGATAGATGGTTTATATATGTTTGTTCATTGATATCCATGTTCTGCGGGCACGTGGATGCAGATTGCAGACGTTCATCCATTACTATTTATCATGAAAATAAGGATGTCTTTAGAACTCTAGCAACCGGCAGCAAGAGGAAGCTAACCTCATCACATAACATAGGTTCAGAATCGTAAGGAGGTAGCGTCTGAGTCACAGAGAAAACGATTTAGTCAAGTGAAACTGATTCTGATTACCATGATGTTACATGACTAGGTTAGTTCGTGGTTTACATAAACACACCATGCACGACTCGGAACTAAAGACTCATTTTTAAAAAAGCATTAAAAACGATGGCTGATACGTCTCAAATGTTTTTCAAAAGCAATGGTTGACACGTCTCAAATGTTTTTCATAAGCAATGATTGACACGTCTCAAATGTTTTTCAAAAGCAATGATTGACACGTCTCAAATGTTTTTCAAAAGCAATGGTTGACACGTCTCAAAAGTTTTACTAAAGCAATGGTTGACATGTCTCTAATGTTTTTCAATCTGCAGTTCCATGTTGACTTGAAGGAAATAGCTGTAGAGAAATAGTGTATTAGATCATCAGTGTGACAAGAGATAGAAATAGTAAATTTATTAAGACTGTGCTTTATGTGTTCGGTTCGATTCCCGAGTCCGACAAAGAGTTATTGATTTTATCCGTTAGAAACTTCTCATTACCAGCACGGAATCTGGAGGAATCAGGATATACATTTAGACTCTCCACTTAAAGGCGTTATTTTTAATTTCCTGACTGGTAAGAGTACTAAAATATTTGTCTCAACGAATTCTGGAGCAGCAAAACTAATGCCAATTAACATTTCAAAATAAAACAAAAGTCAAATTAAGTAAGTAATTTATTTGTTAAACATAGGTAATATGGTACATGGCATAAAAAAAAACAGAGTGTAAAGCACCATACAACAATCTCTTCAAAAATGAAAGGCGATTAGAGGCTAATATGGGCATGAGTTCAATGACCCGTAGGGCCAGTTCTTACTACAAATAATGCAAAAACTGGTATTTTTAGCCCGAGGCAAAGTTATTATTTCATCTTCTATAATACGCGATAGCCTCTATGGTTATTATTTACTCTTTAGGTGCATCGCGTGTACGAGATGTATTATGGTTTAAATAGCCTCCCAAGAGTGGTGTAAATGTACCTCGTCTGGCCTAAACTGAGCAGTCTAATATTGATACATAATGTTCTCACGTTTGGCGCAGTCGCTGAGTGATTGAATGCTACGTTACGTAGCGCGAGTTTGATCCCCGCACGGAATAAAGTAGAAATAGTAGAATAAATTCCGGGTTTTAAACAAATGCAATAAAAGGGAAAGAAGACCCAAAGACAAGACACGTGGATTGTGTCAGGAATGATATGAAAGAAAAGAGAAAGAATTATTAAAAAGGGTAGGATTGGTAGGAATGATAACGAGATTAATAGACTATAACGTGATTGACATTCGGAAACTACTTTTACGGAATCTTACAACATTGACAATACTTTCGAAGTGGACTCAAACATTTCTTAAATAATCATACTTGCAATGAGGTAGTCAAACCACTCATTCATACGCAAAACGAAAAGTAAAACCTCTCACAAAAGGTATGCACGTCACATCTCGGTACTCTCGGTAACGCTGGGGTCGGCGACGGATGATCGACGTTACGTCAGAGACGCGGTAACCTTTCACTGCGTGCTAGATGCGTGCGCGCAGAAGAACTTGCGGTTTGCGACGGAATTTGAGTAGGTAAATATGCTTCTGAAGTAAATGCGACAGCAGTTTTCGCTAATAATGAGGAAAATAAACAGTGTGAACTCAGCGATATTGTGCCAATAGTCGTTTCAGCCAAATGGCTTAATTGCCAAGAGACTCGACCAATACCTGAGGAGGCTCTCGTTAGGCAGCTGGATCAAGGGTTTGATTCAGAAAGCGATTCTCTTGGACACAGCTCTTATTGTTAGGAGGTTCCTCTTGCTGGAGCCCTGACCGCCGGTAGCTTGTACCCTGTTCCCGATACTAGCGGACAACTGTTTCTTTAAATGTTTCTTCAAATGTTTCTTTATCTTTAAATGTTTTTTAAAGAAATAGTTAAAAATGTATTATACGAGTAATTTGTAAGGAAAATAAATAATTTGAAATCAATAAATTAAACTGATTACCACAGCCTTAGTTTCAAATAATTAATACTAGGACCACTTCCGCGGCAAACGAAAGCAAAAATCCCAAAACGAGTTAGTCCTAAAATAATGGAAATCATTACCCTACCCTCATACACTGTCATAGAAAATACACGATATGATACAAGACACACTGTCAGGCATAGATCAGTGCGGAAAACGCAAAAACCATATTTTTTTCATTGTATTAGAACATTATAAGCTTGATAGAGAGATATATGCCCATGTTGCAAGGCCTAAAACCCAATATAAGTATTGTTAGTCATAATGCTGAAAAAATCGAATCTAGAAAGGCATCAGAACAGATATGGCCATGACCTGAACCGGACTAAGTCTAGTTCGATGAGAGTGCACGTTCTATAACTGTTACCTAACGCATCTCAATTTAGTTTGACAGCTGCAACACGTCATAATGTGGGGAAAGGTCATTCTTTCGCATACCTAATGTATCTTGTTATTATGACAAAATAACGGACTTAAGAACGACCATTCCGGCGTAGTGGAGGTTGGTCAACAACGTATAAAAGGAGAAGAATTGATAAAAGAACAAATGTATACAACAGATATAGATAGTAGGATGAAGTATTTTATAAGTCCTGGTTTTTGCAAAGATATATTCAAAAAGCAGGACCCTAAACATTAAACGTTACTGAATATGCAACAGTTGTAAAATTCTGGGCCGAGTTACTCTAGATTGCCATTCAATACGCTTAGAGTAAGAACATACGGGACATCATAATTTATGTATGTATTTGGAACACAATCCTCATCCAGTTTCACCTTGTTCTTATTTACACTATATATATGATAAATGTATTTATACTATCTGTATTAGTCGTAATCTCAGGGTCGGCACTTGGGAAAATATTCTAAACAGTATATCAAGTTTCACCATCCTTCATGAATCCTTTAGCATGAATCACTAGAATGTTGTCTTAAGCCAAGGAAAAGGACAGTAAATGTGTACAACATGTATACACGTTCGCAGAGTTCGTTGCTCCACTTTCAGTTCTCGCCACTCGCATATTTGCAATCTGCACATAAACGAGAACCGTCTACTGAGTAGCCAGAGGCCAGTTAGTCTTGTCGTAGGAATGAATACTAAATTAAAGCTTATGGAGTTTAAATGGTTGCCTTTGGTTCTTAAATTACTGTTATTAATATTATAATAATTGTGGCGAAATCTATATCACCCAATAAATACGAACTAGACTGATGTATAATCCTACTTCGCGATATCAGTTTCCCTAGCGATTTTATTCTTTATTATGTGGTTAGCCTGTGTGTTGGTGTCAGAGTTTTTATGCCGCCCATGGACCTTTGACTTGACTTTACATGCCGTTGAGAAATGTACCTCAGTGTTACTGGTTTTCTTTTGGTGTTTTCCTTCACCGAAGCAAGTGATAATTATACAATACGCACATAATTCCTAAAAATAGGAAGAGCGTGTCTTGGGCCGTTCAGTGGCTCATCACAAAACGCAGAGCACAAAAGTGTATTGTCTGCCAATAAACTGCTGCGTAGCTTGACAGAATGTTACGAATGTAATTGTAGTGTTATTTTCAATAAATAAATTATTTACATACTGGCATTCTGCCAAACACCTCACTGCACTGCATCAGGCACCACACCCATCTGGTCAGAGATCCTCTCTTTACTAAAGAATACGAGAAACTCTCTACTACCTACCGCTCTGTTCATCATACTTCAAAATAATCTTTTGATTCTTTAAAAGGATTTAGAGGTTTCTGCACGTTTATTTTGTGCTCTGAGATAACATCTTTGTCTCTAATTTTATTCAGATTGATATTTGTCCTAGACTTTGGCCTCTACGTATAGCCCCCGTCATCTGACGTCAAATCATCTTAGACATGCGTATTATATCTGCATTGACGTCGAAAGTGAGACCAGTGCCGAGGTCGAGGATGTACTTTCACCCCTTACCCGCATTTCACGGATTTCGAGCAAGCCAGTTCTTGAAACCGGTGCATACGATCTTGAACTCTCTGTCGAACTATGGTAATCTTTAAATGTGCGCTTATATTCTTCAGTATTGTTAAAAATAAATATTTTTGGAATTTTAAACATGAGAAAGATTTAATTTTGCATTTCTTCTAAATTCTAAACGAGTGTCGATATTTTTGACATTAAATCAATAAACGGCTTAATTTCTACTTTCCAAAATATTTTTAGCAGATGTGTACAACTACTTTTATCGTATCCAATTAGTTTTGTCTATTGTGATTCGTATTTTCAACTTTTATTGTTGTACCTTTACGACTCTTTTCATAGCGCATATTACTTACGGGCCATTATATTTTATCATACTTTCCGAGCCTATGCATGACAACGCAAATCACTCGTATCGTCTATCATTATTTGTTACTCAATTCGTGATTCGACAAACATATTTACGTATGTAACCAATTTTATTCCCTTCGATTTCAGTCTTTCGTGCCACAAATTGCCCATACCCACCAACACCATGACATTGCGTTCATCGGTCATCGTGACCAAGACATGTTCTTGACCATACTTTTGTAGCCCACACATGACATGGCAACGCTTTCCTACGATCTCCCAAATTTTCGCGCGTATCCGCATGGTCACTGACCCTAGCCACTTCTCTTATTATACTATTTCTAAGCTCAGTGGTTTCCACAGTAACATAAAGTTATCCAAGTATACGTAATACGGCACATGACGTCGGCCCTACCGCTTTCTCCGCTCTCACGGCCAAAAGGTCGTCAATGCGAAAATGTTCGTATCTGTCGAGTGTCTCCTCCGGCTACATAGTGTGATTGCTTGCTTTTGATAGGTGCGAGACGTGCTCTATGAATGCTGTTTCAATCGAATACTTATATACTTTCAAATAGTTATCATATTAGAAGGTAATTACATTGTTGTGAAGTTTAAAGCAATGTGTGAAATTCTTGTAATACAAAAAAATTAAACTAACGAGGACTTGTACTGAATTAAGATGTAAGTAAGGGATGATTTCGAAACTAAAACAGGATATGTAATTATAGACGAGGAAAACAATGTGTTGAACGGACCCCAAAAATGAATGAGATAAGGTCAAGAAGACGACGTTGATATAACGTAATACAATGGAAGATAATACGCTCAGCTCGATCATGAACATAAATAATAGTCGTGTGAAGAACCCGCTAGGTCAAAGATGACACTTAGAAGTGACAGGTCACCTGGTTATCAATTGCGAACATCTCAGTGCTTCAACACTTTTCCTTTTTTGACTGATGCGACGTGAGGCTGATGAGAAAATTCTGATAGACTTTGTTGAAAAATGTATAAGTGATAGGACATTTTCTTTTACAGAAGGCGGTTTCCTTAGGTCAAAAGGATAGAATACGAATGAATTGCAATACCAGATTTACAGTAATTAACAAATATCTTTAAATACGCTGCAACTCATCTGCCTCAAAATTTGTAAAATGGAGCATTAGGCAATTGTACCTCTTCTGGTAAAGAAAAATGGAAAACCATTTTTCGCTCAACCTTGCCACGCTACTTTTTGTTTCGTGTCCTACTTAAACATCCTTATTGCCAGTTTTGCATACATGCATAAAATCTTTCTTATGAAGTTGGAAACCTACAGGTTAACAGGTTGAGCAAAGTCAAGTGACCAAACGATATTCATAACCACGCTCCCTCAAATGTTACAGGCAACATAGCTAATAAAGAAACAAAATCTTTCCTTAGGATTTGGAAAATAGCGCCAAATGACGAAACGTTTCAAAAAGTTTTATAATTCTTAAAAAAGTGAACAGATCCGTTAAAGGCAGCGACAATAGCTCGACTCATCACTTCCTATTCCGCCTCTCGCACTTGACGCTTCTGTAAAGAGGTGTGAACTTGTGGAGAAAGTCATGTTTTTATTGCTGTCACCTTTACAAGTTTAATTTCTCTTTCATTTCCTACCTTATGTCTATTCTCATTGAGTTCAGTTTCTATTTCAGTGACAGCATTGTTAAGTTTGTTACACAAATGTGAGAAATTATTTACATATGCGTTTGACTACATTAGTTTTGTTTAGTTGCGTTCGCAGATGGCTGGATTTTAGTTATGCGTGGAATGGTTGTGTTATGTCAATATTTTATGGGATATTGTCGTCAAGAGGTAAAGATGAGACTTGAAAGGTCTCCAGCATGGTAATTTGGAGTCGTTTTGTGTAAGCATCCTTATGTCTACCTTTGATGATCATACAAAGTCGAATTCTATAATGAAAAGCCAAACAGTTTTACCTTCAGTATGCCAAGAAACGTGGATTATTTAGAAAGAAAGAACTATATCAACATGCGTCTTGTCTTTTTTACACAATGCTCACGAGAAATTATATGCATTATAATTATTAGATAAAATCAGTGTGTGAAAGAAAACTTTACAAAATTAGAATCATAATAACAGAAAAACTGAAAAGTAAAATTCAGGCAACATATCAGGACCAAGTTAAAATAGTATTCGAATAAGGAAAGAAAAGCGCACATCAGATAGTGGTCTAACACTAAGCGATCTAACCGGCTACAATGATCTAAAAGAAACAAGTTTTTCAATACTTTCTACAAACATACATATAATAGCTTGTTATATAAATTAGAAACTGTCTATGGATGCCTTAGGAGACGAAATCAATGGATACGTTAAAATTCTGCATATGTTATTATTATTGTGTCTTGTGTAACATTTGTTTAAATTCTGCTGTTGTTTTAGCGGTCGCCAGAACTACTGCTGAACACAAGGTCTTGGGTCCAATTCCCAGGTGGGGCAGTGTTATTGGGTTTATCAGTTAGGATATTCTCAATAGCAGCCCTGAGTCTAGGGTGTAAACGACCGCATCACGAAGCCATCAACCAAGCATTCGGTACATCAAACTACTAACTTTACGCAAAAAATATTACTGGGAAACGACTTTCTTTTTGGGTTGAAAAATCATGTTTTGTTGTGGAACTCAATGTAACGCACCTAAAACATTGTGCTGATGGATGGATTGAATAGTACGGGGATCGTAGAGATGTTTTAAGTGAAAATTTTAGAAATAAAAAAACTTGTATTTAAAAAAAACTTGCCTAAAAGTTGGAACTTTGACCCCCAATATCTCCGTAACTAGAAGGTTTCCTGGTGTGGTGTAGAACAATAAAATGATCGCAATGATGGGGAAAACAAGTGCTTTACAGCTTCAGAGGTTTTCAAGGGGACTTAAACATAACTAGGAAAAGTGGATACACTTCTGCCTAATTAATAGGGGTTTACAGCCGTGACATTCGAATTCATTTTGGTAAACACATAGATAATGGCTATGGTCGTGAAGTTTCATGGGGGTTATGATATGAAATAAGATAATTTTGAACCGGTGGTTCATTCCCTAGGTAAAATTTCCAACAACAACGTATGTGAAGCAACCAACAAAAGCAAGAATTGTATTGCGATTGCAAACAAAATAAAAGAAACCATGTTTAATAAATTCTGGGCACTTGACAACTAGGTAAGTGGTAGGAGAAAGGTCACGATTCTGTTCAAGTGGCGTTGGAATTTCATAATAATATGCTATTAACGCATCATCGTACTGCTTGGAATGTGATGGGGTCAGAGGTTGGAACTACAATTTGTGATCAGATGTTTTTGACAGGAGATAATTTGCTTCTTGGACATTAGGTACTACAATCAAATGACAGGTGAATTAATGACAAGGACATGACTGATTAAATTACTGATTGCAGAGGACTACACAATAATGAGCAGTAACTTGTGATGTCTTAGTGGTTACGGATCAGACATACGACACGAGTTGTACAACAAGGAGACGCATTATTTTGTATAATTTTGATTCATTGCTACTGCTCTCAAAACGGTTAATGAAAACATCGTGGGAAAACTAACTTGTTCTAGATTGAAATTATCGAAGATATATTATGTAGCAATCCACAATGAGTTCAAGTGGCGGATCACAGCCCTTTGATAGGAAGACCTGTGTCCCAGCACTGGGAGAATTAGAAGCTGATAATGCCAACGCTACACAGCTAATTACAATACTATCTGACACGGAATTCCTGACTTAACCTCCAGATAAAAATAAAAGCAGAGATAATATCAAAATAAACAAAGACGCGCTTTTTACTGAACTATCTAATACAGTTGTGGCAGATGATACTTCCCATTGAGCGGGCGCTCAATGCGCGTACGCGGCATTCGCACGGTTGCGCAAGCGGTTCATCACTGCTTTCCCATCGCTACTACGACTAATATAACGTACAGACAAACAAGCTATTTGGTTTACAAGTTATTTTTTTCTACTACACTGCCAATATTAATTTTAATGTGGACTCTACTACTTCCTATCTTAAGTGTGCTAAAGAATGTATATAAAAGATTTCACTATTTATCACACCCGGAACATTATTTAGGAGAATTGCAAGGTAGCTATTTCAATAATATTTTCCTGACCGAATTGCGGTCACGACACCCATCATCCGGTCATCTCAAAGGAGATTAGATTTTAGTATATCTTCAAGAGATATAAGATTTTAAACTGTCTTGGTCACTTACATTATCATTAGACTAGATGGCGCTGTGTGTAATGTCGAGCGATATTTATTATTATTATTATCTCTTTATTCATTTCTATACTTACATGTAAATTACATTTTTAAATATTTCTTAATAAAACTAAATAAAAAAAAAACATTTAAAAATATAAAAAACAGTAGCCCACTAGCGCTGGGAACAGGGTCCGAGCTGCCGGTGGTCAGGGCTCTTGAGAGAGGAACCTCCTAACAATACGTGCCGTGTCAAGAAGTACTGCTTTCTGAATCAAGCAAATATCCCGTTTCTAGTATTATTATTATTAATACTAGAAACGGGATATTTAGCATGTTTACTATTTGTTGTTATGTTTGTGTTTGATAATATCTTTAGATCTTATCAGTGCACAGAGCATCTCATATTTGCGCGGAAACAAATGAACATTCTGTTCTTTTGTTCTCAAAGTTCGATTAGACGGCAATTCATCACATCCGGCGAGAGATCAAAGAGCTACCTTTATACCAAATAGTTTTGTTTACTGTGCAATCTGTTAGTCTTGTGTGAGAAATTATTTTATCCGTGAAACGTCAAGACGTAATATTTGGGCAGTTGAACGAGAATTTCTGATTGGTTGCGCTACATAAAATGATTTGATTCATTGAAAGGTTTGACTTGATAGATTTATTGTTTGAATTTCTACGTTTTTATAGCTTGAGAAATTGTTAATGTCGTTTGGATGTGCCTATAAAACGATAAATAAAACAAATATTGAGACGTAAACGAATTATGTCCGTATTCGTTCATAGCCGGTTGAAAATGAAAAAAAAACTAGTAAATCGCCTAAGTACTGTTTTGACTGTAATGCTACTCGAAATATAGTTCGATGCTATAACGAATCAGCTAATTAATCTAGGTCAATTTTGGTCTTGAAAAAAACTGCTCCAATTATTGAAAAAAATAAAAAAACTAAAAAGATCATTTAACCATCTTATTAATGGCGTAAAACAGTCTGCGAATTGCTGCTAATTTGAATCAATCATACTTGGGAAATCTGTAATTTTCCCATTTAGAATACTGGCATGGTTTTTATGTGTATAATTGATGGCGTGCAATGGCCGGGCGGTATTTACAACATTTTTATTACTTGTAATTATAATTATCTTCAGATGTTGTAAGTACTGTTATATAATGTGCTGTCTGTAATGTTGCGCACTGGGAGGATGGTACTTTTATTGCAGTTATGAGAAGTAATGAAGAAGAAGGTATAGAATTTGGAAATGTCGTACTTGCAGTAATAGAAAAATCTTTGTAGGGTTACTGTACTCGCTCAATTAAATATGTGTGATAAGTAGCGATATAGGTATCAATTCTTTTAATCATCAAAGCTAGTGTATAAACAAAACTCATGAGCAGTCTCATTTCAACGGAAGGAAAACTCATCAAATAAAGAAACATGGAGCCCGTAGATTCAAGTCTGGATCAAAAAATATTTTGGGCCGAATCAGTTTTACCGAAATAATTCTTACATCAATAATGCTTTTAGCTTTTTACGCCTGTTTTCACCGACATCCCCTATACTACCACCTACGTACGGGACCCTTAGCTTAAAAGCTCCTCTAAATTAGCCCCTAAATAAATTTTTGTTTCACCACCATTTCCATCACTTAGCTAGGGGACTCATAACTAAGTGACGTTTTGTTCTCGATAGTGGTGACTGATTCGTTTTTGAATTTATCGATACTCTGAAACATGAGTTTTTTTTATTAAAATCTCATAAATAAACACCTAAATGGATACAGTTATTAATTAATCATGGTCTATTATCAATATCATTATGATTTCATTAAATTTTTCATAAATTTTAAATTTTCTTGAACAATTACTCTGTGCGTACATTACGATACCTTGCGTATTATCTGTGGTCTATTACTGATTTTGTTTTTGACACGTCTGGTCTTATGTAATCCATAGTCGTGAGATATGAAAATGTTTGTTGTGCGTTCAGCGTCGCGTATCGTTAATTCGAGATTTTCGTTCCTTTGTGGACATACCGCTTCCTATTCCTAAAGAGCTCTGCATCATCTTCACCTTACATAATATAATAAATTTAATTTTACTTCATGTTTTATTTTGTAATAATCGTAACAATGTTTAAACAGATTAATTTCATAATTTTAACTAGTTTAAGGTGTTGTGCTTTCAAAATCAAAATCAAAATCAAAATCAAAGCATTTATTTCAAGTAGGCCAGTTACAGGCACTTTTGAATTGTCGAAACAAAAATGAACATTTAATGTAGCTACAGTCCCAGTCACAAGACATAAAAACTGTGAAAGTACTGTAGTTGCCCATTCCCTAGCGTAGATCTCTATGGAGAAGAACGGGCAAGAAACTCCATGGACACTCTTTTAAATCAAAATATTGTTACAAAATCTTGGTTACATCAATCATGTTGAGATGGTATATTATGTGAGAACAATGTAGCAAGATTTGCACGATAAAAGTGTCCATAGCAAAACAAAAACAAAATACAACCCAAAAACAAAATAATTAATTCAAATAAACCATGGCGACTAAGACATGACCAGTCACAACTGACAGCGCCCGTTCACGAACATGACGCATGGATCAGCACCATTCAGCTCAACCATTTTGAAGGGAACTAAATGGTCCGACACACGCGCCACCATCAGCGAGACATTTGAGTGAGCATGACATACTCATAACCGCCAGGGCACATTCAAGTCAAAATAATAAATAAAATAAAAACGTAGGTTTCCAGCGAATGATAGCATTCTAGTACATAGCACTCACACAATATGGAATATGAGGTTATATAATACTAAAGAAATTGAATTTATACAATGCAAAGATAGTTGTACAATCTTCAGCAGCTCCAACAACACAAATTAGCGCTATCCCTTTATGCGCCCCTGTCCTTGTGGAGCAGGACCGGCATTGACCCAAGCATTTTTATCAGCGATATAATCGACCAATTTGTAATATGCTTGCTTACACAGTGTGCGTTTGATGCATGTTTTAAATTTGGTTTCATTTAGTTCAAGAATGCTTTGTGGAATTTTATTATAGCATTTCAAACAGTACCCCATGAAAGACGAGTCTACTTTAGCGAGTCTGAAGCCTGGCTGAACTAATTGGTCTCTATTTCTAGTACTGTAATTGTGTCTGTCACCTCTTTTACTAAAAAGATGCAGATTTTTCCTGACATACATTATGTTTTCATAGATGTATTGACAACATACAGTCATGATGTTAATTTCCTTAAACAGTTCCCTTAGAGAATCGCGCCTACGAAGATTGTATATGGCTCTGATGGCTCTTTTCTGCAGAATAAATATAGACTCAATATCAGCAGCCCGTCCCCACAGCAAAATGCCGTAAGACATTATGCTATGGAAGTAACTAAAATAGACTAGTCTAGCGGTATCTACATCAGTGAATTGACGGATTTTCCTAATGGCATATGCTGCTGAACTTAAGCGCCCCGCAAGAGATGTTAAATGAGAACCCCATTGAAGCCTTGAATCAAGCGTAAGCCCCAGGAAAACAGTTTTATCTACGAATTCGAGTTTCTCTTTATTCAATATTATCTCACAATCACTACTTTTAACATTCGGTAAAGCAAATCTTATGCATTTAGTTTTTTTTTCATTTAATGCCAAATTGTTTGCTGTGAACCAATTATGGACTTCAAGTAAGGCATTATTCACGTCATCTAGATTTTGGGCTCGTCTATTTATCTTAAAAATTAAGGAAGTGTCATCGGCAAATAATACCATATTTTGAGGTTGGTTTTTCAGTAAATAGGGTAGATCATTTATATATACTAAAAAGAGGAAAGGACCCAATATTGAGCCTTGCGGAACCCCCATTTTTACTTTCAAGCCCTGTGAATTAACACCATTTATTTGAACATATTGCAGTCTATCACATAAATAAGATTTTACCAAACTAAGTGCAAGTTTACCTAGTCCGTAATGCTCAAGTTTCAAAAGCAATGTGTCGTGATTTACACAATCGAATGCTTTGGAGAGGTCACAAAATATTCCTACAGCGTCTTGGGACTCTTCCCACGCCATGAATATGTGCTTTAATAAGGTTACACCGGCGTCAGTTGTACAACGTCCCTTGGTGAAGCCATACTGTTGATCGTGTAAGATTCCGTTGGTGTTGAAATGATTGAGCATCTGATTAAGCATTACCTTTTCGAACACCTTACTAAAAACTGGCAACACGGATACAGGTCTATAATTATTAGTATCTTTACTATCCCCGGATTTGAAAAGCGGTATGACTTTACTGTATTTCATTAAATCAGGGAAAACTCCTTGGTCTACGCACAAATTAAAAATTAAAGCTAAGTATGGAGCTATAGTCTCAAGTATGGAAGTACAAACTTTGATAGACATTCCCCATAGATCTTCGGTCAGTTTGATTTTTATTTGCCGGAAAGCTTTAATAACTGTCATCGGGTTTATGTGTTTAAATTTAAATTCAGCCTGGCATCCAGATACATTCGCCTTCAATAAACCGATTGAGACTTCAGAAGAGGAATTTAGAGCCTCCGTAGTTTTTAACGGTATATCGGTAAAGAAATTTACAAATTCCTGAGCTACTTCCTGATTAGAGCTTTTAGGACCACATACTGTATCTAATGTATAGCTAGTATTACGTACTTTCTTCCTGTTAGTCTCGCTATTTATGACTTTCCAAACTGTCTTAATTTTATTTTCTGCTGTTTTAATCTTGTTGCTAATGTGCAGGGCTTTGGCAATCTTGCAAGAATTTCTAAAAATTTTTGAATACTTAGCAACATAGTTGTTAAAAGTTTCAGTGTTTACATAAGGCTTAAGGCCATAAAGCTCAAATAGTGTTTCCCTACTTTTTCTGATACCTCTAGTTGCCCAATCACTAAATATAAATTTAGGGCAAATGCTTTTGGTCTTCTTTTCAAAAGTTTTATTGAATTCAGTGTGAACAATTGAAAAGAAATGATCATAGAATTGATTTATATTAATATTGTCATGGCTCATAACACTTAACTTGTTCTGTAGGGAAATATTGTACCTATTTAATTTACTAGAAGTTATAGGTCTAAATTTAATATCAACTTTTTGCAATGGTGTATTACACCTGAAAGTTACAGTTTGTCCGCTATGGTCAGACGGCAGACTATTTACTACGGCTCTATCTAAGTATTCACAATCGCAGAAAACATTATCTATACAAGTAGCAGAAGAAGGCGTGACTCGAGTGGGTTCTATAAAAACGTTAGTCAAGTCAAATGACTTAAAAAGATTTAATAACCGACTGCTATTTGAATTATCTTCCAAAATATTGATATTGAAGTCACCACAAATAATCGTAGATTTATTACTGGCTGTAAGTTTTGCCAGAACATCTTCCATTATTGATTCAAATAAGGAAAAGTTTTGATAGTTTGGGGGTCTGTACACACACACAATTATATGCTTATCTAGCTCAACACAGGACAGTTCGACGCAATGTTCAACCGAAAGACCTACTATGTCAGCACGTTGCTTATATTTAACACAATTTTTCACTAATATTAGGGAACCTCCACGCAGCATAGATTTACGGTTAAAGCAGCTACCCACCATATAATTCTCATAATTAATAAGCATTTGGTAATTTTTTAACCAATGTTCAGAAAAGCAAACAATGTCAAACATACTTTTCTCTAAATACAATTCAATTTCTAATAATTTGGAAGAAATGCCTTGGATATTTTGGTGGAATAATTTTAAAGAGTTCTGCTGAGGCCCTTTTTTACGAACTAATGAAGTGCCAGAAGATACTTTGCTGTTGGTAGGATTAACAATATTGTTAATGGTACCTTCTGTTGTCTCACTTCCTAGTTTAAATTAATATTAAGATCTGGAGAGAGCCCCGAGACTCCCGATCCATCGCCAGACAACATGATCCTATCATTCCTAAGAGCTAATTGAGAAGTTTCCACGGTGACATATGGTTCCTCCTCAGTACAAAGTTTGTAAACATCAATAGCACTAATGCTATATTTATTTAAGGTCACCACCTGTTCATTAGTATTAGTACTAATAGTCGCAGTATCAATAATAGAACTAAACTTAGACATACTACTTATGTCTGTGTGAATATTAAAAGCTAATAGCCGAGCTATTTTGTGTCTACAACTAATAGGTAGATACACTTTACCCCGCGTCGATCTAAGTTTATCAACAAAAGTGTTAATATCAAGAAATATAAGTTTGTCACTATAGTGACCTACTAAAAAATGTATGTATTTGTTTAACATGTGAATATAATCGTTTTTCCTACTACTTACATTTTCAAAATATGGAAAAGCACACAAAATGACTTTTTTACAATTTAACTTTAACAACTCAGAAACATAGTCAGTGATGTCTTCCTTTTTAACCTTTGAACTATTCCCAACACATATAGTAATGGTGGTACTAGGATCACAAACACTTTTTGTTACAGATGCCATGACCTGTTTGTAGGTTGACCCTGGCATACAATTGTTTTGGGTACAATAACTCAGGTTATTACTAATTAATTTACCTAGCCCCTTACCTATACTGTCAGAGAACATAACTGAATGATCACAAACATTACTATTTGATGAGACAAAATTACCAAACTCAGGCAAACTATCATATAACTCAGGCTGTACCACGTGTAAATCATCTTGTGTTATATTAATTGTTTGTTGATTTAGAGTGCTGTCCCGAGGCAAATTCTCAACCTGGTATGGGTCCTCCATTACCTGAGGCTGGATAATATCATGGTTGGTAACTGTCTGGCAACTACATTGACCCATTACCAACTCATTTGCCGCATAAATATGTTCCCTAATTTGGTTTTGAGAAATCTTATACCTACTAGAAAGGGAACTTAGTGAATCCTGAAGTACCTGAATTTCAGACTGCAACTGCTGAGTATCAATTTCATAAATTTTTATACTGTCCTCTAATTTTATTTGGTAATTATTTAACTTATTAACTAAATCAACACGCTCTTTCCTCAGTGGAATATATTTGGAAAAGCGTTTATGTTGTTTCCTAAATTGATTGCATTTTTTAATAATTCTGTTTAATTTTGCATATTTTTTAATCTTCCTATTGCTAACTATAAAATTCTGTTTGAGTAAGGAATCTTCAGTCAGGTCAATAGTTATTAAGGAAGGGGGGTTACAATTACTATTTAATAATTCATTATATAAGAGGTTTGTTTCTATAACCTGAGTACTTTCTCTTTCTTTCTGTAATTTAAATATACAATTATTGGCATGAATTAAGTCATTTTCCAGGTCCCTAATTTTAAACAAAGCCTCCTCATACAAGTTACTACAATTTGTGAAACCATCCGTGACCACCTTCAGTTGATCCCGTTCATCAACAACGTCCAAGTATTGCTGATGTAGGTCTACTAGCTCCCGTTTTAAGCTTGAAATTTTGCCATTTACTTTATCGACTTCCACCTCACTCTCTTCTCTCTCCTGTAACAGCTGTTGGACTTGGAGGTTGGATTCTTTGAGTTCTTGGAGGGCCGTTCTCAATTTTAGCTCCATATCCAGGGCAGTAGCCTTGCGGGTCATCACAGGCATGGTTTCAGGATTGGTTACTGAAAATTAGAAGTATAGAAGCGGTGAGAACCTATAGAATAGACCAATAAAAGAAAGTTAGCGGTGAAAGGGGAGAAAAAAAAAAAAAAAAACTAGTTAGTTAGTTAGTTATGAGATTAAATGAGGTAGGCTGCTCTATTAACTTTAAAAGTAATCTAATACAATGTATGTAATTGAATCTATGTAGATTTCAATGGTTTTATTATCTTAGGTATTTACTTTTCATGTGGGTATGTTGCATAAAATAAATAAAAGTTTAAACTGATCTTATTATGTTAATAATTCAACACAGTAATCCACAGTAATGATCCTAGGCGATCTATCTATGAACTCGTATTGATTATATCAATTTGAAAATAAGAACAGAGACGAAACTACTATGTTTTGTTGCTAAATGACCGGTTGTCAACAAAGAGATTTAGAACCAGTACAGGGTAATAAATCAGCAAAAACTAATACTAAAAATTGGCATGAAAGTAATTTAGAGTTAAAATGACGTTTGTGTGCTGTTTTTAAATAAAAGTAAACAATACTTCCCCTGAATTATCCGTACACATCCGTGGTTGAAACGTCAGCTGTTGTTTTTAGGTTACCGGTATCCTTGTATTACCGAAAACTTCATTAATTATCAGGATAACAGTTTTCCTGAGTATTTACGCATTTACGATGCGTTTCACATATTAATTACACCTTAATTTAACTTATTTACTAATTAAATTTAATTTTAAAATACGGATCGAAAATTTTACATGTCACTCGGGCAGTGTTGCCACTTTTCTTTCACTTGGTTATTGTATTTTCATATTTTGTACAATCAATGCATCCAATTACATGGGGAACCTTGCAATATTATAAAACCCCATCTTCACTTAACTTATTTCTCACTGGTTTCAATAAACTTGATATACTCCGGACATAGAGTTACTATAATTGCTGCAAACACTCTTTTTATTATTCGACTTCAAGTAGCCACACTGATGCCACCCATGTCTGCCACGGCCAACAAATGGTTACCCGTAGCATAAAAACTCAATGCTATCAATAACTGTTTTGATAGATATATAAAATTATTTCTGAAAAAATAAAATGTTTTCATTGTAGGAACCATACAGACAATATCAATTAATAATAGGTTATAAGGTACCTACCTGCTTAACAAGTGAATGGTAGGTAGGTAAATTGATAAAGTATTGTCAACAAAAAACCATGTTACTACGAAAAAGTACCACGAGGTGTAATTTATTTTAAGAGCAAGGGACATGTAAAAACTTGCGTGTGTTATGTACTCACCTATTATCAGGAAATTCTAAGGCGAGTTTAATCTTTTCCAAAAAATATAACACTGAAGCTTTACTTAACCTATATCTCCTTTAAAAGTCAGTTTCATCATAATTGGGTCGTTTCCGATATATTTTTGGTCTGCGGCTGTTTTTACGTTTATAGCATTGAATATTGTAGAAACAGTTTCTAAATTTACAAAAAGTTCGTTGAGACCAGAATCCATCTTTGTGTTTTGGGAGATCATTTACTTAGGTGCCGGTTTATGGGCTGGAATTTCGACCTCCTAAATTTAGGGGACCTTTTAGCGTTTAAGTGACCCCTAAACGTCGGTGAAACAGAAACCATCCCCTATCGGTCCCCTATCTATGTTTAGGGGATCCCATAAACTTAGGGGATGTCGGTGAAATCGGGCATTAGTTTCTTACTGTTAAGGGAGAGCAGCGGTGGCCCAGTGGTGGCGGCCCCGACTTACGAACAGTAAGTCGTGGGTTCAAACCCAGACAGGCGCATTACTTTGTGTAATTTATTTCATCACCGCTGCTCTCAAAACGGTGAAGGAAAACATCGTGAGGAAACCGGC
Organism: Xestia ashworthii; assembly: GCA_950022955.1. Lineage (NCBI taxonomy): Eukaryota > Metazoa > Arthropoda > Insecta > Lepidoptera > Noctuidae > Xestia > Xestia ashworthii. The sequence goes on from OX465552.1 coordinate 23,432,833, forward strand.
ATGTCCTAGAACCAAAAATTCGAAGACATGTGACATCTACCAATCCGCACTGGGCCCGCGTGGTAGATTATAGCCCATTCCCTCTCATTGAGAGGAGGCCGTGTCCCAGCAGTGGGAACATTATAGGCTGATGATGATGATGATGATGAAGAGAGATCCATCAAAGTCACTAAAAAATAATACCACAGGTTTTCAGAGTTTAAGGCGTACGTTCAGTACGCCTTGAGCAGCAGCTAAGGACTCTAGATTTGGTTACTGGCAATATGGTCGCCCCATATTACATCATACATGGGACTTAACCATAATTGACGAAATGTGTAGCTTTGTACTATTAGGTACACCTTTGCCTTACGCTTCAGGGATTACAGCCGTGATGTTATGTTATGAACCTTGAGTGTTTTAATAAAAGACTTACTCGAGACATCTGTGCAAGAAGTGCAGGAAGGCTGGGTCGTCTGACCGCACGATGGTAGTCAGCGTCCTCGTACCAGGGCGGCGCTTGCGACCCTTCGAGTTGGTGATGCTACGTGGTGAGCCTTTTGAGTCTAGTGGACAAAATGGTTCAAGTTAGAGCGTTTGACAGAGTCACTCATAGAATTTCTTTAATTTATGCAGGTTTTAATACGAAACTTCAGAATGAGATTCAACACCCACCAAGAGCAGTTTGAAATTAGTTCATCTAAAAACGATGAAATATTAATTTGTTAATATAATTTGTTTAATTGTTTGAAGTGCGAGGTTCTTCAAAGTTACCATCCTAGGGCCAACTTTGTTTCAATGTTGAGTTACCTTGGAATACATTGTAGGTCCAAAATTGAACTTACCAAAGAACAGTCGCTTCCTTGTGGCATGTAACAGCAGGTCTGGGGGAGGTGGCCCGAGCAGCTCCATGATGCACGCCAGCTGTTCCGACTCGTTCTCACCCGGGAACAGTGGGTAGCCCGTGTGGAGTTCCGCTAGGATGCATCCTAGGACCAAAGTTAAACACAATTAGGAAATAAGTTTATTTATGGACATATAACTCAAATTTTCTTGCCGTTAGTTACTTAATTATCCTCCTTTCTGTGCCGTATGTTTTATTTGACGCAGTATTCACCCTCGTTTATCGCACTACCATCTATCAAAAAATTCATCCATACTTTTGTATTTTTCAAATTTAACAGATCCGTCCATATATGTAGATGTCACTCAATCCTCCGTTTACATACCCAAAACATAAACCATTTACGTCTTAACCATGGGACAAATCTCTATGTCATCCAGCATCATATCTTTCTTTATACGGGTTTTTTTTTGTTTGACCCCTCCAGAATTCTTTATGCTGTCTTTTTCTGGGTTACCTGTACTATCTATTGTTTTCTATCAACATTTTCTACTTCATTATGAGTCTTTCGTTTCACATGGATGATCTTTACTAACGAGATGCAAGTTTTAATTTATTCATTCCATACTTACGATTACGATCATAAAACCATCGTAGCACATAACATTATGACAGTTTCATCTATTGAGACTATGGTAATTGGTATTCTTTATTGCACACAGAATAAAAAAAATATCCACACAATTAAAATATTTAGCTTATGTGCAACGGCGTGGTAATGTTTTGTTTTATATTCCTTTCATTTGAGACTTCATAAAAAATATACTTCTTCGGCAGAGATGTGCTACATAGGAAACCCGCATTTCACCATTGCAGATATTTATTGTATTTGAAGACTAGCTTATTGCCATGGACAGGGCTTTCATGATTCCAGACAACGGATGTTACTGAGAATTTCCTGACCCACTTTACTCGACCTGGGAATCGAACTCAAACTTCATGCCGCAACCCATGGAGGCAGTACAAGGCAGACCCACAAATTCTCATATAGCTCTCACAAGAACCCAAATTTCAATGAAAGTCACCGTCGTAAAAAAATCAAGTGCTTACGCATCTTTCAACCTGTTCCCAGGTACAAAGATACGTCTCTTGTTACAAAACGAGTCGTTATCGTAACGAGTACCGACCGGTAGGTAACATCCATCATCAGTTGCGTAAATACTACATTCTTTCGCGTCGATATCTGCTGTGCGAATCGCGAGGTCACCTTTCTCCCTCACTTTCTACAGCAAAGGATTATGGCATGCTTGCGATTTTGTCTATGGAAAGCTCTGCTTCGAATTTGTGATCATGTTTCGTCGATATTTATGCTTATGATTGTTTGGGGTCAATTGCTGCTGGAATATCGTTTAGCGTTACAATATTGGAGCATTATCGTTGCTTTAAGGTAATGTTAAGCGTTACTTTCTCTAAAGTGTCGTGATTTAAGGTTTCAATTTCATTATTAGTAGTCATAAGTAACTTTCGGCTGTCGCTACATTTAACGTTATGAAGCCTGTTTATTTGTCTATGTACTTTACTTATCTCTTGTTTTGGCTTAAACAGGTTTCGATCTGTTTCTTGTGCGTTAAGTTTCATTTTTTTTTTGTGATAGTGACAGGACTTTTGAAAATGTGCGTGCCAAGTAATGTTTTTAGATCTCAGCCGCTGCTCCTGTCGTGTGTAGCAAACCTAAGCTTCCATTACCCAGATAATCAGTAGTAATATTTATAACCTCTGAATCTCACTTCATTGCCTTTGTCTCTTTCTCTCTATTCTAGAACAGTAGAAAGAGATGCAATTTATGATTACGTGATTTTTATGTAAACATAGAAATCACTATAAATAGCATTGCTTTGTTTGTCAATGGCCATCCGTTAAAACATTTTTAGAGTATTTATCTATGATGCAATTTCCGCTTTGTGTGGTATTGCTTCGTCCCAATTCTTTAGTACTTTCCGAAAAGAATATTTATTGAAAACGCTTATTAAAACATTACATAAGGCTTTTAAACTGATAGACCTCAATGCCTCAATTGATCTGTTACGTGTAGTAATTATATTTGACACACACAGTGTTTAACAAAGCATGGTTTTCTTTTTGTTGCCAAATTAATAACAGTGTCAATTTTACAGTGGAGATATTTTTGACATTTGTGTTGCATGTGGGTTGTTGATGTTACGATAGCATTTTTTATTTCTTTACCTTCAATTGGCATTTATAAATGGTAATGAGCTTCAGACTACAGTCATTCGTTATATTAATTTATGAGATTATGGGAGTAATTAAAACACGTAATTAGGATATTCACTTTATACGTATAAACGTTTAATAATCCTTTATATTTTGTTTGGAAGCAATGCGTCTTGTCGCCCTCTATCGCTCTACTCATTCCCATTCGTCCCGTTTTAAAGAAACATTGCCATCTCCGACCTTTCAGCAGGTATTAAATCGGAATAACATCACATAACACTAATCAAAGCGCCGACTTGTATTGACGACGAGTATCTACTACTCGCCTACTTTTAGAATTTCAAAGAATCTTTGTTTAAACCGTAAAACTCACCCATACTCCACATATCAATCGGGGTCCCGTACTGCAGCCCGAGTATGACCTCAGGGCTCCTGTAGAACCGGGACTGGATGTAGGTGTAGACACGCGCGTGCGTGTAGCAGGAGCTGCCGAAGTCTATCACTTTGATGGAGGAGCTGCCTCTCGCTTTGAGGAGGATATTTTCCTGGAAGATTAAGATATTTGGCTTGATTAGTTACTGATGACGATGTTTGGCTTTTTCGGGAATAAGATAGGAATTTTCAGGCTCCGGGAGGCTCAACCTACCAGTCATATTAAAATACAAAACAGGTCAAGCAAGCAGTTGTCTGCCAGATAACTTATTTGGAACTTATTAATTGAAGGATGAAGCAAAAAAAAAATAGGAAAGATAAAAATAAAACTTCACTTATTCAGGACGAAAAGTTAACTCAAGCCTTTGATTCTCTTGAAAAAGGATTAAAAACCGAATTTATTAACTCTACTACCATTCATAACAAATTCCCATGCATGACCTCTCAATAAAAAAGGTCTAACGAAGCCAAGTGATTTCTGATCCCAAACCAAAAATAGTAGACAAGAGGACTCACCGGTTTGAGGTCACAATGTATGATATTCTCTCCCTCGAGCAACCTGAGACACCGCAGTAGTGAGCTGGTGAACCTCCTGATAAGGCTGAGACTAAAGCCTTGGTAGTTGTTCTTTTTGATCAGCTCGTAGAGATTGATACTGGAAAGACAAAGGACAATGGTTAAGCCCATCATAATTATTTTTGCCGGGGTATTTTTGTGGAAAAGCACTAAGGCTTTTTTTTTTTTGTTTGTTGGCTACCCTGGCGCTTCTTAGGTTTTTAGCTTAGGTGTTTAGTGTATTTAGAACATTTTTACTTCCTCATAAAATCTATATAAGTACTCATTGTGGATTCATGAGGCTTCCTAGCCTTAGTGCTTTTCCACAAGGTTGATTACGGTAATCTGTCTTAATGGAAACCATATTATTTACGACGATACTGCGTCATTACAGCTGATATTTTACTTGAACACTTGTAGTTTATTATTTATGTCTACCAAAGAGCGTATCTTCTTGGTTCTTATGTTCAATGAACAGAAGTCACTTTTCGTGTATAAATTATACTGAATTTTAATGCAGTTTTTGATGCATTTATTCCTGACGAAAAAATCCTTCAGGAATTAAATCGTCACACTCTGCAAAACTTCAAAAGATTATCTTAATGTTTGATCAAGTCGTAAAAATCATTCAAAGCAGGCAGTAGTGTTTTTACAAAGCGTCTAAATACATAAATGTTAATAAATCGCACCTCATGAGCTCAAAACTGATGCACAAATGGTTCCTAAAATAGAAGTAGTCCAGCATATGGATGACATTGTGCGCTTGGTCCTTATCCTTCAGCCTCAGGTGGTCTAACACCCTAACTTCCACCAGCGCCTGATGATGGAACCGCTTCTTGTTCCTGATTATCTTGATGGCCACTTGGGTCCCTGTGCGGTGGTCTTGCGCCCTGATGACTTGGCCGAAGGATCCCTTGCCGATGACCTCGAGGATCTCGTATCTGTAGGCTATGTGGTCGTGGATTTGCTGGAATAAAAGATATGGGGACACTGTTAGTTGGGTGATTTTGGTTGATTTACTTGCTACTAAAGTACCAGCCACACTTAGGTGACACCCACGCAAAACGAATCTAAAAGCGTGGAAGTATTTAATGTTTCGAAAGGCACGCGTCTATTCCTGCCAGTTTTATACGTACACCTCCTTACAAGTTAGTTGTCGCAGTCGGGGCGAGTCAATTTCTTCTCGCAACGAACGCGAGATTCAATTTAACTTGACTAGAGCTTATTTTTTAGTCCATAAGTAGTTAAGTCGTTACCTCATAAAGAGATGTCCCTAAAGAGTTTTCTTGGGTTTTCTTTTTGAAAAACTCAGTATGGAGTAAACTCGTCTGCCTTAAAGTAAGATAGCTATCGTTTGTTAGGAAACTATATTTTACTTCAATATTAGAGATTTTATCTAATGGCCAACGACGGTATCGCAGCCAATAAATGACCAAACGTTTGGCATCTCAATGGTGTGTCCGTACCATATTGGGACTAAATAATAAATTCTTCCCTCGTAAACTGTTGGTATTGGAAGGTTAATAGGAACCTAGGCAGTTTCATTGTATCAGTCTATCGGTTTAGAGACTAGTCATGGCGGTATTACATTAGGAAATCCTCAATAAGATGTTCCGGGGTCAAAAGCGATAATTCTTTTTGAAACCTTTTAATAAAAAGCTCAATGATTTGTGTGGTTAGTTAGTAAATCTCCGAAAAACATAGGACTCCTGTAAATTGAGATATGTCCATGGACTTTTTTTGTTATTAAAATAAAAGAATCTTTATTGACAAGTGACGACTAACAAACATAAGTGTATCCCCTGACTCTGCCATGTACAAGTAGTTCCTGTATCACAAGAGCCAGGCTTCTCAATTTACAGAGAATATAATAAAGAAGCGATAGACAGAATTTTTATTTTGGGAACAACTCGTCCTACATTGTTGCAAATTAATATTGTCCAAGTATTAACCTATCTCTCTTAATTATCCACGTATGTATAGGTATCACGGAAATTAACAACACAGTTTTGAAGCAAATTGACATATTAATTGCCTAAAAGCCTATTACGCTTTCCATTAGCGTTCAGGCTTAACAGCTGATGACATACATATCTATATTTCAGGGTTCCGCACCCGAAGTATAACCATATAGTCCGTCTGTCCGTCTGTCTGTGTACCGGGCTGTATCTCATGAACCGTGATAGCTAGACAGTTGACATTTTCACAGAATGTGTACATATACACCGTGTTTCCGGACGATATCCATAAACTTCAACCGGTCATTGTACTCATCATTATGAACAACTTTTACTATGGGACCAAACCCTAAATCGCGAAAAATAAATCAGCTGTTCCATACATTTTGTCGAGTTAATGCGAAAAGAATGTTGTATGAACAATATCATACAACAATCTTTCCGCATTAACTCGAATACGGTACCTGTTAACGGTATTAATTTAATACCGTCAACAGGTACCGTATTCACTTTAAAAATAAATAATTAAATTAAAATGAATACAAAATACGTGTTTTTTGCCGTTTTGTTTAATGTTGTATAAAAAAATGGTACGGAACCGACTCGTACATGACCAGTTTTTTAAAAGCAACTTTTTTAAGGCCACCGTAATATGATTACCAATGAATTCAAAAGATTAGGTAATTAATTCCTGAAAGCTGGTGGCTAGGGACAACGTTTTCGAACGTTGTAAAAGAAATTCCTCCGGATAATGTTTCATTGCTTGGGTTTCGGGCTTTCGAACAATTCATTTAGTACAGAATCGTCTCTTTCAATTCCTATTTCGTTATCCTATTTAAAATTCCATTTGAGTATTTTTTTACAGGCATCAGATCCGTATTTTATTCATACAACTTTTTTTTTGGAATTATTTGGATAAAAAGGCTTTGGGTTTTAATTAAACTTCGGCTCAGAGTTTTTCAATACAATAAGGGTTTTTTTATAATGGAACGGAATACATGTAAAAGGTAGAATTAAACTGTTACAAATGAAAGCCTGGCAAGAGGTCATTGAACTCATCATTATGAATAACTTTTACAGATGAATCACGCCAGAATAAAAATCTGTTGTTCTCCTCTATACCCTATTATAGATATAGATCGGGATCCCATCCTATACCTAGGTATTGACGTGTAAATAAAACATAAAATTAATGTAGAAGCAACTTATTTTTCTGGACTGTTCCTAACTTTAGCTCTTACTCATATAATGGACATTTGCTTCTAGGCATGTAGTCAAACACCCACGCCAGTGACGAAAATTGAAACGCATCTGAATATTTGGATCGATACGTTTTGAAAAACATTGTAGTTTCCTGATTTCCTCACCTTATTATAGCTGCCGTTCTCGTCATCGAACCCACAGTTGTTGGGCAGGTTGGCCCTAGCCTGGACCTTGTTGGACTCCAGCCCCAGAAACCACACCTCCGGGTATTTCCGCACCTCATTTCTCTCCCATTCTGATAGTCTTTCGCCGTACAGCTTTAGTGCTTCTGCAAAGAAAGAGAGAATGAAATGTCGTATATGGTTCTCAAATCCATAAATAAGTTTCTGGAGAAAAATTCGGACATATGAAGAAAATTTCGGAAGTTTCTTTCCTTTGAATTGTGTAGTATATTAATTCTTTGATTTTTTACAATGATATAAATATTAACAGAAACACAGGGTATTCAAAACCCTGTTCGGAAGAGATACCGCGGCCCTGGTAAACAAAGGACTAAAATGGATGTGTTTTAGTCAATAAAAGTCTGACGCTCCCTCCCGCTCCGCCCAGAGCGGGAGGAGTCATTTAATGATTTCCCAACCGAAAAAAAAGGGTATTAAAAACCTTTCCGGGGGCTTTAAAAATAAATAAGTATCATAAAAGCTGCTTATATTATGCCTATGCCTCCTGATCCTTTCCTGAGACGAAGAAGAATTGTCGCAAGTGCCAGCAATTATATCGTCATCTAAACCTTTCAAAACTTGTCAAGATAATGTAGGTAAGAAGTTCCCAAAAAAACTATAAAAAAAAAAAAAAAAAAATCATAACTTTAGTACAGTTATAATAACAACCATTCCACCGTAAAACGCATTAAAGCGGTCCCTCAAATCCCCTCCCCCCCCGCGTTACGTCATAAAAAACTCTGTAAATAAATCAGTAGCCTTGATAGGTGATACGACTGACAATGACCTATATCGACATCCCTCACAAGTCACACCAGATGGGAGGCTCTGACGTCACGTGTCTAATGACGCGATATGACACGATCACGAACATACGAGTAAGTATACCTACTTTGATACATGTATCTGATAGATATTGTAACTGGATATGATGGTGGCGTTTGCGGAAATATGTCGTTATAGGAAAACACACTGAAGGACTATAAATAGGGTACGCTGTTAGGTCAATTGAAGACTGTGGATGGAGGTTCATCTGAAGTCGTGGACCCTTTGAATTTTGTCAGAGAATTCATCCTAAAATATGCGTGGGAGTCCGTGGGACAGAGACATTGTCTTATTTTTTTGTGACAAGCCCGCAACACTATTCCCAAATCAGTGCAACTTCTGAAAGCCAGAATCAATAGTGGCGATCACAAGAGAAGCAAGTCCCAGAGACAAAAATGTAACTGTCTTGGATCCCGCAACGAAATTAATCAGAAATGAATATCGGAGGAGTTAAAAAACATAATTTCCACTCCATATCAGCAGGAAAAAGCACAAAAATGCCAATATGCACAAAGGGACGTCATTCTGATTAAATCATGAGCTTGTATGCGGGATATCACAATAAGTACTCACAAAAAAGCCTAGAAGCACGTATATGCTCGAGAAAGTCTAGCAGCTATAATAGGGTGAAAAGCTTTGTGTGCTTATTGTATGACATTGACAATGAGCCAGACACGTGTCCATCTCGGACGGCACGTCCAATATTGCTGTGACGTCATCAAAGGCACGTGTTCCTTTGATATAGAATACCTTTGCACCTTGTTATTCACGTGGACTGAATTCGTTTTGACTGAATTGTTAACAGCGTAGCACCACTTAGGCGTGCTTGGGGCACAACCCGTAGCAGATATAGATTACTTAGTTTTCACTTCTATCGGCAGTCACCTAAAACTGCACCGCATGTTTTTTTTTTGTTAGGAGAACTTTTCAGTTACCTACTACAACACAAAAAGAGTAGGTAGGTAACTAGTTTCATTATTCCAATCTTACTACTATTATAAATATGAAAGTTTGTATGGATGTTTGTTCCTCTTTCACGCAAAAACTAAACGGATTTGGGTGAAATTTGAGACACAGATTCTTTATAACCTTGTTTAACGTACTTTTTATACCTGTAGTAGGATCCCGTGGAATAATTACAATAAATAGGCTAGTAAAAATAAATTATGCAAAAAACCCTCACCACAAAACATCCGATACATTGACGTAACAACTGAAAAAGATCTAAAATGACAGCCGGGACCAATGGCTTACCGTACTTTGCGAGGCACGGAAGAAACTTGGTATGTAATGGATGGTGTCCCATCCAAGGGTACGCCACGATAGTGGCGATAAGTCCCGTCTTTGAGGAGTGGCTGCGAGAGGCGCCACGGCACCCTCACCTTCCGCCTGACGCAGGTCCTCACCGGACACGGATGTTTCCGGAGGTTCCTGCATCGAATCGGGCGGGAGGAATTGCTGGGTGTTTCCACTGCGAGGAGCGACCGGAGGACACGGTGGAGCACACGGTGGAGGTCTGCCCTGCGTGGGCGGAGCACCGCCGTGTCCTCGTAGCGGCGATCGGCGGCGGCGACCTCTCGCGTCCGGCCCTGGTTCAATCCATGGTCCGGAGCGAGACGGAATGGGAAGCCGTCACCTCCTTCTGCGTAGCAGTCATGCTAGCGAAGGAGGTGGCGGAACGCGAGAGGGAGAGAGCCTCTCTTCCCAGCCGCCGCGGGAGACGCGCCGGGCGTCGGGAGCCACGTGGTGGCTACCGGCCACCGTAGACGCGGGCCTGTGGACGGTTATAGCTATGGGTTAGCTAGCCGTCCGTCCGTCTAATGACGACAGGCCGTGTCGACAGCGCGTTCGTGTTCCACGCGCGCCTCAAAGAGATGTCAGCACAGTGAAGGGGCCCGTAAGGGCCGAAGCCTGCCGGGGCTGCGGGCCTGTTCGAAAGAGATACCGCGGCTCCGGAACATAAAGGGCGAGGAAGGAACATGGATGGGTTTTAGTCAGTAAAAGTCTGACACTCCCTCCCGCTCTGCCCAGAATGGGAGAAGTTATATGATGATTTCCCATCCTAAAAAAAAATGGTGTCCCATCCACGTTTCCACGGACCAACTTAGGCAAGCACTGCTTAGCCCTAATAGAGGAAACACAATAAAAGAAATCCACAGTAGCGTAAAATCTGTAAAACCTCTTGTTTTAAACATAGGTCAAGGTTTAACCGTGGTCTAGAAACTGTAGGGCTGCTCGTTGCAAACATTTTATAGGCTGGCAGCCTGAAATACGAAATAGCAATTCACCTAGAAATGTCGGTAGGGAATCATAGAAAAGTTGACAGAGGAAAAGTGTCGAAAAAAGAGGCTTACGCTGCAAGTTTCAGCTTTAACTCGTAAAGGGGTGAAACTTTTGAAAGCTCGGATGTCGCAAATGTACTTACGTCTATTTGGTGAAAAGGAAAAAAAATGCATTGCTTGCTAGCGTTTTTATTTGTGCTGCATTCTAAAATAAGATTCTACAAAACGGACCTATTTGTGGACTGTAGGTCGAGTACCAAGGTTCCACAAATGAGTCTGTAAAGTAAAGTTTCCGTAGTCGATGCCAGGTTAGTGACAAAATGTATGGGTAAAATTAATGCTTGTTTACCGACACACGCACTTCAGTAAACTATTTGTTAGAGTCCAATTTTCGGAGCTACGCATACATTTGGCACTGGTTAACTAACCGGCTTTTGGGCTTGAAAATTAAAACAAAAAAATTACCTAGCAGCAAACAAAGTTATTTGAATCAAGCAGTATTACGATTGAATCAATTGTAGGTATTGGGCCCGGCTGTCATTTGTAAAGCTTTGACAGTTGTTACAGGTAGTCAGTGGCTCAAAAAGTCTGACAACCACTATTACCAAGGGGTATCGTATTAACTGGGTTGTGGAGGTCAGATAGGCAGTCGCTTCATGTAAAATATTGCTAATCAGCTGCATCCGGTTAGACTGGAAGCCGACCCCAACATCGTTGGGAAATGGCTACGCAGATGATGAGGAATTCTGGGCTATCCGCACCCGCGACACCCCTAAACGTAAGCTATTACTTTTGAGTGGCGAGTGGAGGCGACGTTATCGCCACTAGCGCGAGAGATGGCTCTCACGTCCACCAATTTATTACTGAGGCGTTGAGGTATTTTGCTCCCATAGATATATATTAGGTAATTCCATAACAAACTTCCAGATATCCAACAAAAGTGAATCAGCCATTTAAAAGTATATTTAAACTAGACTGACAGTCATTACCTCCTGAACGTCAAAGTTAATTTCTAGTATTCTAGCTGGGGAGAAGAAGTAGCGGACCTCCCCAACAACCCACGCACTCGCTGCCTCCACTTAACAAAACCGCAGCCTTACTTACGATGATTAATATCGTTCGCGTGCTCACACGTAATGGTGTCATATCTTCATAGGATTGGAAATCTTGATACTTGAAAACAATTCAGTTCAGACATGGCTGGCGGTTCAAGATTTCAAGTATCACTTGTGTAAGTAAAGATGATTGATTTTACTTGCTGTTTCACGGTTTGGGATTTTTTTGGAGTTACTTTTGTCATCAACATCATCTGCCTAGCCTTGTCCCCTATGTTGGGGTCGGCTTCCAATCTAACTGGATGCAGTTGAATACCAGTATTTTACATGGATCGATTGCCTATCTGACCTCCACAACCCAGTTAGTACTGTGTAGTATGATACCCCTTGGTAAGACTAGTTGTCAGACTTTTTGGGCCACTGACTATCTGTAACGACTGTCAAAGTATATGCCGGGACCAACGGCTACACGTGCTTTCCGAGGCCCGGAGGAAACTCGGGTATGTAATGGGTGGTCACCCATCAACAGACCAACTTAGGCAAGCACAGCTCAACCTAAAGAGGGTTACTTATGTATTGAATGAATATTTACGATGGTCTGGCTAATATATGAGCGGCTTTGCGTAATTCCCGAATGAATCCTTGAATCTATTCTCAATATTTTTAGCAGTTTATGACAGAATTCACCGATTGTGAATTCAACGAATGCACAAGCGTTTCCATTTCAGTGAGCACTGCGCCACAATCTAGTTGGTGGGTAGTGATTTTGAATGTAATGATTTTCCCAGAAGCGCGATCGCGTTTTGCGTTATTTGCCAAATATCACAGTTAAAAATTAGGGTGCTTCTCAATTGTTAAAGCATTAATACAGCTGGTGTGTATTTCTTTTATAATATTTTACTTCCTTCATTCATAGGTAGGTACCGTCATCCAAATTGCGTCTGACCACCGTAAGGACGATTCATGGTTGGCTGCTATAAAAACGTAGCTCTTCCTTGGTTCTTTTTGTAATTTCTATTGTTCGAAAAAGGGTGCCTAAACACTGGTGATCATTAACAGAGCCTGAGATTTTTTTCCTTTCTTTGTCGGTCCTTTGCTGCTTTAAGTAGGTACTACTATTGGTCCGCACCAAAAGGGGCGTTAAACAGATGTGGTCATCGTGTGCATGTAGGGGTTTTGTTTTAAAAATGAGCAGATGCATGCTTTGGTCGATTGTACGGTCGAACAAGCTATTTGGTTTACATTTTACAATGTAATTTGTGGGTTAGACTGTAAACCAAATAGCTTGTTCGACCGTACATTCAAACCAAGCTACGTAAGAACGCCACCACGTGCTACAGTGTTTACATATACATACCTACTCCTTTTGTTTAATTGACTCTTTTCAATCATGACCAAAGCACAAACTACACAGTTAAACAACCACTAATTAACTACATATTTACACACAAAACATCACCAGACAGGCAATCCCGAGGGTATGTTGATAAGCAATCACCACGCGCGGACGACTGTTGACCGCGATATGATTGGATGTATATTGTACCTATAGGTACCTATGGTACTCCCAGTCGCGTTAGTACTAACGAGAAACTCCGAATCTCAAGGGAACAGGACGGGCCAATAAATACGTAAAAGTTCATTCGTGTGTAAGTTCTTTTTTCTGTTTTTGTTCCAATCGCAAAATATAGCTCATAGTAGTAATACCTAAACGTTAAAACCCCCGACACAATGTACTAAAAGTTAAATAGAAAATAATTCGTCAATTCGCCATTTTGTGGTGACGGTCATCTCAAATTAAGATGATGGATTTCAAATTTATCATGGTGTATAGTATTCTACTAGTCAAGACCTTTCATTTGATACCCATATTGAGGTCCCTCCCTTGTTGAATAAATATTTAATCTGCCATTTTGTGGCTGCGCGGCGGCGGCCATCTTGGACCGATTTTTATGAAACATAGCTAAGAACACAACCGACTAATTTACCTTTCAAACAAAATCAAAATCGGTTTATCCGTTCGGGACCTACGCTGCCACAGACACACACACACATATACACGTCAAACTTATAACACCCCGTCGTTTTTGCGTCGGGGGTTAAAAAGCATACATAGTATGCTCTGCACTAAATACGATATGATTCGGCCAACTATGAGGAGCCTTGGTAAATCGTTGTACAGCTACTTGGGTCGATGCTTCAGGTTAAGCCACGCTTGCCTGGGTTTATCTGTGGGTGACAACCCATTGAACCCATTACATACAGAGTTTCCTCCGTGACTCGGAAAGTTAAGCCGTTCGTCCCAGCTGTAATTTTTGTAGATCTTTGCCAATCGTTACAGGTACATAAGACCATGTTCACCGAAAAGGTAATGGTCTGTTTATCTAAAAACAGCTGTTTAATGGACATGTTCACCTATAAAAATGTGTTTTAAACAGCTGTTTTTAGATAATAAGACCGTCATCTTTTTGGTGAACATGGACCTTATGACCTTAGTGGCGTGAAAGTCTAACAACCAATTTTACCAAGGGGTATCGTATTATCGTATCCAGTACTAACTGGGTGGAACAGGTCAGATAGGCAGTAGCTCCATGTAAAATACTGTTACTCAGCTGCATCCTGTTAGTCCTGAAGCCGACCCCAACCAACATAGTTGGGAAAAGGCTAGGCAGATGATGTTTATGATGCGGCTGACTGAATTTCCCACCGAGCTGACTCATTGGATCTTTACAACGCCAGCCGATTATTCATTGCTATATGTATAACATTCGATTTTAAACATTAAACCTCGGGTATTAAGCCTCAATATACCCTTAGGTAATTAATGTTCAGGGTTAAAACTTTGTAAGGAAACCGGCACGTCCTAGAACCAAAAGTTCAAAGACATTGTGACGTTCACCTAACCGCATTGGGCTCGCATTGTTAAACGTCCGGCCCATTCCATCTCACAAAGGAGAGCTCTGCTTCCACCTGTCGGAATATTATGAACTGTTTGTCACACTTTGCCATGTTATTAAGGAACTGTGTTTAGAGGTAAGATAAGCTGTCACTCCATGTATAATACGGATACATGTTTGGATTGGAAGCCGTCCTAAGCTATCTCCCCTATATGTATAGAGCACAAGGACCGTTCTTCTTTTTATTAGAAGAATAAGAACCCATTTGTTTGGTTAACCATTTTAAGGGTTAACATATACTCAGGTTGTTTACATCACATTAAAAATTAACTTATCAAAACCTCTACAAGGGTAAACTTTCCGGTTCCTGCTTGGAAATACACACATACAGTAACCATTAAAAAGAAATAAGTATTAAGCTGAATAAGCCCGTTTCAAGGTACGTGATGCACTTTAGCAGAAAGTCGCAGCAACTGATAATTTCTGCAGCGGATTAAATATGGCGTCAGTTGTTAAATTCCCGCGCAAATTGCGCCAGCTGACTGGCAGAAATGGATGACTGCGTTGTTTCTTAGTGACAGTATTAAGTCCCAGACTGAGAATTACTCGCGACTTGTCAGTGCTTAAAGACTGTAATTAATTTCGTTAAATACTGCTGAGTGAGTATTTGAGCAGTTGCTTTTATTTAATCCTAAAATGATGTTTGAAACTCTGCTTATTTCAGACAGTATGTATATTAGTTTATATGATTTATAAATAACCACTTTCTTTATTGATTTTACCTTGATAGGTTAATTCATCATCAGCTTCCTGCTCCTGTCACGGATTTCATCATCAGCTTCTAGTACTTGGGGTCACCGGAACCCGATTTCTTATTCTTCCAGTGTAGTGTCTGTCGTCATTTATTTATTCATTTAACACTTCAAGCATATAGTACAGAGGCGGACTAAATGCCATAGGCCTTCATTCAGTTACTCTTTCTTCTTTCATATCGTTTCTCAAATCCTCACACAAACATCTTTTTTTTAGTCCTCCTAAAATCTTCTTAAATATCTATCTTCCTAAAATTACAACTAGCTCGCTACGACCAACTACAAGTTCCTCCACTACTTAGCTGCACTAATAAAAACACTCAGAAAATGTCCAAAGTTTATAACACAATTAATCCATAACTTGCTTTCAATACAACTCCAGGAAATTAGAAAACTAACGGCAACTACACCACAAACTCGTAACAGCCATTAAACGTTAACTTAAAACTGTAACGACCTGTTCACAAGTTCACATGGTGGAACTTGCGACTTGAGATTTCCTTCAGCGACAGGCGCCTGTGGTACTTAGTTTGTTCCCTTCGGGTGAATACAGCTCATTTTTATATTTTTATTTTATTTGTTAGGGATATAAAACAATTACATGCCACGCATTCTTGTTCTAAGCGTGCCAACGGCATTGGCAGTCTAGATTGTATCGCCCCTGAACTGAGCCACAAGTTTGGCGCCTTCAGTAGCATTTCCTCCAGAGGGGCGTCATCAATGAAAATCCACCTGAGCAGGGTTACCTTGCTGCGGTCAACCTGTATCCGGAGTCTATTTAAAGACTTGCAGGCCAGTCATTACAACTCATTTACAGGTGGGAGATTTTCGGAAAGTAGAACTCGGGTTTGGGAGATGCACTACTTCATAGCTTAAGTTTTTCCGTAAACCACTCGCCAGTGAGAGGGGTAGTCTTTGCGAAACGAGGGTATTTAGGTACAAAGGGTCTCGTTGTATCTGAAACCATTTTACAGTCGCGGTGACATGCAGTCGCAAAGTTGAGCGTGTGTAAATGGTGGCCATGCGGTTATTTATGACAAGGTTACTCAAAATGCTTTCTGAACTGAACCCGAACTAATTTAATGGTTTAGTTTAGAAAGCACTTTATAACGTCTTTCTTCATTAGTGGTGAGACTGGTCAGAAAGTCTGCTGCATTCCAATTCCTAGTTTAGATGGAATAAAACTAGTTGTGTTGTTGATATGTGTGGGCAAAATGTCCAGGAAACTATAAAATGACATAACATCACGCCTGTAATAGTCAAAGGAGTGGGCAGAGTTGCACTTTTGATGGTATTAGCTCAAGCTATGTTAAGGTCTTATCACATAGGGGGAAAACCGTGCCATTAAATAAGCTACTTGCACAATCTTATCTTTAGTTCTTGGCGTAGACATGTAGGTATGTCGTTTTTCAACCGACTTCTAAAAAGAGGAGGTTCTCAATTCGTCTGTATTTTTTTTTTTTTTTTTGTATTTGTTACCTCAGAACTTTCGACTGGGTGAACCGATTTTGATGATTCTTTTTTTATCTGAAAGCTGGTGCTTCCCTTTGGGTCCCATTTTAATTTGTTGAAGATCTGATGCTGATCTTCGGAGATATACAATGGAACTCTTCAAAAATAGACAGCAAATCTGCAGTGATTGCTGCGTCCGCTTGTAGGTTCATTGTATATACTACATCATGACGTAACATCACGCCTGTATGCTCTGAGGGGGTACGCAGATGTGTACAATATACCCAGATTTCGACAATGTTTGTTACCTCAGAACTTTCGACTGGGTGAACCGATTTTGATGATTCTTCTTTTATTTGAAAGCTGGTGCTTTCCGTGTGGTCCCATGTCAATTTGGTTAAGATCTGATGCTGATCTTCGGAGATATAAATGGAACTCTTCAAAAATACACTGCAAAGCTGCAGTAATTGCTGCAATCGCTTGGTTGTTTATTGTTTATACAACATCATGACGTAACATCACACCTGTATGCTCTGAGTAAGTACGCAGAAGTATACACTACACCCAGATTTCGACAGTTAGACGTGTAAAGTTCCATTCAATGGGATCCCGGAGAAATAGAGGAAACTCCTTAACTTTATAGGCACACCAGAAGCGGTTTGGGTAGTTTTAGGCAGAGTACTTTCTCGGAGTGATCCCATTTCGATTTGATAAAGATCTGGTGACTTCAGAAGATAGGCAACTGAACTCCTTAATAAATGATAGCAAATGTACTGGGATCGCTGAAGACTCACGTCTGTCTATTGTTTACACCAGTTCATAACAAAAAATCACACCGATACGCTGTGAAAGGGTAAGCACATGTGAACCACTAAAAAGTGAAAAATAAAAACTTTTTTGCAAAAAATATAACCGACTTCACACAAAAAAGTGAAAAATAACTTTAGCTTCAGAAGTCGGTGACAAAAAAACTAAATCAATCAAACAAAGGTCACCGACTTCTGAAGCTAAAGTTATTTTTCACTTTTTTGTGTGAAGTCGGTTATATTTTTTGCAAAAAAGTTTTTTGGTACACTAAACTTCAACTACTTACATACCTACATAGCTCAAGCCTGGAGTACCTAAACTGAACCTTTCTCTTTACAAATCACAAAACTAGAGAAAAACGGCCCACTTTAAAACGATAGCGCCTACGCAAAGAATTTGAGCAAAACGCGGTCTTGTGTAAAGCTATTGTCAAATTCCACATAAAACCAAGGAAAGTTCGACCATTCGTATTCTAGGTTAGGTAAAAAATACACGGACGAAAAGAATACTTCGTTTCGTAATAAAACCTGAGAATTTATTCTGAAAAGGTACCCCAAGGATATCTTTTTCATGAAAGCAACGAGAACTATATTGAAAGTTTTTAAAATATGTTGATAAGTATTTTCCAGATCTTATTATTTTTGACCTTTATTTTTTGCTTTTAAGAAACTTATTTAGTATTAACGTTACGTGAAAAAATCTTTGTTGTTACGCTTTTGGATCAGATGAAACTCGTTATATTTTTACGTTCGTTTACACTCAACATTTGAATATCTTACTTATGCCCGAGATTTATGTTGGTTTCAGACTACGACATACGATTGTGCTATTAGTATAGCAAAGAAGGACCTAATGCTATACTATACAGAGTGTAAACGCATCACGAAGCCAACCAAGCGTTCTGTACATCAAAGTAACTTTACGCAAAAATTATTGCTGGGAAACTACTTTTTTTTTTGGGGTGAAAAATCATGTTTTGTGGTAGAACTCAATGTGACGCACTTTAAACATTGTGCTGATGGATGAATTGTTTACATTAAAAACTTGTATTAAAAAAAAAAAAAATTGAAAAGTTGGAACTTTGACCCCCGATATCTCCGTAAATATTCCCGGCCTGCAATGATGGGGAGAACAAGTGCCTTTCGGCTTCGTTAAGAGGTGTTTTACACCCTTTATAGCATGGCGTTCACATTACGATATATATCGATACGATCACATACGATATTATCGCAAGCCTTTATAGTAAATAGCAAGCTCAGTTGACCTTGGACAAGTCTTGCGGTACGGCTAGGGGTGAGGGAAGATGAAGAGGGCGGCGCGTAATATAGCACAGCATGAACTCAGCGTATATCGCACCATTTTATAGCATATTGTAAGTCAATAATATATAGTATAGTACAGTGTGAACGTGTCCATAACAAATGTATGGTGCTATTATATTACAGCGTACTCTGAAAGCGGCATCTCAAGGCCAGTTTTACAAGCTAGGATAAAAAAAGAATTAGGAAACTAGTTCTGTATACACGAAGCCAGAGTAACTAGCTTGCTAGCTTCATATTCTAGCTTGAAAACCATGCCTTGTGTATCCTGCTAAGCTTGATTCACCGAGAGCTGGGCGACAAAATCAAATACCCATATGCAAATATACGTCGGGAAAAAGCTTCAGGGTTTAGCTCGACTTGTGCCGAGCCAACCAGAACATGATTTAGTGATGTTGGATGCCGAATGAAGTTTGTCGGTCGGCGAGCTCGGAATGAAATCCGAATAATGTAGTAAGCAAAATCCTTATAATTTATATTTAAAAAATAAAATTCTTTAACCTATGTGGGACTGGACTGGCCAATGAGCTATCGGCAAAATAGCCACTTTCTGAAGCCCTGACACAGCCTACATGAAGGTGCCGCGGCAGTCCTTTTAGAAGATGGAGGGACGGTTTGGACAAGACTAGCGACTAGAGGATTTGCAAAGCCGAATATGCTTGTAGTGCCTCGAACACATACAAAGACTACACGTGTAACCTCTCCTGGCCTTCCATCCACCACAAGGGCCACATTATTCACACACAAAGCCAAAACCAAAACCACTCGCTATATAAATCTGAAAATTTGGCAGCAAATTCTATCTCCGGCCGCTTCAAGCACCAAAAATAGGTAGCTAGTAGGAACAATGCGCCAAATCAGAGGCGGCAGTGGCAGCCATTGACACAGCCACGTCCGATCTAATTCACTTCAACACTATTCCATAAAATGAACCTGTACTACCGCCAGCGAATAGCGAGACGCGAATAGTTTAAACTGTAGTTTACATTTTCCCCCAAAAAAAACACTCGTCTTCTCTCATTTCTCTTTAGACAAGTCAAGTATCAGAACTAGGAAATATAAATATTATAGAACGGTCATAGGTTTACATAAGACAAAGATCTGATGGTGTGTATCTGTGACACGAGTTGGCGAGCATGAGCGGCAAATGCGCGACTGACTCGGGCGTTTACTTGCGTTTATGCGAGCCAAAGCCACCATGCGATTCTCGAAACGAGTGTACTACCCGCCGAGCGAGCATTGCTGAGCGAGTACTCTTTTTGATAGCCCTGCTGTTGTAACTGCGACAAAGAAGTACTCGCAAGAGGTATGGACAGTCAGTGATCAACTACTAATAAAGTAGGTACAACTATTTTGCTTCAAAGAGTAGTGGAATCGGATTCGTGGAGTCATGAATCGTGGACAGCTTATCGCTTCCTCGTCGTCAACGGCGGGACAGGTACCTTAACCCCAGTCTATAGAACACCCATTGTGTGAAGCTTTAGTGTTATTAAATCGCTTTTTGTTAACCGAGCTTGGTTCCAGCGCTGCAGCGGCTTTTTGTTAAGCGCTATCGCGAATGTGCAAGTGATTTCGGTTGGCTGAATTTCTGTGTGTCGTGTGGATAAAATAATAGCCGTTTTATGGGCATACTGTTTTAAAGTAAACTTATTTACCTACGCCTACAACAATATTACAATACAATATTTCAATTTGCATCCATCTTGGATTGCATGGCCATATCACCTTTACACGTAGAAATGTAATGACTGCGTCAGTGAGGTCGATTTGCTGAATTTCAGACCAAACATCGCGCAGTAGCCCTCGAGATTATACAAAAATATCGATGGAAATTACACACAGCGCCACCTAGTGACACACTAAGCAACGAGGCTAGTGTCGTGGACACCAGATACAACACAAACAAAAAGTATATAAGTAGAATCTACATAAATACTTTTTGTTTGTAAATAGGTAGGTACATACTTATTTTACATGTAAACATCCACTACTCGGAAACAAATGTCCATGCTCATCACACATTTGCTCCTACCGGGATTCGAACCCGGGACCGTAAGCGGAAGCCTCATAACCGTGTGATACCGTTGCGTCATTCGGGTCGTCGTACATTCGTCTGGTCGGAGAATCCGTCTTTTTTTCTTTGAAGGATGAGAAACTGTACACCATAATTATAAACCTTGCTTTCCTACCATAAGAAGATAACTCAAAAACAAAAAGAAGCCTCCAGTTTCAAAAATTCACAAGATCATTAGTCATTAAGGCTGCGCCACGCCCACCACGCGACACGACGCTGTTTTTTTCTCGGTCTAATTAAGTGCGACCGCGTTGACCTACATACAGGTCCGGAGTCCGAAAGAGGAGAGGCCCTCTCCAGATAAATGGCGACCGAGAGACGAAGGGTTGCCTATCAATATGTAGGTTTGCGGTTTATATTGCTTTTGGGAGTAAGATTGACGCTTTAGACGTGATTTTAGAGTAGAAGTCTTGGCGAAAGTCGAATGAAGGAATACAGATTTGCAAAGTTTTGACCTCAGAATATCAGAAACGTGAAGTTATTATTGAAGAGTTACTAACATAGTTTTATGGTTCTATTTAGGTACAAATATAATTTGTATTTTATCATAATTATATAAACTTTTCTGGTAGACATTTAATATATGTATGAGACGTATTTGTCTGAAAATAAACGAATTTTACACAGACCTGACATTTAATATCACCATAGACATGGGTAATGATGGTCCTGGATTGCCGAACCAAATGGTAACTGCCATAACAGATGTCCATGCATGCGTAACAGATAAGTAGATAACTGATGATTTTAGCTTTAAATCAGCTGACAGGATTACAGCTTAAAGATCAGTTAAAAGAAAGAAAGAAAAATCATTTATTAGCCCGACAGGACAAAACACAAAAAAAAAATGTTTTAATATATGATTATAACAAATAAAAAGTAAACATAGTAAGAAAAATAATAAAATCATAAAAAAATACAAACAAATGTGTCCTGTACGAGACCAAAAGGCTCCTATCTGAGCATGGTGCTGTAACATTTAAAAAAACGTAAAACGTATCAGCATCCTGTCAACTTGACCGTTCAGGATCATTTGTGTAACCGTTTTCACGTTCATGTCCCTGGGCATGAACGTGAAAACGGTTACCGCGTACTCAGTATTTTGTATATTCCACTCTGAATAACATCACTAGTGAGGTGATATTATGTCAATCCGGTACTTATACGGCCCCGGTCCCACTATGTCGTGACGACAGATAATCGTGTAGTTTTAAGTGACGTGGTTTGTGTATTTGAATGGAGGTGTTCTCATATAGGACGACGCGATTACTGTCCACGACTTTTGCTAACTAAATACCAACGATAAATTACTTAATCGTCACGATATACTGGGAACAGGGCCAAAGTGTGTTTAAGGCGACTACATGAGCTAAATTAGCAGCTCGCCGTTGTACATAAGCTATATTTTGTAATTTTGTGTATGTTTTTCTTTGTAATTTTTGTGTGCAATAAAGAATAAGAATAAGAACTCTATTTGTGGTGGTTCTAACTTCGTCTGAAATATACTGTTAAAAAAGTTCTAATCAGCTTGCACTACAAAGTGGTTGTTACGTCAGGCACTGCGGGCAGAATAGTGCGAAATGAGTGGTTTCGATCGATTTACAAGAAATCTACGGAATGGACTAAAACAATAAAACACTATGATGCTAATATGTAATCTAAAATAATAAAATCGGAATGATCGCATGTATTTTAGTATGGATTTTACTCGTTATTAGAAATTTTTAGAGATAAGTTCGTGATTTTATTTATTGAAGAAAATTATTTGTAAGTATTATGTTTTCAGAACACGATCATACTAGCATATATCCTGAAGAATATCATATATTTTTCAAATTTTGTTTATTACAGTGAATCATATACTTTCAGGCATTATAAAACTCGCGTTTAGCACTGGTAGTTACCTTAAGACTCCACGACTCATTCTTTTGGAGCAAATCCTAACTCTACTCCACGATTTGGAGATCGGAAAACGATACTATCATAAATACTTTCAGGCATTATAAAACTCGCGTTTAGCTCTGTTAATCGCCTTAAGACTCCACGACTCATTCTTTTGGAGCAAATCCTAACTCTACTCCACGATTTGGAGATCGGAAAACGATACTATCATATACTTTCAGGCATTATAAAACTCGCGTTTAGCTCTGTTAATCGCCTTAAGACTCCACGACTCATTCTTTTGGAGCAAATCCTAACTCTACTCCACGATTTGGAGACCGGAAAACGACACTATCATATACTTTCAGGCATTATAAAACTCGCGTTTAGCTCTGGTAGTCGCCTTAAGACTCCACGACTCATTCTTTTGGAGCAAATGCTAACTCTACTCCACGATTTGGAGATCGGAAAACGACATTATCATAATGGTCATGAGACGCCAGCACCAAGCTACCTTAAACTGTCAAATTTTCCCAAATGAACCTTGAACCGAACGCTTTAACGATAAAGTTGAAAATCAGTATTATAAAGTGTGTTAAAAACCTCTTAACGAAGCCGAAAGGCACAGTTTGTTCTTCCCGACTTTGTCCAGCTTATTTATCAACAACTAACAGTGACCTTGATATATGGACGAACGAATTTGAATAAATCCAAATTCGACGTAAAATATCCAGCTCTCAATTCCTTTGTTTATTTCCAAGGACGTAATATTTCCGTCGGAAAACGAGAGCAATTATTTTAAAAGCATTTTTCCTGTAGAATGGATGATTGCTAACACGTGCCGAAGGAAATCAATATTGCATACAATCAAAATCAACGGTTTCTCCTTTACTCTTTATTCTACTCTTTTCTATTCCTTGTTCTAAGGAGATGGTTGGTTGTGAGACTAAATACGGTTCGTGCCAGTTGGGAAAGGTTTTAAATAATTTTCTACAGGTACTTGAACGCTCTTACACCGACGAAGGCTCATGTAAGCGAAGAATAAAGCCGTTGCTTTTGCAAGACTTAATCTACGAGTATACTTCTATACTAATATTATAAAGATGAAATATTTGATATTTTTTTTGTTTGTTTGTTCCGATTTAATTCTAAAACTACTCGACCTATTTTAAAAATTCTTTGACTATTAGAAAGCCATGTCTTTACTGAGTAACATAGGCTATATTTTATTCCCGTACTCCCACGGGAACAGGAACTACAAGGATGAAACCGTGTGACGCCCGCTAGTAACTTATAATGCCATCCTAAAGCTCGTTGGGTCGACGATATTGTCAAATTTGCAGGAAACACCTGGATAAGAGATGGACAGAACGTGGAAATGTGGTAGAAGAATGGGAAGGAAGGAATCCAGCAGTGGTTGATTCCGGACTGATTTAATGATGATGATGATGATGGTGGTAATGGTAATCTACGGAGAGGACAACTGCGAACACCATAACTCTTCTGCTCCATATTGTTAAGTTTCTAAATGTCAATATTCATCAATAATCCTATAAGAATATTGATGAATATTGATTTTATTGATTAAATATTGAGTATTGAATAAATAGGTAGAAAATCTCAATACCGACTGTAATTTTATTATGACCGAAAACGCCAAAAGATGCAAGAGTTTTTTCACATCACACAGCTTTTGATTGATGACTCACGGAAACATAATGGTAAATCTTTTGGTTTCACTTTGTTTCAACTTAGCACTAAACCTTGTAAAGACTTTCCGCACATTCGTATCAAATAACCTAACACAATTGTAGATTGAAATAGCGAACGTGACGGCGGACGCAGGCTGATAAATATTAAATTGTGAATGTGCAAAGAGAAACGATGAAGTCGTAACATTACAATGTACTACTACCTGTAACATTTTCCGAGTAACCAGTTTCTCATGAACCTTGTGTCGCAGAAAATGACATAGTAATGATGACAGTGATGATTAATATGTATTAATTTTGTCATAACTGCCAAATAAGTAATTTGCGTTTACCTCACGCATGATTATTAGTTTTTATTTTGCATGCAACCTTATATTTGTATGCATCTTGGCATAACATAGCGACATATGGATCTTTAATTTAAGAACTGTATTCACTACCTATGTTACACAAATAAAATTGATTCTGATATTTGATCCAGGTTTTGAGATAAAAATATATTAGAAGTTCAGAGTTAAAAATGTTAAGCCAGGAGCCACACATATTCAGCCTTCGCATAGCTCAGATGCCGAACAGAAAACTCTTCGGCATATAACCAACGTGCGGGTCGGTTCGGCAAAATTTAAGAAAAGCCGTCCGGCTATTTACTAAACATGTTTCTACTATTGCATTTGCTGCATAGCTGACCCAAATATAATAGGCTAGTTTCCACCATCAATTAATTGCAAAACTAATTAGTCCGTCAGTTAGGAAAATAATGGACACGTATTTTTTGTTTTTGTAAATCACTGAGTACAGACAAAGATAAAACGCATCAAAACTCGGGAGTGGGGGCTCGTGACGTCACAACGCACTAAAAACTATAGCACGGCGTGACGTATTGCGAATTTTAAAAGCGTCGTATCTTCGTCAATTTTGGTTTATATGTAACAAAAGAAAAAATACGGGTCAAATATTTTTTTATAATCTAACTGACGGACTAATTAGATTTTTTTAAGGACACAAGCCTATTACGGGTAAACTCAAGGAACAATCCTTGAGTTTACCAACGTGCTATAGTGCGCAGTATTTTAGGCACTCTTGGGTGTAAAATTAACGGATCGTATTCGTAACACTACACTGCTCTCCAAAACGCAAATCGTTGACGTGGCTCAAAAGGCTACCGAACTTAAATGGGACAGGACATGTCTGTCACATGGCGAACAAACTGTGGGCCCGTAAGGCTCAGGAATAGTGCCCTGAAACAGTGACATAGGGTCGCGCTAGACCACGGAGGAGATGGCGGTACGAACTGGATGTCTTCCTTGAGAATTATAGGAAAGAAATAGCACATAATCGTGATCGTTGGAAAGAATGGAGAGAGGCCTTTGCCCAGCAGTGGGACAATACGGGTTAGGTATAATATAACACCCCTCAGAATTGCACCTAGATAATTCTATTGCATTTTAGGTAATTTCCTTTTTTTTTAAAAAAAAAAATCTACCTATTGGTCTCTCACCTACGGAGATATATAATATGTATCCGTATGTATATGGGTGACAAGCAAAATTTAGCCACACTCTACAGGTCGCAATTATGAACCGATTGCTTTCAAACTTGGTCAAAAAATCGAAAAGGTTAAAACTTAGGCTAAGTTCGTGAATGGGCGGAATTCGTCCATGGGGGGCGGCGGGGGGGCGGTTTTTCTAAAATCAGTTTTTTGGCCATAACTTTTTTCCTATGGAAAATTTTTGACCCGTTTTTCATTTTTATCATTTTGAGTAAGTATACAAACAACTTTAAATTAAAACTTTTTTGATGCAACCCCTAAATTGGGGAGGGGGTTGAAATTTCCAAAATGTTTGCGAAAAAAAATCATATCTCCGAAACAGTAAACATTCTCAGATTTTTTTTAAGAATATTGTTTACTCTACAATTGTTACCTTTGAAGTTTAGCGATAAAACTTATAGTTTTCGAAATAAAAAATAATAACTAAAAATTGAGGGTGTTTCCATGCTAAACTCTTATGAGAGGATTTATAAAGGGTAAACTTTCCATTACAGGACAACGATTTTGAAATCATATTTTTTTTTTGTAGATTGCACATGTAAGTAAAGTACTACTCTTTATACAAATTTTCAATAGTCGGACGCTCCAGCACCTTCTCCGAAATCTACCTCCTCCTGCGGCTTGCCGGAGGGATTTTTTTAATATAATTCTTGCACAAAAAGCATTACAAATACACCAGTACTACAGTGACAACTATCTAAACGTGCCAGTGGCAAAATTGGATGCGGCAACTGTCTTCCACAAGTACCTAATGCCACATTGAATAATTGAAACGCAATTAAGTAAAATGTTAGTCGAGTTGCTTTGAAAAGTGCCACATCCAATCACATCCCTGATTGACGGCAGCAGAAAGCTCGTAGCCAATCAAATCACTGATGCAGTTTAGAACGCAGGTCCGCAGCCAATGATCGTGAGCTAATAGACTCATCATGAAGGATTTTGTGCTTCGAGTATTCATCCGCATTGCGTCGAATCTAATGTTCCCTTCGAAATAGAATGTTTGTATAAAATAAATACAGAATGAACAACCGATAGCAGTAATATGTACAAGTAGCAAAATCAAATAACAATTTAAATTTTGATGTATACCTCAACTGACTAGCGTTTACCCGTGACTTCGCTCGCGTTGTTTGCGACGTCGCGACTCCATAGGGTTGGGTGACTGGCAATTAGTGTACGATACTTAAACACGCGAAATCGCGAAAAAAATCATCTGTGCAGTACATTATTTTATGTTCGCCTAACTGGTCAAAATGTACTGAACAGCTGTTTTTTTACGCGACTTCGGGTTTTGGTCCCAAAGTAAAAGTTGTTTGATATCATGAGTACATTCACATGTTTAAGTATCGTAAACTAATTGCCAGTCACCCTATCTACACTTCTACACTAATATTATAAAGAGGAAAACTTTGTTTGTTTGTTTGTTTGGTTGTAATGAATAGGCTTAAAAACTACTGGACCGTTTTTAAAAATTCTTTCACCATTCGAAAGCTACATTATCCACGAGTAACATAGGATATATTTTATCCCCGTACTCCCACGGGAACGGGAACTATGCGGGTGAAACCGCGGGACGTCCGCTAGTATGACCTAAAAATGTCTACCTGTATTCCAAATTCATCTAAATCCGTTCAGCTTTAGCCGTTATAACGTGTAAAGGTAACAAACAAATGGATAGAGTTACTTTCCCAGTATTTGGTAATATCAGTATGGATTTTATACTAGTACTAGCGATCCGCCCCTGCTTCGCACAGCGCCACCGCACACGCCACATAGCATAGTATAATCAGCCTATTATGTTCCCACTGCTGGGACAAGCCTTCTCTCTATGAGAGGGAGTAGGCTATACACCACCACGCGGGTCCAGTGCAGGTTGGTAGATGTCACATGATTTCGGATTTTTGGTTCTAGGACATGTCTCCTCACGATGTTTTCCTTCACCGGTGGCCAAAACTATCCTTTCTTTCACTTTGGAACTAAACACAAAAACTCATTGAAGTTGGTTGTGACTTGTGTGGTTACCGAGATAAGCGTGAACGACCATGGGTTCCAGAACCATGTTCAAAACAACATAAAATTACAATACAGTGTTCCTTAGTGTGGGTGTTCATATAGTGGTCGTGTCTGTACTACAAAGTTATTTTTAGAATTCTAGGTTGTACTCTAACGTCGGGGTCTTGTGGTAAGGTTTTTGACCTTTGGCCGTGTTCCGGCTACTGTACTGTACAATTATTTCGCTTGTGAATGAGGTTCTCGTAAGCTTTAAAAGTAATGGTCAATCTCCGAAGACCGGTTTGTTTTACCATACTCTGTCGAAACTTTAGGTTGCTGACATTAGTGGCCCCGACATTATCATTCTGTATACAAGGTTTTAAAACGGACTGCATTCTGTATTTCATTCTTTTTTTTTTTTGTTCTGGACCACACTTGGGAACCTTCTTGTTACGGAGATATTGGAGGTCAAAGTTCAAATTTTTTTTTGTTATATACATTAATGTTTTATTCATTGTTTTGTTTGAGTGCGTTACATTGAGTCCTACCGTAATCCATGAGTTTTCACCCTTGAACAATAAGTAATTTCTCAGCAGTACACATGTTAGCGTAGAGGTACCTACCTAAAGTTTGATGAACAGAATAACGGCTTCGTGATGACATATTACACATTGTTTAGCTATTCTAAACATCTAACAACAATAGTAACAAAAATATAGTCATACTGAAGAAGAGAATTATAAAGGATAGCCTTGTTTAACCCACACTGAGTGGGAGTACACACAGACAGACTTTAGAATGTGTAGATATCATTAACATTACAATGGGCTCATGCTCAAAGCTCAGAGCACTAAAGTTAGACCGTGTACTTGAATATGGAGTAATCTGTGAGGCTTTGGAACTGTTGAATTTGGCTTTTTGATATGAATGAGCTATGTTGAGCAGAGATTAGTAAGTTAGGTAGTATGAGCTATCTCGTTTATTTAGGGGCAAACATATGTTTTTTTTATCGCACGGGACCGGTCAATGTGGCGACACTGGGGGAGGCCTATGTCCAGCAGTGGACGTCTTTCGGATAAAATGATGGTGATGATAAGTTTGTACGTATGCCTGCGCTGTAACATGCGCAGTGGCTGTAGTTCCATAGCTGGAAATTTATTTTTTATTTTTGCTGAACTAAAAATACTGATTGCCGAGCGATATTTTTTTAAGCAGATAATTATGTTTATCTTTAATCAAGCCAAGTACAGTACTACAAGACAAAGTGGACATAGACAATCATCTAACAAACCTATGTACAAATATGCCAAAAAAGAGCACTTTATTAAGAAATAAAATGACCCAAAATGTACTGTCCCTTCAAAGTGGAGCACTTAATGTTTTACGACGAAATAAGGAAGAATTCCCAACAAATGTAAATAATGTCGTTTGGGCAAATACTTTACGTTTACGATGCTGGGTCATGGTACATATTCACACACAAATATATACATGTATGTATAAGCAAGACCCTTCCCCAGATATTGAACTTTTCTCTATCTTTTGCTAAAATCACTACACTGGGTTACAGTAGCGAAGGGTAAATTTTTGTAATAGGTAAGCCGGTTCGGTGCATATTTTTAATAATGTTTGAAAAAACCATACATCGAACCATTTGTAGTTTTAGTAATGTTTGGGCAATCACATGCTAACTGAACTACCTACATTGTTTTACTTTTGGCAATAGTAGACTCCAGTACAGTGGGTGTTCCGAAGGGAAGCCGGTAGGTTTCGAGTTGTATGAACCCCTCGCTACTGCTGGGTTACACTCGATGTATGGAAATATGAGATAAATCTTCATCGTTAACCATTTCTGCAGTTCAATTTAAAATCTAAAGTTTCTTTCTTAAAATTAACTATCGACTTTCGATGAACTCACTCTCACTATTACATGGGATTTAAACAAAACTGGCGAAATGTGGGTGTACAGTCACGAGCACCAATATGTATACACTTTCCTTAATATTATAGCTATTTTCGCGATAAATAACGTATAGTAGATAAGGATCTTTTTCATAAAAATATGAATTCCAGAATACTATGTAGGTAACAACATGAAATTTTAAGCAGTACAGTAGGAGAAACACACTTTTATAAATACTTAAGTGTTTATACATATTATTGGTCGTGACTGTACTATTTGGTACACGTTTATCTGACACGTCGGAGATTACAGGCATGATGTAATGCTATGTACGGTCGAACAAGCTATTTGATTTACATTTTACAATGTAATTTGCATGTTGAAATGTAAACCAAATAACTTGGTCGCCTGTACATTCAAGTCAAGCTACAGAACGCCACGTGCTACAGTGTTTACATATACACACTCCTTTTGTTTAATCGACGTTCATACTCTTTTCAATCATCACCAAAGCACAAACTAAGTAAAAGTATCAGCACTCTGACGGAGAATCAGTCAGATCAAAACACGTTTTGAGCCATAAATTTTAAAATCAAGAACATTTCCATCCTTCAAAGCTTCGCGTATCAAGTTCGAAAATCAGCAACAACTCCAGAATCTCGCTAACTATGATATATGAGAAGTTTCCTTACCGTATTTACGTACTGAAGCGGGGACAAGTGGCTCCAATACTTCGGGAGCCGTTCGGAAGCAATTTACCAAGTTGACAGGCAAGGCTTCGACTGGAAGTTTTGAGTACTTACTCCCTAAACATGTGTGTGGAGATAGGTAGTATTGATGTTGGGGAAAACTTCATTTCGAAGTTTCGTCTAAGTATTCATTTTGAACGACTTTATTGTGTTTTATGTTTAGGTGTTTTGGCTAGTTTTGCCAACAACAGGTCTCAGATATGATATCACTAGTTGTAACCAAATAACCAGCAAACATATACTTAAAAAAAATGTGTTCAGAGGAAGAATACAAAACATCGCTACGCGCTACGCTTCTACGCCGTAGCAGTCGCTACGCCATAGACGATTGAGCAAAAGATCCGATCAGTGCATGAAAGCGTCGATTTTAAAATAAATTGGCCTTTTTGTTGCTTTAGAAGTATTTGATTTCAAACTGACAATTTCAAAGCATCTTCAAGAACACAATATTAAAAATTTATACTCGTATTTCAAGAAAACTGACCATTTATATTTCTTCAGAAGTATTTGATTCAATACTGATAATGGCGAAGCTGTCTCTATACTAGACAGACACTCTTCAAGTCCGTGGGAGTTAAACCCACGTATCAATCAGTTAAAACAGTTGCATGCGTGTATGTCTATGAGTATGTGTGTATGTGGTGGCGGCCCCGACTTACGAACAGTAAGTCGTGGGTTCGAACCCAGGCAGGTGCATTACTTTGTGTAATTAATTTCATCACCACTGCTCTCAAAAACGGTGAAGGAAAACATAGTGAGGATGGCATGTCCTAGAAACAAAATTCGAAGACATGTGACATCTACCAACCCGCTCTGGGCCCGCGTGATGGATTATAGCCCATTCCCTCTCATAGAGAGGAGGCATCCTCACGATGTTTTCCTTCACCGTTTTGAGAGCAGTGGTGATGAAATAAATTGCACAAAGTAATGCGCCTGTCTTGTCTGGGTTCGAACCCACGACATACTGTTCGTAAGTCGGGACTGCCACCACTGGGCCACCGCAAGTCTTCATATTCACACGTATGATATTCCCTTTCTCGCTTCAATGTTGAACTTTCCCATACCATAACTCATTTATCAACATCAATTATAAAGTCCTACAATCCTCTATCCGAGATAGCGGAGTAGGACGAGATAATTAATCACAACTCCGCAGTAACCTAGATCTGCAAACAATGAAACTATCCGATCTCGATATAATACCGGCTCCACTCTATGAAGTGGTTATTATTTCCCTCCTGGAGCCAGTCGAGACTTCGCTTCCATTGCTAAGTTGAATCTAAGGCTGTCTTCTACTGTTCTAAACTGCAACATCTTTGTCTCTGCCGATATTTGTGCTTATATAAATAACACGAGAACCATTCTCACATTGTCATCGTTTTCGACTTAATAACGACTCAAATGACGTAGTGGTAGTGAGGCTGCCTTACGTTCATAGGGTCCTGGGTTCGAATCCCGGTAGGAGCATTTGTTTGTGTTGACACGGACATTTGTTTCCGAGTCATGGATGTTTATATGTATAATAAGTATGTATTTACAAACAAAATTGTATACATGTAGTATATCAACTATCTGGTGTCCACGACACAAGCCTTGCTTAGTGTGGCACTAGATGGCGCTGTGTGTTAATGTCCAGCGATATTTATTTATATTGGAAATGCTCCCTGACTAGGTTTAAATAAAGCAAGCCAAGCCACATTTCACATTTTAGTAAAATTCAGCACTCAAATTCAGACCAACTGTTATCATTTGCAGAGCAAGAGATATTGTAGAGAGTAGAAACTTTCAGCGGGGCAGTAAAGGACCTTAACCGTTGCAGCGCGATTAAGATTTTAAAACAAAATTACAATTAATTAGAAAGTGGTTAATTTCTTTGCGGGATCCAAGACAGTTAAATTCATTCTCTGGGACTTCGTCGAGCTTCATTGTCTCTGCGCTTTTCTGGTGGTCGCCACTGTTGATTCTGGCTTTCAGGAGTTACAGTAGTTTGGGATTAGTGTGGCGGGCTAGTATAAAAAAAAAACTAACAAATGGCCATTAAACACAATCCTGTTTCCAACACTGATCAAAAATTTCCAAGGACCAACCCAGGTTGAAGTACTAAAAAACGCATGTCTTTTCACATGCCACTTTAATTCTGTGTTAAGCTTCAAGCTTGCCACTGCTATAATATTCCAACTATCATGTTTTTTTAGTAAAGGACATGAATGAATACTTCCCTTTTCATCTAAGTAATATAGACCTACACTAATCGTGCGTTATAAACCTCATAGATTTTTATCGTATATACAATCCTACGACCCATTCCCCAAGACGTTGGGTCTTGGCTCACGTGGCTACCTTAACGTAAGTCCTGTATCGTTTGCTTACGGACTTGGTTACGACACGCTGCTCCACGTGCCAAGCCTTCAGCCAATACGCTGAGAAGCCACACAACATTACTTTCTCTTGACTTTTAAAACACATCACGAGGTCGAAAACGTTTTGCAAAATTCTACTAGGCTTCCTACTTAGGCTCCCCTAAGTTAATTTTTTCTCGGAGACTATTCAAAATGGCTCAAATTAGGCAAATTTTAGAATCAATTCAATCAATATTTTTCTCACGTTGAAATAAGTTAATTCGAGGTGTATTTTCCTAAAGAGTTATGACGACAGACGACTACACGTTGAAAGCCACGTGGTTTACAAAAGACATTGTTTTAAGTTGACGTAATATGAATAGAATCCCTTCAATGAAAACTATATTTTTCTCACTTTGAATTAAGTTAATTCGGGATGTTTTTTTGTGTTGACAGAGTTATGACGGCCGTCCCAGACACGTTCAAAGCCACGTGTTTTACAGTATATTTTTTAATCTGACGTGATATGCCACAGAACCTTTTATTCCAAGCGACTAAAACTACTAACGGTAGTAGTAGGTAGGTAGTAGTAAGTAGTGGTAGGTAGTAGTAGGTATTAGTAGGTAGGTAGTAGTAGGTAGTAGTAGGTATGTAGTAGTGGGTAGGTAGGTAGTAGGTAGGTAGGTAGTAGTAGGTAGGTTGTAGTATATAGGTAGGTAGTAGTAGGTAGGTAGTAGTAGGTAGGTAGGTAGTAGTAGGTAGGTAGTAGGTAGTAGCCCAAGTAACACATCAAAGCAGTATATCGGCCCGCTTACAGCATTTCTGTGTCGTTTTAGCATTTTGAGTTAGCACTATGATAGCATTACAAACACAGCCGTATACCTGATTTACGTGGCATTATAATGGTACAAGTTTATGCTATTAAGCGGCCATAGGCATTATCTTGCTGCTTAAAATGCTATTGTAAACCCTAAGGCACTAAGAACAGCTGAAAGCTGTATGCTGGATTTACGTGGCATTATAATAGGTCACGTTTATGCTCTTAAATAGTCTGTAGCATTTATTTGACTACTTAAAATGCTATTGTAGTTCCAAATGCAGTAAAAACAGCTGAAAGCAGGACAGCTGCATTGTGGTTTGCGGCACTAAAACTAAAGGCTTTACATTTTTTATGCCTTTATCCAACCGTTATACATCGTAAAGCATCATAATGGTTTTGAAATGCCAAAATAAAGCGTCAAGATGCTCGGTGAACTTTTATAAGAGTTTATACGGGCCTAAAGTTCTACATAAGGATATTAGTTGTTTAAAATGCTTCCTGTGTTACTTGGGAGGTGACAGGACAACGTCTGTCGGGTCGGCTAGTACTATCATAAATTCAGACAAAAAAAAGGCAGATTTTTGAAGTAGAAACTTTTTTAGGTAAGTTGAGCACTTTTTGAGTGAACCAAAATCATGGAACTCGCGCTATCGTCACATACGCTTTTCGTAGCACGTACCAGGGGGGTGAAACTTCCATACATTGGCTTCAAACAAAATTTTCATAGATAGTGCTGCCATCTGTGTGTTTAAGGACACCAAGTTTTCAACTGTTTGACAGCTTACAACTGTCATAATGAGAACAGCTATTTTAGACAACTTGTCAGTGAAGTAGATAACCTAGCGGTGACAGCGGTTGCCTTGTGTTCACAAGTTCGAATCCTCAGTCAAGAATTATTTTTTTTATTTATTTGGTTGAACAAAAACTAACAGTGCCATCTAACAGCTTATTAGGTACACAGTTTTAAAAACGCAAACCAGAGTTACTTACGTTATTATATAGTGTATTATCTATGGCACGTGCTAAGAAATGGTCTCCGCATATTTTTTTAACAACTGACCACCCTCCTTATTTTTACCCGAAGTATCGACATACCTTACACATTGTAGGTATACTGTATGTGTTTGAACATAAAATAAGACAGCATTTTAAAACGCTACTAGAAAAATTATAGGGAGTGGAAGAACGAACGCCTGTTTCGAGGTTTTATAAGTGCCTATATAAAATAAAATATTTTGATTTTGATCATTATACAAATAATACGATACTTCACCTCAGCTTAGGTAGCAGAAAAGCCTCTTACCACTCTTACAATTTTCCACGCATTTCAGTGAAACATTAGAGCTAGCACCCGCAAAGCCTTGAGTGACAGAATGAAGCCCCTCATGTTATAAAAGACTTGTGTTAAATAGGTACCTGCTGACGTTAAAATGTTCTATCGATTCTTGTGACATTTGTTGACCTATTTGGTAGCTTAATGCTCTTTTTACTGGGTTAGCGGAACTGTGTGTAGGTATTTTCGGCGAATGTCAGTGGAATTAAAAGCGCCGATCAGGAAATATCAAATTGTATATATTAAACTAGCTTGTGCCCGCGGCTTGGAACACGTGGATCGATATTTGTCCCACGGGATCTTACTGCCGGGATTAAAATTATCCTATGTGTTAATTCACGTTATAAACTATCTGTGTGCAAAGTTAATTTTTTCAGTAGTTTTTGCGTGAAAAAGTAACAAACATCCAGCCCCCCAAACTTTCGCATTTATAACATACATATACTTAATCTTAATAGGATCTACGATCAACAATTATCAACTGATCGAAGAATAGGATTGATGTAGCGCTTTTAGGTCTTACTGTGCGTTTGAACCATATGCAATGTTTATAATAAGGATCCGAGAAATCTTACTATTTGAAGCTGCATTAACAGTTTTTTTACTACTATAATATACAAAACTTTTGTACTAGGACACTGTTTGACTATAAAAACGATAGCCCCAACTGATCAGTGGTCTTACGGTTGTCTATTTTTGTTTTCGAATATATAATTACTTTATGTAAATTTTCGGGCTCCGAGCCTGCGCCATTACCGAAACTTCAACCTCAAATCAGAAATCCACTCGTTCCAAAGAAAAAAGAACTTGACATCTCGTATTATGCTAATGTAACATACAGGAAAACTCTTCACAATCCGTTGCTTGAGTTTCCTTCAGTTTCCAAGTAAATATGGGAAAGAAAGAACTTTTTGTTTGATGTTAGGTAGCCAAATATAGGACAAAGAATCTTAATCTTTGCACCTTTGGATATGAAAAAATTGAGGACATCACGAAAACGTACTTTTAATGTGAAGTAAATCCCCAAGTTATTGAGGTCAAAATCTAAGAGGTCTCTGTTGGTCGAAGAAATAAATTGTTAGCGTGATTGATGGACCAAGGATTGTAAACCGTCCAGAATTAATGATAAGAAGGGCGGACTAATAATAGAGAGTGATCCCGAGAGATTGCATGATTCGGAACTTTTATTTAAAACCTTTTTTTTTGCTGACATCGAATATTCGTCCGTCACTTTTTAGGTAGATTTCCTTTTTTTGAAAAAAAAAAAATCTACCTATTGGTCTCTCACCTACGGGGATTTATATGAATACGTATGTATATGGGTGACAAGCAAAATTTAGCCACACTCTACAGGTCACAATTATGAACCGATTGCTTTCAAACTTGGCCAAAAAATCGAAACGGTCAAAACTTAGGCTAAGTTCGTGAATGGGCGGAATTCGTTCATGGGGGGCGGCGGGGGGGCGGCTTTTCTAAAATCAGTTTTTTGGCCATAACTTTTTTCCTGTGGAAATTTTTTGAACCGTTTCTCATTTTTATCATTCTGAGTACGAATACGGACATCTTTAAAT
Organism: Xestia ashworthii; assembly: GCA_950022955.1. Classification (NCBI taxonomy): domain Eukaryota; kingdom Metazoa; phylum Arthropoda; class Insecta; order Lepidoptera; family Noctuidae; genus Xestia; species Xestia ashworthii. The sequence goes on from OX465552.1 coordinate 23,469,629, forward strand.
TAAAACTTTTTTGATGCAACCCCTAAATTGGGGAGGGGGTTGAAAATTCCAAATTTTTTGCGAAAAAAAATCATATCTCCGAAACAGTAAACATTTTGAACGTCGCAAATATTTTTTTATGAAAGCAAATTGTTTACTTTACAATTGTTACCTTCAAAGTTTAGCGATAAAACTTATAGTTTTCGAAATAAAAAATTATAACTAAACATTTGAGGGCGTTTCCATGCTAAACTCTTATGAGAGAATTTAAAAAGGGTAAACTTTCCATTACAGGACAACGATTTTGAAATCATATTTTTTTTGTAGATTGTACACATAAGTACAACTCTTTATACAAATTTTCAATAGTTGGACGCTCCAGCACCTTCTTCGAAATCTACCTCCTCCTGCGGCTTGCCGGAGGGATTTTTTTTCCTTCCTCTTGAATCAAGCTCTAAGTGAAACAAAGACTTGTTGAGCATCGGGCTGCCAGAGAATTTTATTTCAGACTCAATTCAGCGAAAGCGCCGTCTTTTGGCTAGGTTTTCGCTTAAATAAAATATATTCAACAAAGAAAGCGCTATTGATCTCAGCTCAATTCCGATACAATTTAAAGTTAATTCTAAGAAAATTGCTCTAGACGTTGGGAACGAAAATACGAGTATGTTGTAGGTTGTTGGTTCGAACCCTAAAGATTTACCCAAATAAGGTTTCGTACCTATACTGTAAATCCCAATTTTCTTTAGTTAGATAATTGAAATTTTATTCACTATTAAAGCTACACTGAACGTAATTTTTGCCTCCAGTCATCGTAAAAAAGGATGATTGCTATCCTAACTTGGAGATCAAAAATAAGAATATTCCTTTTCATGAACCGATAGCTAATGAGTTCAAAAGAAATATGTCGGAACATGAATCTTCGTTACCTACGTCTCATTTTTATGAGGAAAACCTTAATAAATAAAGAATGTTAGCATGAGATAAGCTTATAACAGAAAAAAGTAATCTTAATTTATTATTCATGTTATCAAATTACAAACCAAATCCCAAAGTCACAAAATATTCGAAATTATTTTGTAAATCAATTTCTTACAAAACTATGTAAATAAAATTGTGCCATATCGCTGCTTCATAGAGTCCGATTCTGTAGTATCTTAAATAGACAAATGAGATTGCGGGCGTATGACACTAGACAAACCGATTTGTTACTATAGTCCCCGCCACGAGAACCTATAAATTTTGTAAACACACACTCGGGTTCGCAACCTTTGGATCAAATTAAAAAATGACAGCGTCACGTCTCAGCGTGATCTTACTTCAAAATGGCGGTCCAAATGTTTACTTTTCAACCGACTTCCAAAAAGAGGAGGTTCTCAATTCGTCTGTATTTTTTTTTTTGTGTTTGTTACCTCAGAACTTTGGGTGAACCGATTTTGATGGTTCTTTTTTTATTTGAAAGCTGGTGCTTCCCATTTGGTCCCATTTTCATTTGCTGAAGATCTGATGCTGATCTTCGGAGATATACAATGGAACTCTTCAAAAATAGATGGCAAATCTGCAGTGATTGCTGCATTCGCTTGCAGGTTCATTGTTTATACTACATTATGACGTAACATCACGCCTGTATGCTCTGAGGGGGTACGCAGATGTGTACAATATACCCAGATTTCGACAATGTTTGTTACCTCAGAACTTTCGACTGGGTGAACCGATTTTGATGATTCTTCTTTTACTTGAAAGCTGGTGCTATCCGTGTGGTTCCATTTCAATTTGATTAAGATCTGACGCTGATCTTCGGAGATATAAATGGACTCTTCAAAAATACACGGCAAAGCTGCAGTAATTGCTGCAATCGCTTTGTTGTTTATTGTTTATTCAACATCATGACGTAACATCACGCCTGTATGCTCTGAGGGGGTATGCAGAAGTGTACAATACACCCAGATTTCGACAGTTAGACGTGTAAAGTTCCATTTAATGGGATCCCGGAAAAATAGAGGTAACTCCTTAAATTTATAGGCACACCAGAAGCGGTTTGGGTAGTTTTAGGAAGAGTACTTTCTCGGATTGATTCCATTTCAATTTGATAAAGATCTGGTGACTTCGGCAGATAGGCAACGGAACTCCTTAATAAATGATAGCAAATGTACTGGGATCGCTGAAATCTCACGTATGTCTATTGTTTACAGTTCATAACAAAAAATCACACCGATACGCTGTGAAAGGGTAAGCACATGTGAACCACTAAAAAGTGAAAAATAAAAACTCTTTTGCAAAAAATATAACCGACTTCACACAAAAAAGTGAAAAATAACTTTAGCTTCAGAAGTCGGTGACAAAAAAACGAAATCAATCAAACAAAAGTCAATGACATGACATGACAATTCTAATGTAGGTACGAGTATGCCTTCAATTTCTCAAGGTAGGACTTTGCAGGCATTGCTCAAAAGTAGGACAAAAACCTGCCTATTTTTGAGCAATGCTACCTTGTCACCCTAGTAGCAATTGCCGTTGGCTTCCTTATGCCAACAGTTGGGAATGTATTGGCAGACGGTTAGTTGTTCCGCCAACCTAAACTTAAAATAGGCCCATTGTCATAAACATGCACTATTTGCCCAACGAATAGCCAACAAAGGGCCTTCTGTTACTATTCCTACTGTTGGGTGATTTTTGCAGGGATTTAAGTTATTATAACAACATTGGGCCAACTAACACGGGCCTGCTGCATCTATTCCTACTGTTGGGAGATTTTTGTAGGGATTTAAATTACTAAAACAACATTGGGCCAACTAACGACGGGCCTACTGCTTCTATTCCTACTGTTGGGAGTTTTTTGTAGGGATTTAAGTTATGATAACAACTTACATCGGTCCAACTTAAACCTTTCAATGGGCCTGTTAGGGATGATACGTATATACTGGTACAGGTATAATTACCCAGTATGAGCTTACTAGTACTCTCTTAACTCTTAGTAACTCTTAGATTTACGAAACATATTTTTTTACATTTTTGTTTATATTTGAGATTTATTGTTTATACTGTAAACAAAGTGCAAAATTGAAAATTAAGGATAATTTAAGAAGGACATTCCGTCACTAAATGTCCTTGGTGGGCGGTATGTTCATGCCAAAACCGTAATGATAAACTGATAATATCGTAAAGGTTCAAAAGTTGTACCCCAACCTCGATAGATGGCGTTGTAGTCCAATTAGAAGTCGCTATCGTTGTGTTACCACGATTTGGTTGGGTTCGAGTGAAATTTTGTAAATATATTACTAGCTTAGGCGCGGGAGGCGTATGGCGTAAGGCGGTGGCGCGGGTGCGCGGGAGGGCGAGTAAGTGGCGCCGCGCACACGCGCCAGCGCCAGCACCGCGCCGGCCGCCGCCATACGCCACTTGTATATGACCCGTGCCTTAGATCAGAAAGCAATTTGGTTTTAGTTCAACCCTAGTGTTCACACAAGGTTGTTAGTTCAACACTACCAGCTCCACGTAGGCAGATCCACGTTGGCCCCATCGCAAGTTGGGCCTTCGTAGGCAAATCCACGTAGGCCATCAGTTTTGGGCCCAACCCGCAAACTGCCCGCCAATTGTATGCATTTTCCAACTAACCAGAGGTATGTGGCCCAATTAAATGCCAACAAAAAATGCTACTAGGGCAATAATCAGTGTAAGCTAAAAATAAGCTGGCTGGTTTTTGGCAAACAACCATACTTATATATTAATGTGTTTGAGCCTTAGGAGCTGGATTTAGGTTAAATAATTGAGAAACTGTTTATTACATTTTAAGAATTCGACAATCCTATGAATGCCTTTTAGTGCTTGTTGTTTCAAGAATCGTAACCTTTTGAGAAACACGAAATTTTATTCTAAAAAACGGCACACCCTACATAGTATACGTTTTACATGATACGTTGTTATATTCAATACCCTTATTTTTAACTCATGAAACTCGAGCATTACTTTTTATATCGTTCGAATGACAGTTATAAATTGAATGAAAAACCTTTTTTTCGCGTGAAACCAGACCGCAATCAATGTAAAGGTTTCGCTTTGTGCTGTACACACATAACCAATAATGCTGAAAATAATGTTGGTTTATACTTGGCACTTTTTAAAGTGACTAACAGAAAATTAAATGGGAACATTGCGGGTTTCTGGCTAGTCGTAACGACTGTCAAAGATTGACAAATCGCCGGGACCAACGGCTCACCGTGCTTTCTAAAGCACGGCAGAAACTCGGTATGTCATGAATGGTCACCCATACTTGTACCAACCCTGGCAACCGCTACATGAACTTAAAGCTCGACACGTGCCGTTGTTATTATTAAACAACGAGCTCCTTCTACAACACCGTAGCCAAAAAGACGTAGTATCAATGGGGGTGTAGCGACAACAATATTCCACCAGGAATACGATATATTTACCCAATTCTGAGTGAGGTAATATCGCCTATATACACGACCTCGTATGTACCTACTTTGTCACATTCGACGGCAATCATCGCTAAGTGTTTGTTGTGGGATGTTTATTGACATTGCGCCGAATGTTGCTCGGGTTATGTCATGGGGAATAGGGTTACGACGTTTTATAAGTAGGTTCTATTATTATTTCTTTTGATCTGCCGACGCCTTAGAAGAGAGAAGAAGGTCGCAGCTGGACTGACCTTAAAGCTAGACCACCTACAGATAAATCGTATAATTTGTCAATGGTGTTCTGACATGTCCACTTTGTGCTCTGAGTTTTTCGGCCAAAGTTAGATATGCTAGCCACTTGAGGGCACACGCCATCGAATGCTGTCGCTGTGACTGAAAAAGGCTAGATGGCATCATCATGATCATTTCAGTCGGAAACTCGGAGGAGCTCGTAACTAAATAATAACAGCGGCAGGAGTCTATCTTTAGGTTAAACCGCGCTTACCTATGCTGGTCCGTGGATGGAGGCCCAAATTTCCATCTATTACATACAGAGTTTCCTCCGTGCCTCGGAAAATATGATAAGCCGTTGGTCCTGGCTGCCATTTGTAGATCTTTGTCAGTCGTTACAGGTAATCAGTGGCTCGAAAGTCTGACAATCAGTCTTACCCAGTACTAACTGGGTTGTAGAAAACATATAGGCAGTCACTCCAAACCAACGAAAAATGCATCAATGCATGTATTCAACTGCATCATCCAGTTAGACTAACTTAACTATTCATTTAACTTTTAAGATATGTTTGAGTTCATCATTAGGAGCCTTGTTCCACTCACGGCTAAGTATGGCTGCCAATGACCGTTGTAACAACTCTCGGCAACCATGGATTCGTCTCCACTTGCCAGCACAACGACTACTCAAATGTCCTGCATTTCGTTTCCCTATGTGTCTAGTCAACTTCTCTTATTTGGGGCGCATCGACGATACCATATTAGATAGAATTAGGCACAGAGCATCGAATAGTTTAGTTAGCTGCAATATCCACGTCCAATAATAGCTATGTAGGTACATATTCACACATATCGAACCGAGCTGGTCCTCTCAGGGGGCCATATTGTTATCATATAACGGTGGACGATTACAATAATATATAGGCCTATGTAAAGGACGCTTAAAATCATTCTCTAGATACCTAGACACGTTTTCACTTTAATTGCTAGTTTACAACTTCTAGATTAGTTTGGGAACTTCTGATAGATTTTTTAAGACATTCAAATATTTAAGCATCATTTTACATGATGCCATTTTCTTGAACATACAAGTGCATTATTTGAATGCAATAATTTAAGCGCAATTTGACCTTCAAGAATTGCAAGCAACTGATTACATGCAAATATTATACATTAGCAACAATCAACATACCCTCACTCACCGCCCTTTTAAATGAAGAGAGAATCCAATTGAATACAAAAATTGCATAAGAAATTATTGTACGTGCTGTTAATACCAAAAATAGTTTGTAAGTTGCCTATAGTAGAGTAACAATATGACATGTTGTGTAGGCGATGCCAGCCATTTATTGCTTCAATATTATTGTATGCAACAGGCGATAAACTTTCTTCGTGTAAATGGGCCTTTACAAACGATAGACTGGGCAAGACGAAGAAAATCGTAATCAAACGCAAATCGAAGTCCACGCCACGAAAAGCTATATTTTTGTAAACAAAGAATTTCTACCAAGATACGTGGCGACAATTCAATTAACAAGAAATACTCCCTAATTCAAGTAACTCAAATTATCATACGTGTAATACGAAAGTAACCAGCAAATTCAATTGGTCGGGTTATATTTTGGCGATATAAAGCGCTGTCGTCTAATGTTTTGTGGTACTGAACGCATCTGACAGCATGAAAAAACTTTTTTGCAAAAAATATAACCGACTTCACACAAAAAAGTGAAAAATAACTTTAGCTTCAGAAGTCGGTGACAAAAAAACGAAATCAATCAAACAAAAGTCACCGACTTCAGAAGCTAAAGTTATTTTTCACTTTTTTGTGTGAAGTCGGTTATATTTTTTGCAAAAAAGTTTTTTCATGCTGTCAGATGCGTTTTCAGTACCACAAAACATTAGACGACAGCGCTTTATATCGCCAAAATATAACCCGACCAATTGAATTTGCTGGTTACTTTCGTATTACACGTATGATAATTTGAGTTACTTGAATTAGGGAGTATTTCTTGTTAATTGAATTGTCGCCACGTATCTTGGTAGAAATTCTTTGTTTACAAAAATATAGCTTTTCGTGGCGTGGACTTCGATTTGCGTTTGATTACGATTTTCTTCGTCTTGCCCAGTCTATCGTTTGTAAAGGCCCATTTACACGAAGAAAGTTTATCGCCTGTTGCATACAATAATATTGAAGCAATAAATGGCTGGCATCGCCTACACAACATGTCATATTGTTACTCTACTATAGGCAACTTACAAACTATTTTTGGTATTAACAGCACGTACAATAATTTCTTATGCAATTTTTGTATTCAATTGGATTCTCTCTTCATTTAAAAGGGCGGTGAGTGAGGGTATGTTGATTGTTGCTAATGTATAATATTTGCATGTAATCAGTTGCTTGCAATTCTTGAAGGTCAAATTGCGCTTAAATTATTGCATTCAAATAATGCACTTGTATGTTCAAGAAAATGGCATCATGTAAAATGATGCTTAAATATTTGAATGTCTTAAAAAATCTATCAGAAGTTCCCAAACTAATCTAGAAGTTGTAAACTAGCAATTAAAGTGAAAACGTGTCTAGGTATCTAGAGAATGATTTTAAGCGTCCTTTACATAGGCCTATATATTATTGTAATCGTCCACCGTTATATGATAACAATATGGCCCCCTGAGAGGACCAGCTCGGTTCGATATGTGTGAATATGTACCTACATAGCTATTATTGGACGTGGATATTGCAGCTAACTAAACTATTCGATGCTCTGTGCCTAATTCTATCTAATATGGTATCGTCGATGCGCCCCAAATAAGAGAAGTTGACTAGACACATAGGGAAACGAAATGCAGGACATTTGAGTAGTCGTTGTGCTGGCAAGTGGAGACGAATCCATGGTTGCCGAGAGTTGTTACAACGGTCATTGGCAGCCATACTTAGCCGTGAGTGGAACAAGGCTCCTAATGATGAACTCAAACATATCTTAAAAGTTAAATGAATAGTTAAGTTAGTCTAACTGGATGATGCAGTTGAATACATGCATTGATGCATTTTTCGTTGGTTTGGAGTGACTGCCTATATGTTTTCTACAACCCAGTTAGTACTGGGTAAGACTGATTGTCAGACTTTCGAGCCACTGATTACCTGTAACGACTGACAAAGATCTACAAATGGCAGCCAGGACCAACGGCTTATCATATTTTCCGAGGCACGGAGGAAACTCTGTATGTAATAGATGGAAATTTGGGCCTCCATCCACGGACCAGCATAGGTAAGCGCGGTTTAACCTAAAGATAGACTCCTGCCGCTGTTATTATTTAGTTACGAGCTCCTCCGAGTTTCCGACTGAAATGATCATGATGATGCCATCTAGCCTTTTTCAGTCACAGCGACAGCATTCGATGGCGTGTGCCCTCAAGTGGCTAGCATATCTAACTTTGGCCGAAAAACTCAGAGCACAAAGTGGACATGTCAGAACACCATTGACAAATTATACGATTTATCTGTAGGTGGTCTAGCTTTAAGGTCAGTCCAGCTGCGACCTTCTTCTCTCTTCTAAGGCGTCGGCAGATCAAAAGAAATAATAATAGAACCTACTTATAAAACGTCGTAACCCTATTCCCCATGACATAACCCGAGCAACATTCGGCGCAATGTCAATAAACATCCCACAACAAACACTTAGCGATGATTGCCGTCGAATGTGACAAAGTAGGTACATACGAGGTCGTGTATATAGGCGATATTACCTCACTCAGAATTGGGTAAATATATCGTATTCCTGGTGGAATATTGTTGTCGCTACACCCCCATTGATACTACGTCTTTTTGGCTACGGTGTTGTAGAAGGAGCTCGTTGTTTAATAATAACAACGGCACGTGTCGAGCTTTAAGTTCATGTAGCGGTTGCCAGGGTTGGTACAAGTATGGGTGACCATTCATGACATACCGAGTTTCTGCCGTGCTTTAGAAAGCACGGTGAGCCGTTGGTCCCGGCGATTTGTCAATCTTTGACAGTCGTTACGACTAGCCAGAAACCCGCAATGTTCCCATTTAATTTTCTGTTAGTCACTTTAAAAAGTGCCAAGTATAAACCAACATTATTTTCAGCATTATTGGTTATGTGTGTACAGCACAAAGCGAAACCTTTACATTGATTGCGGTCTGGTTTCACGCGAAAAAAAGGTTTTTCATTCAATTTATAACTGTCATTCGAACGATATAAAAAGTAATGCTCGAGTTTCATGAGTTAAAAATAAGGGTATTGAATATAACAACGTATCATGTAAAACGTATACTATGTAGGGTGTGCCGTTTTTTAGAATAAAATTTCGTGTTTCTCAAAAGGTTACGATTCTTGAAACAACAAGCACTAAAAGGCATTCATAGGATTGTCGAATTCTTAAAATGTAATAAACAGTTTCTCAATTATTTAACCTAAATCCAGCTCCTAAGGCTCAAACACATTAATATATAAGTATGGTTGTTTGCCAAAAACCAGCCAGCTTATTTTTAGCTTACACTGATTATTGCCCTAGTAGCATTTTTTGTTGGCATTTAATTGGGCCACATACCTCTGGTTAGTTGGAAAATGCATACAATTGGCGGGCAGTTTGCGGGTTGGGCCCAAAACTGATGGCCTACGTGGATTTGCCTACGAAGGCCCAACTTGCGATGGGGCCAACGTGGATCTGCCTACGTGGAGCTGGTAGTGTTGAACTAACAACCTTGTGTGAACACTAGGGTTGAACTAAAACCAAATTGCTTTCTGATCTAAGGCACGGGTCATATACAAGTGGCGTATGGCGGCGGCCGGCGCGGTGCTGGCGCTGGCGCGTGTGCGCGGCGCCACTTACTCGCCCTCCCGCGCACCCGCGCCACCGCCTTACGCCATACGCCTCCCGCGCCTAAGCTAGTAATATATTTACAAAATTTCACTCGAACCCAACCAAATCGTGGTAACACAACGATAGCGACTTCTAATTGGACTACAACGCCATCTATCGAGGTTGGGGTACAACTTTTGAACCTTTACGATATTATCAGTTTATCATTACGGTTTTGGCATGAACATACCGCCCACCAAGGACATTTAGTGACGGAATGTCCTTCTTAAATTATCCTTAATTTTCAATTTTGCACTTTGTTTACAGTATAAACAATAAATCTCAAATATAAACAAAAATGTAAAAAAATATGTTTCGTAAATCTAAGAGTTACTAAGAGTTAAGAGAGTACTAGTAAGCTCATACTGGGTAATTATACCTGTACCAGTATATACGTATCATCCCTAACAGGCCCATTGAAAGGTTTAAGTTGGACCGATGTAAGTTGTTATCATAACTTAAATCCCTACAAAAAACTCCCAACAGTAGGAATAGAAGCAGTAGGCCCGTCGTTAGTTGGCCCAATGTTGTTTTAGTAATTTAAATCCCTACAAAAATCTCCCAACAGTAGGAATAGATGCAGCAGGCCCGTGTTAGTTGGCCCAATGTTGTTATAATAACTTAAATCCCTGCAAAAATCACCCAACAGTAGGAATAGTAACAGAAGGCCCTTTGTTGGCTATTCGTTGGGCAAATAGTGCATGTTTATGACAATGGGCCTATTTTAAGTTTAGGTTGGCGGAACAACTAACCGTCTGCCAATACATTCCCAACTGTTGGCATAAGGAAGCCAACGGCAATTGCTACTAGGGTGACAAGGTAGCATTGCTCAAAAATAGGCAGGTTTTTGTCCTACTTTTGAGCAATGCCTGCAAAGTCCTACCTTGAGAAATTGAAGGCATACTCGTACCTACATTAGAATTGTCGACGTAAAGATCAAATAAATGATCTGTTTTAGAGTACAGTCTTCTATTTATAAATGTCTCTTTTGACGATTCAACAAAATGAAAATAAATTGGTTTGAAAATTCCAAATCTGCCGAGCGAGTATTCCGTTCCCCTGAATATCTGTCGGTGCCGGTACCAACAGACTGTCGTCATGTATAATTTATATCTAATTTTGGAAACTGGGTTAATATGCCGTGATGAAACTGTTTGCACAAATAAACGAAAGGGGGAAGTTATTGACAAGGTACGGAAATAGAAATAATTTGTTTGGTTATAAATAGAATCCAGACTTCGAGGTGGTTTTCTATAGATAGCTTTTCTGTTTCTACCTTATTTTTTATTAAAGTTGGATGTAAATGGCCGGTCTACATTTAGACACAATAAATAATAACTAAATAATATCCAAGGAGTAAAGGACAAACGGTGAAATGGAGGAGTGGTGTCAATGTAACATCACCGATCATCATCCTGCAATGCGCGAAGGGTTAGACAGAAGTGTGTGTACTCACTAGTGATGAGGGTGACTGGCTTGGGACCCGCCATAGCAAATTCGCATATAGAGGAGGTCATTTGCTAATTACTGAACCTTACTTTCCGCCAAAGTTTTATAGTTTAGGAGATATGTCAATTTTTATAATTTATTGAAATTTTTCCAAAATTTGACCTTCAAGCATTCATAACTTTTCTTTTGCTTTATTTTTGTGGGGTGATTTTACTATTTGTTGGTAGTCATAAACATTGGTGATTAAAATACCTCGGAACTTCCCTCAAACTGGGGTAAAAAATAAGATAGTACGCTTTTTAAAGAAAATAATGCCAAATCAAAATCATTACGATCAAATTCAACCACAAATTAAAAAAAAAAGCTAAGGTGTTTCAATAATTACTTTTTATCAAAATTTGTTCTCTAGTTTATAGACTTTCCAACGGTACCAAATTTGTATTTAAAAAGTTGCTAGTTTAAAAAAAACAATTCAATATAGGTTTGTTGAAGCTAATTGTGCAAAGTATTTTTTGCAAATTTATGACTAGGAAGGTAGAAATTATTAGTGCATTTACATTTTATATTATTCAAAAAAATACTTTTACAATGTAAAACAGAAAAAAAAAGGAAAAGATATCGGAAAGCATAAGCAAAAATTTAAGATTTTGTTGGAATTGCTGCCCGTGATTTCTGAAACATGCCTGATTTTTCCTCATTTCCGTAATGGTAAGACAAGCTTAATATCTTAATAAATAACTAAACAAGAATTGAATTGTTGATTTTGTTTAATAAACTCTTCTTTTGTCCTTATTTAATTTTCTTCATTGCACTTGATTCTTTTACGTCTGGGGCCGGGCCAAAGAGTTGCCTGCAATGAAAAAATAAGGACAAAGGATTTTAAATTCCCGGTATCATTTCCTATAGGTACTTTTCTGTTTTACATTGTAAAAGTATTATTTTAAATAATAAAAATGTAAATCCACTAAGAAATTCTACCTACCTAGTTATAAATTTGCAAAAATTCTTTGCACAATTAGCTTCAACAAACCTATACTGAATTGTTTTTTTTTAAACTAGCAACTTTTTTAATACAAATTTGATATCGTTGGAAAGGTTAAACTAGAGAACCAATTTTAATAAAAAATAATTATTGAAACAACGCAGCATTTCTTTTTATTTGAGTTTGAATTTGATCGTAATGATTTGGATTTCTTATTATTTTCTTTAAAAAGCGTACTATTTTATTTTTTTTACCCTAGTATGAGGGAAGTTCCGAGGTATTTTAATCACCAATGTTTATGACTACCAGCAAATACGGAGATATTGGGGGCCAAAGTTACAACTTTTTGACAAGGTTTTTTTTTTAATACAAGTTTTTATTGTAAGATTTTTACTTTAAATACCTCCACGAACCCCGTACCATTCAATCCATCCATCAGCACAATGTTTTGAATGCGTTACATTGAGTTAAACCACAAAACGTGATTTTAAAAAAGTTGTTTCTTAGCAATAATTTTTGCGTAAAGTAACTTAGTTTGATGTACAGAATGCTTGGTTGACGGCTTCGTGATGAGATGGTTTACACCCTGTATATGGACGAACACACGCCTCTAGAAAAGTACTATGCAGATATGCGCATCACATCACATATTGCTATGTTCTTAAGCGCATGGCGTCCAAACTCTCAACAACTAGTACACCTACGTTTCGCCAGTTATGTTTAAGTCCCATGTTATAGGGGGCGAGCCTATTGCCATCAACAGGGCACACAAATCCAGACGCTACTGAGAAATTCCTGATGAAAAAACCTAATAACACTTAGCCCGCGAATTTGTATGTCAATTGGCAAAACATAGCGCACTACCTAATTTTTAAGATCTTGTTGTAATTGTTACCTATGTTTACGAATAAATGATTCTGATTCTGATTCCCGCCCTCGGAATCGAACTGATAGCTTCATACTCAGCAGTCATATGTGTGACCAGACCACTAGACCAACAAGGCGGTCTATCTACGTATCACCTGTACCTTACCTTACCTTTTACCTTTACCTTTTTTTTTGTGTACCTTGTATTTTACTTTTTGGTAAATCCGGTATTCTATTTCTGCAGTTTAAGTAAGTGTCTTATGACGAACCCAAGAAGAGTTTCTATCTCCAAAACGTCTCCTCTTACCTGCAGGTGTGAGCGGCCTGGCTCGAGGAGTGACCGGGGGCAGTGGCTGAGCGTTGTGGTTGTCATCCCGAGGTGGGCTGGCCGCTGCACCCTCCGAGTTGTTGTTCACCGGAGGACCTGGACCCTCGCCAGCTCCCGCCTCGATTTGCAGCTGGAACAGAGAGCTGGGTTTAGAAGAGTACTGAGAAACCTCATATTTTAGTTTTTCAACTTGAGTACAGAATGGGTAAGTAAATGGAAACGTAAACGCGCGAAAATTGTAAATTTTTACATGGAAAATTCTTCTTCGTGTCGCTGGCACGGCAATATATTGAATATTGATCTTTTGGTGCTAACAGAAAGGGGTGCTATTGGCAAATATTGGTAAAATTGTTTCATCATAAATCTTTTGAAGAAGCAAGATGGCTATAATTTAGTTTTGATTTTGACCACGCGCTAACATCTGGTCTGTTCTTGTATCTAAAGGGTGTAAAAAACCTCTTAACGAAACTGAAAGGCACTTGGTCTCCCCGCCATTGGGATTTTTTTGTTCTGCACCATACCTGGGAACCTTCTAGTTACGGAGATATTGGGGGTCAAAGTTCCAACTTTCTGGCAAAGTTTTTTTTTTTAATACAAGGTTTTATTGTAAGATTTTTACACATGACATTGAGTTCTAACACAAAACATGATAATACACCCCAAAAAAAAGGTTTCCCGGGTATAATTTTTGCGTAAAGTTACTTAGTTTGATGTACAGAATGCTTGGTTGACGGCTTCCTGATGAGGTTGTTTACACCCCGAACTTATGCTTAGTGCAGACGAGGCGTAAATGCAACAAATAAGCCAAGAAAACCGCATTGCGGAAAACGTCTTGGATTAGAATGAAAAACCAATGACAAGAATCGCTTATTTTCAAGGACTTATATTTATTTTCATTAAACCACATTAATCATCAAAAGAGAATAAAAGAAACCGGGTAACTTCCTGAACGACGAAAGAAGACTTAAAAATATGGCCGTACTTAGGTATTTGTTTTCAGAGCTATATTTAATAGAATGTCAGGCAAAGCTGCCATTACCACGGTCACGACACAGATTTGAAAGAATATGGAAGTGCTAGCGGCAAAAATACATTCGGTAGCTATTTTTGTAAGCCGTTGGTCCTGCCAGTACTTATAGATCTTTTTTTTTTTTTTTTTTTTTTTTTTTGTTTGGGCAGGAGTGGGAAATCCCCGCGGACACCTCGACTATCCCACAGGAATTTCTCTTGTGAGACAGTCGAGGTAGTGCCGGACTCGAACCGGCTAAAAACCACTCCTGCCTAGCCAGTGTCCCTCTGACGTGATCAGAGCCCTTAGTATCTAGGGTTTTTCTTATCTCGCAACTGTTTGATAAGAGGCCGAGGAGACCACACTCTATTTCTAGTATTTTTCTATAATACAATACTATCTATTTATACCATAGGTTTCGCTATTTTATTATTCCATAAACTACTATTTTACCAAAATATTTTGTTTTAACCTTATAGATCTTACAATTAGTCGGAAGCCCGAAAATCTGACCCCCAGTCTGACCAAAAATAAAGAAAAATTTATTATTAATAGGAGCTTGTGGCTAAACAATAACAGCCACTCAAGTCCATCTTCAGCTGTTGGTCCCGGCTGTCATTTGTCCATCTTTGACACTCGTTACAGATAGTCAGTGGCCCAAACAGTCTGACAACCAGTCTTACCAAGTGGTATCGTATTTCCCAGTGTTAACTGGGTTGTGGAGGTCAGATAGGCAGTCGCTCCATGTAAAATACTGGTATTCAGCTGCATCCGGTTAGACTGGAAGCCGACCCCAACATAGTTGGGAAAAGGCTGGGCAGATGAAGATGATTATTAATAGTAGAAAGGACACGTTAGGTACTAAGCGTATCATCTACTACTACTATGTAGACTCTAACCTAACCTAACAGGTGTACCTAATATTTCACCAGTTATGTTTAAGTCCCATGTCCCACAAAGCCAGACTCCGTGGTTGCTAATGTGAAATTCCTGATGGAAAAACCCAATACAATTGTAAAAACAACCAATAAAACGGGTATCGAACCCAGGACCACAGGTGAGATAAGCACTCGCTCCATGTAAAATACTGGTATTCATCTGCATCCGGTAAGACTGGAAGCCGACCCCGACATAGTTGGGAAAGAGTAAGACAGATGATAACATATGTCTGTAAGTCGCGTTAATGTTCAGGAAGATTTAATGTCATCAATCATTTTATCCTTCACAAAATTTTTACCCTTCAGTACAACGACCTTCAACCGAAATACATATAAAAAAGGTAAAAGATGAGATGTTCGTTAAAAATATCGTAGCGACACAGTCCTAGGTAAAAGAGTGTTGCAAAAAAGAAAATCTCGGAAATTAACGTCCTAGCACGAGCACGCCGTGTTATGTTACGTAATATTAAAATTTTATTAGTATAGACTATGGATGATACTGGTTTTGCTTGTTGCAAACAATTTAACTAAAATGCTTTAGGATAATGATTGACTTAAAAATATATGATCGTGTTTAGTCCGTCAGTTAGATTACTTATCGAAGAATCTATACTTAATATTATAAAGCAGAAGAGTTTGTTTGTTTGTTTGTTTGTTTGGTTGAACGTGCTAATCTCAGAAACTACCGGCTCGAATTGAAAAATTATTTTTGCGTTGGATAGTCCATTTATCGAGGAAGGCTATAGGCTATATAACATCACGCTATGACCAAAAGGAGCGGAGCGAATAAGAAATGTTGCAAGCGGGAAAAAAGCTTCCGTTGAGCAGGCGATGCGTTGCGATATCAAAACTTCACGCGAACGAAGTCGCGGGCAGAAGCTAGTATTGGATACGTGTTTTTGTTTTATCAAATTAATAAAATAGACAAAGATAAAACTCGTCAAAGATCATGGGCCTGTGACGTCACTTTCCGGTAATAAATGTACTTAAATGGGACGTCACACGAGTTTTGTTTACGTGAAACAAGAAAAAATTTATGTACAATATTTTTTAGAAATCTATCTCACGGAATATCGATTAAAAAAATCGACGTATTTACGTTACATTCATATCACGCGCTCCCACTAGGGCCTCAAATTACTGAACGAATTTGGATGAGTTTTGGCAGCTTTTGACCTAGATTAACACATATTATTATCTCGGTACAACTAACTCGTGGAACAATTAGCCAACACCACGTGGGCGAAGCTGCGGGTATACCTAAGCTAGAATTATAAATACGAAAGTAACTGACTATCTAGCTGTCAGTTGTCTTAGCTTAGCTTGCCTTAGCTTTCAAGGGGATTTGGTTGAAATTAGGCACAAAGATACAGCATGACCTGAGTTAGGATACTTTTATCCACGCTACGATTACCACACGGAAAAAGCCGAAGGCAAACCTAGCGGGTAATACGAGTTAATTACAGATTTTCTCTTCTTCTGCCACAGAAAAAAAAACATTTTTACAGATGAAAACTTCGCCTATAAATTCCACTTTATTTTGAACTATTAAAAGCTCCAAAGAGGTTTTAAATATCAGTGTTCGTAATTAAACGGCTTTCCACTTAGCATTTGAGTATTTTTCTTTGCGTCAAGTTAATTACTTTGGGACTTAATTACGAATACACTTAATTAAAACTTCAATGGTTTCGCAACTTTGCTTATAGCACGTTTGTGATTATTCTGCCTTGTAATTTTCTGTGTGCAAACAACGGCTTTGAGTGCTTGTGACGGGTCTCTCGACCCTTACTGAATTTTTAACCGACTTCCAAAAAGGAGGAGGTTCTCTATTCGACTGTATGTATTTTTTTTTTTTATGTATGTTCACCGATTACTCGAAGACGCCTGAGCCGATTTGAAAAATTCTTTTTTTGTTTGAAAGGGTATACTTCCAAGTTGGTCCCATAGAAATATTGTCATGATCTGATAACGAACTTCGGAGATATGGAACGGAACTCTTCAATAATAGACAGCAAATCTGTCGTGATTGCTGCAATCGCTTGGATGTTTATTGTTTACACAACATCATAACATAACATCACGCCTGTATGCTCTGAGGGGGTATGCAGATGTGTACAGTATACCCATATTTCGACAGTTAGGTATGTTATATAGGATAATTTAACGTACAGCAATTTTGGCATTTTCTACAACAAGTGAAGCATTTGCATTTGATAAGAACCATTCTACCATCAGATCTGATGATGAAGCCAAGAGTCACGGAACTCCTTAATGAGACAATGTATCCTAGTCGTGTTTGGGCTTGTTGTAATTGTAACGGTATGCACTTTCCATGTGTACCAAGCATATATGTGAACCACTAAAAAGTGAAAAATAAAAACTTTTTTGCAAAAAATAAAACCGACTTCAAAAAAAACCAAAAACGTGAAAAATAACTTTAGCTTCTGAAGTCGGTGACAAAAAAATTAAATCAATCAAACAAACGTCACCGACTTCAGAAGCTAAAGTTATTTTTCACGTTTTTGGTTTTTTTTGAAGTCGGTTTTATTTTTTGCAAACAAGTTTTTAGCTACATTTTTCGTCTTTGTTTAAAAATAAATCTACTAAAAACTGCTTGAAAAACCTACCAGACATAAGTGTTATGTTGGTAAGTAAACAAATGTTCTCCTTTTCCATACACCTATAATTTCAAACAAAGAAAAAAAACCACCATTACAATATTAAGTAACCAATGATGTACTAGTAACTAGGAAATCCACAGTCCCTAGACGTTCCCGGCGCAAAGGAGCCCATGACACTTGCAGCGTTTCCGCGCTGAATTGCCAGGGCAAGCCTTTGCACCAGGAAAGAACCAGAGCGTGGGTCACCGCCCCTTTCTCTAAGTCGCCGGCCGACCTCCGCCACAAATTTTATAGCGTCGGACCCCCAGCAACCAGTGGTTTCAACTGCCAATGGGACAAAATAATATTTCGGTACCAAGGCTGCATATTTGGCCCGCTTCTTGAGGGCGGCTGTTTCAGCAGCGGCACCGGGTGCCCTGACAGTGCGAGGGAGATGGCTGGCGGCAAACGTGCTAACGCAAGTTGCGTCCCAAAGTAGGCACTTACCCTTTTGCCAGGGTACTAAAGTCAGGCCATCCGGTCTTTTGCCATCCAAACGACAGAGACCCGGTGGTTCCAGGACACAAGGGATATTGGCGCCAACCAGCGCTCTCCGGACAATGTCGTTGAGAGCATGGTGCCGCGGAAACCTCCCTGAGCAACGAAAGCAACTTAACGCGTGGTGGCCGTTGGCCTCCATCCTGGACCCGCAGATGCATACATGTGGTTCACAGACATCGCAGCCCAGGCGGAGGGCCACTGCCACCCGCAAAGAGTCGCCGTCAAGTAAAGTGCCCAGGTGAGGTGAAGGAAGCGCTTGCAACCATGCTCCTGATTCTGACCGCGACACTGCCTTCAAGCGCGCCAATTCAACCCCCTCCGCCTGATCTATTAGACCAGCTAAAACCGCCTTCGCTCCTACGTCATCCCAAAAGCGCTGCACTTGAGGTTCTTCCGGGATGATACCGCCAGGGCAATGGCCTGACCAGGCCGCCAGAGCGTCCGTCGCGAAAGGGATACTGACTTGTTCGCCATCAAGAGATAGAATGCGAGCGACCAAGTCAGTAACCCCATGCGCAGACGCTAAGAAGGCCGGCAAGCCAACATCCTGTGTGCGACGAACCCCCAGACCTCCAAATCGGATCGGCAAAGCAGCTTGCGCCCATTGAGCTTCGTTCAACGAAACGTTCAAAATACTCTCTACCGCCCCCTTAAGAGCATCATCGAAAGATGAGAGAGACTGTGGGAACCACCACGTCGGGGCAGTCCGCAAAAAGTATGTCAACTTCGGAACCGCGAAACACAAGCGCAAAAGTACC
Organism: Xestia ashworthii; assembly: GCA_950022955.1. Classification (NCBI taxonomy): domain Eukaryota; kingdom Metazoa; phylum Arthropoda; class Insecta; order Lepidoptera; family Noctuidae; genus Xestia; species Xestia ashworthii. Next base: position 23,488,627 of record OX465552.1, read on the forward strand.
AAAGCGACGTGGGCAGAAAGAACCTTGAGTCTTTTGTGGGCGTCGAGAAGATTACGCTTGCGATCCTCCAGAGCCTCAGGTACCGCAACAGGGAAGATCGGGGCACCCAAGAGACTGAAAGAGATAGGTGAAAGCATAGTGAGACCCGGAAGAATGGAAGAAAAGTGGGAGAATTTTGGCTCAGCCACAGGGCCACAGGGGAAGAACTCACATTTAGCAGAATTTGCCTCGAGGCCCAGCTCCCTGAGACGTGGAATTAATGTGCGGATGTCTTGTTCAACGTCCTCAGGTTTGCCACCTATGGTACCGTCATCCAAGTACCACACGTTCAAGGGTGATTTTAGATCGTGGATTGAGGCTTGGATGGCCAAGCTAAAAGTGAGCGGCCCAAGAGGGTCTCCCTGCTGAGCTCCAACCTGAGACATGATCAAGGAATCACCAAAGTAAAGATTGGAAGGTGCCTCGTAAACTTGATGAAGAAACGGGTATAAGGATGGGGTCCTCTCCCTCACTTCTCTCAAAAGAACATCCCTTTCCAGGGAATTAAACGCATTTTTGAGATCAAGCTTCACAATGATGCAGTTTGCGTTTTCGGCCCCCATCGCAAAAGCACGAGTAGCATGAATGGCAGCCTCGCAACCGAGGCGCGTACCGAAGCCTAGTTGATGAGGCTGCAAATAAGCTGCCATCTCTATCTTAACGGCACGACAAGCCAGCTTAGCTGTCAGGCGTCGAAAGGTGCTACCAATGGCAATTGGCCTCAAACCCCCATCTTTCTTAGTGATAGCGCAAAGAGAAGCCCCGTACAAATATGGACATACCTCTCGATTTAATTGACCACTAAGCAAGAAGTTGCACAGCCTGCACAAAGATTCCAGAAGGCGTTGGCCATTGTCGCCCGCCGAACTAGACGTCAGTTCCTTTAGGTGCCCCGGTCTGATTCCATCTAACCCTGCAGCCGAACCACTGAAGAAGGAGCCAAGAGCCAGTGACACATCCTACAATCACACCTATAATTTGATATATTTTCTTTATATTTCGTGTTTGAAATCAATTTTAGCGATAAGCCCGCATTGTGTCACCCAGAGTAAAATTCCTACATTTATATCTGTTAATTTATTTGATGTAAAAAAAGTTAATTTTAGTGAAGTCTTTGATTATTATAGAGTCTGAAATAAACATATCATCACGCCTGTAATGGTCGAGCGGTTAAGCAGAGGTTTACCTAATAATACACCCACGATTTCGACAGTAATGTTTAAGTCCCTTGTAATCGGGTCATGCTGTGAATGACGATAACGATGAATAAGGGGCAAGCCTATTGCCATCAGTGGCTGCTACTGAGAAATTACTGAAGAAAAAACCCAATTACAATTTGCCCGACCCGGGAACTGAACCCATTTTTTTTTAGACTGGGAAATCATCAAATAACTTCAGGGAGTGTCAGACTTTTACTGACTAAAACCCATCCATGTTCCTTCCTCGCCCTTTATGTTCCGGGGCCGCAGTATCTCTTTCGAACAGGCCCGCAACCCCGACAGGCCCGCAACCCCGGGGAACTGAACCCATGACCTCATAATAAAACTGAAATAATGAAGATAGAAATGGCTCTTCCACTCTAAAAAGGTCAAAAACGGTGCAAAAATTAAAATTTCCGTAAAGTAAGCCCAAAGCAATTTTTTTGGACATTTCAACCTCTTTGGTAAAAATTACGCCCCCCCCCCCCCTGCTATCCGGCAGCATGCGACAACTACACAGCACGCGATGTCTCTCAAATTCAAATTATTACTGAAGGTACCACTAATTTATTCTACGGTTATCCTACATCGTAATTACTTATACTATGAATTTAATTAAAGAGAATTCGCTAGCGCAATACTACAGTTTTGAAAACAAAGGGATAAGAATCTATTTGAAGTATTTGTGTATTGTGGAGGATTAAATAAAGCTTCTTTACGTTAATTAATAGCTTTTTCATCTATTAATAACTAACTTATGCCTGCGGGTTCGCTCGCGTGGGGTTCGGTAATTGTCTCACGGGACCGGGATGAGAATATCTTAAGGGGCCGGCGGAGCGTGCGTCGTTCATACAAACGTAATACCGAAATTATTCGTAAACCAAACTTTTTCTTAAGGAAGTGTGTATTTATTTCGATTGGATTACATAATATCTAGGTTCCCAAATAAATATTTTGAAAGGACAGTGCTATTTAGACGAGATATGAGGAATTTAAAATTTCTATAGAAAACTTATTTCTCTCATAACTCTTGTTTAAATCAATTTCCATTCAAAATATTTATTTGGGAACCTAGATATTATGTAATTCAATCAAAATAAATACACACTACCTTGAGAATATGTTTGATTTACAAATTATTTTGGTATTACGTTTGTATGAAACTCGCATGCTTCGCAGGCCTCTTAAGGTGGAAGCGAAACTTCATAAAGGTCGAGGAACTGCTTTTTCAAGGTCAAAATCGTTCCTAGATCTTTATGAACTTTGAGCGTTGAGTTGATGATTATAATTCTGCAACTAAATACGTCTTACAGTCGCGAACAATATTTTAATCAACGTACAACCTATCACTGGCCTGCAAATTGCAAAAAACGTAAGAAAATTTCAATTTCGCGGGCTACCCTGGAGCATCACCCTTAAACAAATATAAATTTCATCCAAATTTGGTCTGTAGTTTTTGAATGAAAGATTAACAAACATTCATTCATCCATCCATCTTCACAAACTCTTGCATTTATAATATTAAGAAAGAAATAGGATTTAGCGTGAATATTTCATCTATCACGTTTTCTGCTGAGAAATGGCATGTAATGTGTAGTCAGTCAGGAGTAGGTATGTTACGCAGATTGACATAGGTACTACGTCAATTTGACGTTGGTATAATTATGTTATAGTCATAACCATTTTACCAATTCATTCCTTTCATATGATTTATTTTTATTACGCGTCACGTTAACTTCAAATATTTTTTCTTTCTTTTCTATTTCTTAAGACTGAAAATTCTGATCTGAACTCGTAATTAACGGAGAATTGAAACTGTATGTAAACATTACTATTTTTGAAGTGAAAACTTCTTTAAGCGCGTCGAGCACTTTTGAGTGAACAAAAGTCATCGAACTCGCGTGACCGTCACGTACGCTTTTCGTAGCACTCTGCTTCCATCGGTAGTCGCCAATGATAGCCCTTTTAAAAATCGAGTACTGCGATGCAACGTACTCGACATCAAAGTGGTCTCGTTTGTCGTGTACCACGGCCGAAGTTTTTGACGTCTTATATGTCTTTTTGATGCATAATATTATTTTAAGATTGTTTGTAGCTTATATACAGGGTGTAAACCACCTCATCACCAAGCATTCTGTACATCAAACTAAGTATCTTTACGCATAAATTATTGCTGGGATAGGTACATCTTTTTTTTTGAGGTTATAAATCATGTTTTGTGGTACAACTCAATGTATCGAACTTAAAACATTGTGCTGATGGATGGATTGAATAGTACGGGGGTCGTGGAGATGCTAAAAGTCAAAATCTTACAAAAAAACTTGTATTTAAGAAAAAAACTTGACCATTCCGATTGGGGGGTAGCTTTGACCCCCATATCTCCGTAACTAGAAGGTTCCCAGGTAGACAGTAGATAAAGAGCCTTGAGTTTACTCTTACAGATGTCGTAGAAACCTACAACATAGACACCTACAGAAATGATGTCATACCCGTAGTGTCAGGCAGGATTAAACCCCTCACTGACATACAGTAATTTGTCAACAACAAAGGCAACTAATACCAGTAACCTTTAGGGTAAGATCGGGCCAATGAACCGCGTACCAAGTAGGTACGTACCAACGTTTGTTGGTTCCGTTCTCAGGCACTGAACTTTGTGCGATTCCGTTGGGGTTTGATTAACAAAATCGACGACAAGTTCATTAACAATTGGGTCTAATTTGGACGCTTATTTTGCGCCAAACTAATATGCTATCCGCAGTATCACTCGATCGCTCGAGATCGCAGTTTGTACAGCTTAATCATTAACAGCTTAATGACCCCACTTTTGGGAAACCAGGCGATGTCGCAGAGTAAGGGCCATAATCCACCACGAGGGCTAAGTGAAGTTTGGGGGACGTCACTGGTCATTGAAAATCATGCATTTTTTGCTAAAACCAGGACTTTTCCTAAGTATTCTGGGGTCCGCTTCCAGTTTTACCAGATGCAATGCAGCTGAATACGGAGACATTTTATATGGAACGACTGCCTATCTGACCTCCACAACCCAGGTAGTACTGAGTAATACGATACCACTTGGCAAGACTGGCTGTCAGACGTTCGTGCCACTAACTACCTGTAACGACTGTCAAGGATCTACAAATGGCAACCGTGCGTGACCAACGGCTTCACGTACCTTCCGAGGCACGGAGGAAACTTGGTATGAAATGGGGGGCACCCATCCAAGAATCAACCTAGGCAATCACGGCTTAACCTAAAGATCGACCCGAGCGTCTGTTATTATTTAGCCACGGGTTCCTTAAAACTCCACAGTAATAAATTTCCTATGAAAAATTTATCAAGATTTTATATTACAAAAATCAGCAGGTATAAAATTTTTTACTGCCAAAAAGTGTCGCATATTATATAGGCTCTCTAATACAACACTATTTCTTAGCATGCCATCATAATAATTTAGAATATGCATGCGATATTAAAGCGGAACCATTAAAAGACTTGCTTAAATAAAAAATGACGATACTTTGTATAAAATCGGAGTACTGCGTCGCTTTTTCAGCATAGCGTGCAAACCTTGTACTTATAATGTTTGTTATTAAGTTTGCAAGTTTGTTTCTTACGGCCTCTGTATAAAACTGTGTAACACTTATTCAGAAAATAAAGGAAAACTGTTGTATAATGTTTGAGACGCCAATAGGCTTGCCCTCTTTACATGGGACTTAAAACATAACTGTCGAAATGTTAGTGTGCCATAAGGTATACCTCTGCCTAACCCTTCGGGGATTACAGGCGTGTTGTTATGTCATGTGTTAAGAGCGCGTATTCCAAAAGTTAGCAACGTCGCAAATAGCTGTCAAATATTTACATGTTTTAATTAATTTGGCAATTTTACTGCATGAAAATAAGAAATAGGTATGGCTCTGTAGTGCACTAAAAAATTGAATATGAATTGCTATTAAAACCCTAAATTTGATGTTGTAAACGTTTCAGGTGTAAAAAAGGCATTTGGCAAGTTCCCAAATACTTTTTTTACATTTAAAACTAAATATTCGGTATTACGATATTAATTATTGCATTTCCTAATAAATTTTTTAGTCCACTACAGAGCCATATTTCTTCTGGACCATACCTCGGGACCTACTAGTTACGGAGAAAATCGAGGTTAAAGTATCAACTCTTCACAAGTTTTTTTTTAAATACTTCTTTTTATGTCATAACTTTACTTTAAATACCTCCGTATCCCGTTTACTATTAAATGAGTCCATCAGCACAATGTTTTGAGTGCGATACATTGAGTTTTACCTAAAAACATGATTTTCACCTATAATTTTTGCGTAGTGTTACTTAGTTTGATGTATAGAATGCTTGGTTGACGGCTTCGTGATGAGGTGGTTTACAGCCTGTATGTACCTTCTATGTTTATCTTGGGCATGCTTTGTTGACGGCTTGAAGAGTCTGTTAACACCCTGTATAGAACAGAAAGCATGTAACCATTTCTCCAACCAAATAATGAACCTTTCCTAATCGATTCACACGTCCGTACAACGATAAACCGTTTGTCCTCTAGATAGAGATAATATTTCTGTATAATTTATTGCCCTTACGTGAGAAAAGGGTCCGTGATATCATTAGGGATGACAGGGATATTAATTGTCCCTGTCCTGATCAATAGGCACATAAGTTTTTTTGTGGAAGAGGTGGTGAAGGTTTCAATTTGGGAGGAGCAACAGCATATTTATTCATCATTCGGGGTTTGATAACATTTTATAATATCGTTATTGTGAAAACGACGTTGAACCTTAAAGGAACGCATGTCTTTCATCTGGTGTGTCAGGTTTGTCGGATCATCATCATCATTTCAGCCGAAAGATGTCCACTGCTGAACATAGGCCATTGACATGACATTGACCGGTCCCGTGCGACAGATACTTCAGAATAATTTCTGTCAAGGCCCAGTCTCTAACGCTGCGTCCGAACCTATAAGATGGAATACCATCTCTTAGCTAGTATGTAGCGGGTCGGGCATTACATTGTAACTCTTACCTACAGTTGCTTAAAAGACTTATTGGCCTGTTATTTGACCAACAGACTACACTACTGAATTTGCCAGTATAACTATAGTGGTGGAACATCCCTAAAACTTGATTAGAAATGTGGTGCTAGAAAAGAATGATTGGCATAACTTGCTACAGTTCCGAACCAACGTTTCAATCCTCAAGGAAGTCGTATTCTCATTTTCTTTGGACATATCATACCTCAAGAAGGTACATCTGTGTGGAGTGTGTGGAGCGACTTGTAGTACAGGGAAAGGTTGAAGGCACAAAAGCGCGCCACAGGTCACCAATGCGTTGAACCGACCAAGTCAAACCTGCATTCAATGGTCCACTCCACGAATGCACAAGATAAGCCACAGTACGGGAAGAATGGCGTCGGATTGGGAAGCTTGTCACCACCCCTGATGTGATGACCAGGATCCTCTACCAAGAGTGTGACGACGAAGAAGAAGAAAACTTGATGAAAATTAGCGCTAAGACTGAACTCCAATCGGATAACCAAAGTTACTGCAAGCAGCATAGCTTGCTGCTCACAACTTTACCCACGGTAGCAAAAACCCCAATGCTCGAACTCCTGAACTTCAATTGATTGCAAGTTACCCAAAAGCAAGTAAAGCGATTAATAACAGTGAATTATCAGGAAAGTTTGGTCTTCGTGCAATGAAGTAAAGCGAGGTACACACTGGTAAAATGAGATACCGATATTACATGGTGTTGTAAAATATCTCAATACTTTTCACAAGGCACCTAAAAAGATTGTATTTACACCAAAGGAGCAATATTCTATACCACATTTTATTGTGTAAATAGGGAGACAATTTTTTTCTCAAATTATCTTTAAAATGTTGTAGAGTCCTTTCACAATTATTTAACTTACGACTTGTGAGAGTAAAGCTTGCTGATACTGACATTACAGTGATCTTTAAGAAACGTTCTGTTGTGTTAAAGTTTAGGTTGGTGCTGAAAGCGCTAAAATAACTGAATAGATTGTAGGTCTTTTCTGAGCTCGTAAGTCTAAAATCTCTTTTATAAAATCCCGAAAGAGAAACTCGATGTTCATATTTAAGCTTTATAGATGACAACAAAATAATATGATGCTGTAAATGACATGATTATGTTGTACATAAAGGAAATGAAGACACCATCAATGCAAAAGTAGAAAACAAAAAAAAATAGAAAAGAATTAAGAACCTCTAGTTTTTGGAAGTCGGTTGATAAAAGCAGCACCTATCTGTCTTCATACGAGTATCCTGCCAAATATTCACCATCACAATCCATTTCAATCTATCAATTTATGTGAATCAGTCTCGAATCTCTACAGCACCTGTCCTTCCGCGTTTCAATGCCTGTCGACTAGTGAATGGAGCTGAAAAATCAGCTCGTCAATGTGTCATGCAGCGTGCATCTGTTAATTAACTCAGTCCAATATAGGATTTAGGCTTGAATTCTTGTCGCGCTGACGGTCGGTCGCGAACGAGTATACATTGTGTTCTAAATATATAACACCATACTGCGACACTGATGTCAGCGACGACCGAGAGCCGTATTTTGTTCTCGCTGGCGTCTCAATCGTCCGTACGCGATCGATCGCCAGCTATTACCTCTTTTTAAAGAAAAAATGTTTATTTGACGTCAGTACATTAAGCACACACACAATAATAATAAAAAAGTTACAAAAAGGACCAAAATACATAGTATGTACTGTGTGCCTCACGGCTGCGGTAAAAAGGTCCATTTCAGTATTCATGCCAGACAGGTGATGCTGTCTGACGCTGGTCTTCCGATGAACCTTCAGGGGGTAAGTGAAAGACAGAAAACAGTTTCAAACATAGAATATATAAATAAATGGCTATAGGTACAATAAAAAGTTATGGGTACATTGATGAAATGTACGAGTTCGTGCTTATGAAGAAAATGTAAGTAATAAGAATAACAGATTCATAGTCATCACGTACTATCCTCTTCTAAACTGTAAATGATCTCATTTCCAGTAATTTTATTAATTATGATCATCGTCATAATCGAAAGCCAGGCCTGTATTCTTGTACCGTTGACGGTCGATTGCGCACGGGCGGTCGCTTACGAGTATACATTGTGTTCTATACATATAGCACCATATTGCGACGCTGACGTCAGCGGTGACCGACATGACAGCCGTATTTTGTTCTTACTGATGTCACGACCGACCGTGAGCGTGACAAGAATTCAGGCATAAGTCTCTCTTTGCCTATGGTAACGGCTTCACGTTTTTGTGCCTCATCCAGGACATTCCCGCGATGGAAAAAATGTCGTTAGAATTCATTTAATTTCATCAGGTACCAACATTTTCAAATACGAGTAACTGTCTTCGTCATGTACTGAGAATTGAGCTTTAGGCTGCATCGTTCAACTGCCACTCCAACACGCTATGCAGATCCTGACGTCGCGTTTACATCTACGTCAGCATAACGTCTGACTTCGAGCAACTCTTTGACTAGTTTATACGATTTTTATTGCAGTTTGGAGTTTCGTATAAAGCGAGAGTTTTGATAGCAGTCACGAATGCTCCCTTATAAACAAAGAATTATTCCTTGAACTTCCTTACTAATACTGTCTTTGCCTTTTGATGTTTTATGCTAATTTAAATAGGTAATGCTCGATTGACATTGTACAAGTTACATTCTTTTGGTTCAGCACGAGCACACAATTTGACAGAACTTTTTCCTGATTATACAGGGTGATTTGTAAGTGAGTGCAGGCCCTGAAATGGGGGTACTAGACCTTATTACCTTACCATACCTTGCTCCTGCTTAAATGACGTTTCAACAGGACAAAATGACTGTCTTGCCTGTCTGAAAGGGTAAGAAAATACACTTGATAGAGACCGATCTTACATGATCTGATCGACCAGGATCATTACGTCAAACAGCTAACGGTAACAAGAAAATCTGCAACAAGGAAGACGTACATCGGAAACCCAGTTTTACTAAAATACTACCTTCTCATGAACAATCGTTGTTTTGTGGTCATTCACATACTAAAATATGGTACTGTGGTACTATTTGAGAAAGCTAATGAGACAACAAAGTCGGTTCTGTAATTTGCACGACAAGTGTCATACATTTATTTTGATAAACCGGTCTCGAAAAACAAAAACACTTTCAAGAAATTTTCAGAAGATGACCTTTATGGCGCCGATTTTCCAAAGCCAGATGTACTGTTTTGATAAATGGTTTTCGAAGGATACATTCGTTCATGAGCTATCAGAAAAGTATCAGTTTAATATCCTGAATGGCGTAGATTTCTCACAATCGGCACATTTTGAGTAAAACTTAAAAATATCGATTTCTCAAAAACCACCAAACCACCCAGTTGTTGCAAATAAGGTCTAGTACCATTTCAAGGCCTGCACCCAACTACCAATCACCCTGTAAAAAATTGTTTTAGTTTAATGTGAAAACTATCTTGAAGGACAAAGTACTTGATAGCTGGTATATACTCGTACCTCGAACTTATAAGCCTCTAGTAAACGTACTCGTACACACATAACATCAATGCTGTAATCCACGACGGATTTGACAGAGGTGTACCTTATAATCAGAGGTCGGAGTAGGTAGATTGAATTGGGGTCATTGATCCGAAACTTCCGATTAATATGGACATTCCTCTGGAATTGGATCATTATTTTTTGTTTAAGTGCAACAATTTATAAAAAGTTGTGGCCATAAAAAGGCTAAAAATTAAATAAAAATATTAATTTTTCGATCGGAATTCGATTGTTTTTATTATTCAACAGATAAATAATAAATTAATTAAGTTTTCATAACTTCCTTTAAATTTTGAATTGAGTAGTAATAATATCACTACCAACATCAACAATATTTAATTGAATCCGGAAATACCGGAATTACTTTCCGGAAAAATGGCTTATTCCATGTTCATCTTTCTGTGTGCATTTATGATACAAGAACCAAAAATCAATCTACCTACTCCGACCTATGCTTATAATACACCCACATTTCGGTACTTATGTTTAAGTACCATGTAGAAGGGAGCAAACAATTCCGTAACTCATATTGAAAAAATCCTATTGGAAAAACCCATACAAAAAAAATAACATTGCTAAAAACGAGAGAGAGATAAGTTAATGATTTGAACCTTGACTTGTAAACTAGGAGATTCTTTGACTTAGGAGTCAGTAAAGGAGTAATACAGTCTTCATGAATAAAAACATTGGTATGATAACATCATTTCTACATAGACAGCGAACAGCTATGATAAGTCTTGGTTATTACGCTGCGAGCCTCTAACCCATCTTAAATATGATCCTTGCGCTGCCCGTTACTGCGCCCAAGGGCAAAAAAGGGTATCCATTATATAGCCTAAATGTACACATTTCGACTCCATGAGGAAAATAACTCCCTCTATAATATAGAGCCTTTATAGTACCTTAAGAATATATGAACCATCCTGTATAAACAAAAGCAATATTTACGGTATAAGACACAATATTATATTTAACGGTTTTTCTGTCACTCCGTTTGTGCGGAAATCGAGAACTGCTAATTCAATTTTATGAAGATCCCTGACTAGATTTTGCAGATGCAAATGTATCTTGTTTAAACCAGCTACGGAAAAGCCAAGCTATTCAAAAGCAGTCACATATAACCTGCGAATGAGCCTCCACGCATTTGATAGCCATATTGAGGGAGTTATGAAAAAAAAATGTAATTCGCCATTTGTGGTGGCGGCCATCTTGGATTTGGAAATATTATAGTATATAGTATTTTACTAGTCAAGCCCTTTCATTTAATATTCTTATTGAGGGAGTTGTTGAATAAATATTTTATCCGCTATTTTATGGCGGCGGCCATCTTGGACTGATTTTTATCAAACATAGCTAAGATCACTCCCGACTAATTTACCTTTCAATAAAAAAATAAAAATAAAAATCGGTGCACACAGACACGTCAAACATATAACACCCCGTCGTTTTTATGTCGGGGGTTAAAAATCTATACATATAATAAAAGAGTAAAAAAACTGTGTCTGTACATTGAATATATTTAAAAAATAATAATTGAAGCGGGTTTAGAAACAGTAATAGAGCACGAATCCAAAAAAAAAAGTCTGTCTGTTTGTCTGTTTGTCTGTTTATCTGTTTATCTGTTTATCTGTTTATCTGTTTATCTGTTTGTCTGTTTGTTTGTACACGCAAATCTTCGGAAGTACTGGATGGATTTGAATGATTTTTTTTTGTTGTATAGGTATTATGTCTGGGCAACATATAGGCTATAATTTATCTTGGAAACCTGAACACCTGATGTAGAACCGCAATAGACCAGCTAAACTATAAGAGATACAAATATGACACCATAGCAAAAATTGTTTCACGTGATGAGCATTTTCTGCTGAGAGAATAAATTTGAAGATCTGGAACACCTGATGTGGAACTCCAAGAGCCCAGCTACACCATAACTTATATAGGAATGACGTCTTAGCAAAAGTTGTTCAATCTGATGAGCACTCTCTGTTGAGTTATAAAAATCGAAGATCTGGGACACCTGTCGTGGAACTCCAATAGCCCAGCTACACCATAACACATATAGGAATGACGTCTTAGCAAAAGTTGTTCAATCTGATAAGCCCTCTCTGTTGACTTATAAAAATCGAAGATCTGGGACACCTGTCGTGAAACTCCAATAGCCCAGCTACACCATAACGCATATAGGAATGACGTCTTAGCAAAAGTTGTTCAATTTGATGAGCACTCTCTGTTCATTTATAAAAATCGAAGATCTGGAACACCTGTTGTGGAACTACAAGAGCCCAGCTACACCATAACACATAGGAATGATGACGTCTTAGCAAAAGTTGTTCGGTCTGATGTGCATTTCCTGTTGACTTATAAAAAATCGAAGATCAGAAACATCTGATGTGAAAATTATTGCAAAGCTATCACTAATTTCACTGTATAATTATAAAATAACAAAAACTGGGAGTACCTCCACGCGGTTAAGGAGGTAACAGTTTAGGACTGATTATCGATTTTCGATGACGATGGTATATCATTGAAAATTTGACTCTACTGGCCAAAACTCCCATTTATTATTTTATTTTATCGAATAAATATGTCTTCGAGCTTATGTTATTTGAGTGTTTTTGGCATGAAGAGACAGAAGAAGAGCGCCGAACACGCGTTCAACAAAATATTCATAATCTGTTAGAAAGTGAGAGAGAAAGAATTGCTGGAGTACGGCATGAAGAGACAGAAGAAGAGCGCGAAGACTTCGACATTCTCTGAATAGAATATCGATAACATCTGAAGAATCGGGTGTCTCAAGATATAGCCGTAGGGCATGATGACCTTCCTTGGGTTGATAAGAAACGGAGTTCATTTACGTATACTCCTATGATTGAATACGCCACATATTCCGCCATCGGAGGTATGGTTCAAAATTTTACTTTTTGTGAAGCTGTTAAATGGCAAAAAGAAACAAACGGTATGTGTTGCTCAGGTGGGAAAGATCCATTATTTTCCCGTCCCCGGGCTCTTAGAATTAGACGTTTCAGATCTTCGATTTTGACGAACCCGGTGTCGCTGGCAAAAGCAATAGGATCCGCGTACGAAGTCGCGGGCAGAAGCTAGTTATAAATGTGATACGAACCAGCAATTCGACCACACCATTAAAAGTCTCGCAATAACCATACGTTATTTACAGTTACCTTGCAATCTTTTACCGCTCGCCGCAACGTTCATTGCACCATGAAAACGCCCTAATTGGTTCGGGAACGCGGGAATAAAACGCGAATCGGGTACCTTCGGCGACTGTCGTAAAACATCGTTTATGATCGGGCCAGTATGTTCCGTTCTTTATTGTGGTTTTATGTACCCGGGGTGTTTCGTCTGCAGAGGGATATGAATGATTGAATTGTATTACAAATATGTATTGTCGAACACTGGAAAATGTTTCCGTAAAGGACGTAAACCTGTTACATCATCGGTTTACGTGAGTAGTCCCAAAACGCTAGAGAACACATAGAAATCTAGTTAGTCCAGACTACAGGCATTCGCCGAGCGTATACGCTACGTTAACGCGACCCAAACGCCAAGTCACTGTGACGTATTATCGATAGAACTTTCATCCCTGTCTACGCAACTCTGGCGCAACATACACATCTACGCAGCGTCTACGCGCGACGATGTCAACGCTATACGGGGTGTTCCGTCTGCAAAGGGGTTATGAATGATTGTATTGTATACAAATATGTATTGTCGAACACTGGAAAATGTTTCCGTAAAGGACGTAAACCGTACAAATCTAGTTAGTCCTGACTATAGGCATTCGTCGAGCTTATACGCTACGTTAACGCGACCCAAACGCCAATTTACTGTAACGTATTAACGATAGAACTTTCATCCCCGTCTACGCAACTCTGACGCAGCATACGCATCTACGCAACGTTTACGCGACAACGACGTCAACGCTATACAAGTGCATAAACTCTTTGTGTAGAATGTCTTACATTCTAAATTAGACCGTGTATTGCAGTAGCACTTACTCCAAATAGGTAGAGGTTACTAGAGCCGTCACCTCAAAATGTAGGTTAAGTACATTATAAAGACCTTATGTAGTTTGATTGCGGCATTTAGCTGCACTGAAACAACCAATATGTTCCTTTATAAATCTCATTCCTTTTTAAAGCTTGTCGGTACGTGATACCAATGCATTATTCTACAAGAACGTTTATTTTTATTTGACGTAGTGACAGAGACATTAAGTTGAAAATAATCAGGACACATGCGGAAACGACAAATGGAGCAGAACAGTTACAAAGTGGTGGACAAGAAACGGTCAAAGAAAGAAAGGTACACAGGACAGCTCGCTGAAACAACATGGGGTAGAGCGGTCAGATAGAGAAACAGGAATGGAGAAGGTTGGACGTCAACCAAGTTTACCGACTGGCAACCATAGTCAGTACGTAATTGCCACAGCTGGGACAACAAGGCCTCCTCTCTATGAGAGGAAGTGGGCTAAAATCGACCACGCGGCCCCAGTGCCGGTTTCCTCGCACTGTTATCCTTCACCGTTTTGAGAGCAATGGTGATGAAGTAAATTACGCAAATTAAAGGGTCTGGGTTCCTTATGGATTCGAAACCACGACCTACAACTGGTGAGCCGGACCGAGCAACAACGGACATTAAAAATCGTAAAAGCATACTATGAAAACATATAAACCTTCTCGCTACGAAATTAAAGACTACAGAAATAAGTCAATCCGATTTAAAAGCTAATAAATAAATAAGAAAGTACGTTTAAATGAGAGATTCCAGGAATGTACATTATTAACTGCAGTAAATAATGTTGAAACTGGATTCAGACTCTTATATCACATTTAATTACAGTGTAGAAAAAATAAAACTGTTTGATTTGTGTGGGTGTCAGGCTGCGAGCAGTTAATAAAACTTTTTAAATCGAACTGGACCTTCTCTGGTTGTAGGGATTAATCTTCCTTTTGGTTGGAGTAACGTTTTCAGTTAGATACGGTAAAAATGATCGACTTAATACCAAAAAAAAATGTAAATCAAACACATTTTTAAGGTAGCGTGTATTTATTTCGATTGAATTACGGAATATTTAGGTCCCCAAATATATAGTTTGAATGGACACTGATATAAACAAGAGTTCTATGGAAAATAAGTATTCTATAGAAATTTTAAATTACTCATATCTCATATTTATATATGTGTCCTTTCAAAATATATATTTGGGAACATTGATATTCTGTTATCCAATTAAAATTAATACACACCACCTAAATACTATTTTGGTATAACGTTTGTATGAACGACGCATGCTCCGCCGGCCCCTTAACGTGGACCGACCCATTTTCGTATAGTACTCTTTCTTTATCGTGTGTTCAGTTTTTATACCGCCCGTGGGCCTCTGACTTGGCTTAAGGCGCTTAGACGAGCTAAATTAGCAACTCTATTTGTGGTGGTTCAAACTTCGTTTGAAATGCTGTTAGAATAAAGTTCTAAATCAGCTTGCACTACAAAGTGGTTGTTACGTCAGCCACTGCGGGCCAAATAGCGCGAAATTAGTGGTTTCGATCGATTTACAAAAAAACTATTGATTGGATTAAAAAACTAAAACAGTATCATGCTAATATATTGCTTTTAGAATTATTTGCCAAACAAA
Source organism: Xestia ashworthii (assembly GCA_950022955.1). Classification (NCBI taxonomy): domain Eukaryota; kingdom Metazoa; phylum Arthropoda; class Insecta; order Lepidoptera; family Noctuidae; genus Xestia; species Xestia ashworthii. The sequence goes on from OX465552.1 coordinate 23,504,095, forward strand.
AAATCAGAATGATCGCATGCATATTAGTATGTTTTTTATTGTTCGAAAGATATTTTTAGAGGTAAGTTCGTGATTTCTTTATATCGAGCCAAATTAATTGTATTATGTTTTCAAAACAGTATCATGCTAGCATATATCCTGAAGAATATCATATATTTTTCTGGTCTTGTTTATAGCAGTGAATCATATACTTTTAGTAATTATAAAACTTGCGTTTAGCTCGTGTAATCGCCTTAACATGCCGTATGCCGTCAATAAATATCTCTCAGGCATGCTGCTTTCCTCATGATGTTTTCCTTCACTGAAGGAAGACGTGATCATTATTCGTACAGTAAAATTGGAATTAAGCTCAAATATTCTTACTGGTATTCTCTTACTGTGAACCACATCTATCAACATGGAATAGCACTTTTCCACTCAGAACTGGCATTTGCTAGAGTGAGAAAAAGAGCGGGGATGCTATCGCACACGACAGCATCGACGGTGCGATCGGCAACTCAGGGCGAGTTGTTTCTCGCGATTCCGTTCAAGTTCAATTATTAGTTGCCCATGGGGGTGGCTGACAGCCGACTAAAACTTAACACGTTAACTAGCAAACAACAGTTCGACTTAAAAGCTTTACGGAACACACGAAAGAACGGTTTCTAGTTGCATGTCTAAATGACACAGTCGCATTGCAAAAGATTTTTTGTAGTACACTATTTTTCAACTAATTTACCTGATAGGAAAGCTACAGGTAAAGTTTTTCCACAACATGGCATCGTAACGTGTACTTAAAAAATCCAGTCTTTTGCAATAGGCAAGAATCTACCTAAGTTATGGAGTCAGGCGTTACTTATAACCATCTTCTTTGTGTTAAGAAATCGGTTTTTATTTCTTCATTCACTAACAAAACATATCACTGAATGTAACATAATGCCAGACTTATCCACCCATCTCTATTACTATATGTTTACATGTAAATATAAGCACCGAAGTACATAATTCGCAAAGTACGCAATTCACATTGCCGGATATCTAGCCGAATACCGGAGGGAGAAAATATAAGTAATACACACATAAGTAGTTGTGACAACGCGAAAGTAGTTTTATCAGATTCAGGATTATATTCGGGACCCGATTGGAGGAATATGTTGTTGTTTAGGCGCGACAAAAGTTAATAAAAGACAGTCTTGTCGTGCTTTTCTACTTTTCTTTATCTTTCGACGTATTCTTTCGTTGAATTCGAAGCAGAGAAGAAATAGTAAAGATGGAATATTCTAGGAATGATTAAAGGAATTGGCCTCTGAGGTTTCTGCTAATGAATCCCTTTTCTACATTTATCCTTTATACATTATACATTACATACTTACTACATAATGTATACAGGGTGTAAACCACCTCATCACGATGCCGTCAACCAAGCATTACGTACAACAAACTAAGTAACTTTACGAAAAAAATATTGCTGGGAAACGACTTTTTATTTTGGGGTGAAAAATCACGTTTTGTGGTATAACTCAATGTAATGCACTCAAAACATTGTTCTGATGGATGGATTTAATAGTAAGGGGATCGTGGAGGTATTTAAAGTAAAAATGTTGCTATAAAAACTTGTATTTCAAAAAACCTTGTCAAAAAGTTGTCTTGTCTAAACCTTGTCTAAAAGCGGCCAAGTGCGAGTTGGACTCGCCTATGAAGGGTTCCGTAACAGCAAGTGACATAGTATAAAAGTTCTTGCAGTTCATTGGAAATGAAAGGTAAATTGCGGTTTACCATATAAGACGTATTAAAAAAAACTACTTACTAGATCTCGCTCAAACCAATTTTCGGTGGTAGTTTACATGGTAATGTACATCATATAATTTGTTTAGTTTTATCATTCTCTTATTTTAGAAGTTACAGAGGGGGGGGGGGGGGACACACATTTTACCACTTTGGAAGTGTCTCTCGCGCAAACTATTCAGTTTAGAAAAAAATGATATTAAAAACCTCAATATCATTTTTAAAGACCTATCCATAGATACCCCACACGTATGTGTTTGATGAAAAAAACAATTTTGTGTTTCAGTTCTAAGTATGGGGAACCCCCAAAATTTATTGCTTTTTTTTGTGTGAAAATCTTAATACGGTTCACAGAATACATCTACTTACCAAGTTTCAACAGCATAGTTCTTATAATTCCGGAAAAAAGTGGCTGTGACATACGGACGGACAGACAGACAGACAGACAGACATGACGAATCTATAAGGGTTCCGTTTTTTGCCATTTGGCAACGGAACCCTAAAAACCTTGTCAAAAAGTTGTAACTTTGACCCCCAATATCTCCGTAACTAGAGGGTTTCCAGGTATGATGTAGAACAAAACAATATTCGGAATGACGAGGAAAACAAGTGCCTCTCGGCTTCGTTAAGAGGTGTTTTACACCCTTTATTTATTGCGTTTATAAATAGCTTCAGAATGTTTCTTCGAGCTAAAATACGAATATGATCTAGAAAGCCCACTCAGCCTAGCCTTTTCCCAACTATACCTACTAGGGTCAGTTTCCAGTCTAACCGGATGCAGCTGAGTACCAGTATTTTACATGAAGCAACTGCCTATCTGACCACGACAATCCAGTTAGTACTGGGTAATGCGATACCACTTAGTAAGACTAGTCTCAGACTTTCGGGCCACTGACTACGTTTAACGCCTGTCGAAAATCTACAAATGACAGCTGGGATCAATGGCTTAACGTGCTTTCAAAAAAGGAAAAACTTTTTTTTTTTTTAAGGTTTTGTTTTTGGTACTCAACCCTTGTCTCTATTCCGTGTTTCTATTTATTTGTATTATTTTTTTTTTGTGTTATTGTGAATGCAACTCCTGAAAGCTAGAATCAACAGTGGCCACCACCTGAAAAGCGCTGAGGCACTTGTTGAGGTCGACAAGTCCCAGAGAAACGATTCAAATGTTTAATCTTGTGTAACATATATTTTGAATTGTTGTTTATTGTGTTCCTAATGTTATTTTTTTAACTGTATTTGTGAAGAAAAGCCGCACTATTGCACAACTTATAATAATAATACCTATTCTTTATTTTTCGGACAACTACTGTTGTTATCCATCGTGTTAGTAATACAAAACAACTTATTTCTAGTGTTAGTAGCTGAAATACAATGGAGAAGACAAGGACATCCCTAGATTAATGTTATAGTTAAGATTTTTACTAAATAAATAAATAACTGTCTTGGATCACACAAAGAACTTACCTACTTGAGAATGAAAAACACTTCCACTTGTGTAACCCAAAAAATGTAACAAGTTCTAAAGGCTAGATTTTACAACGACGAGATACTCTAACTGCTTCTAGCATTGCTACATAAAATTTGCCCCGACTAAAAAATTCGAGATGTCTCCCTCCAGAATTCTCGACGTTTGGCAACACTATCGAGTAGTCTTGAGTACGCTGGCATGCCAGTAAAATGCCTAGCGCGCCACTTGACGCCTCGCCGAATAAAATCGATTTAGGAGATGGAAACTGTATTTTCATGAGCGTTTTCTTGAGAGACCCAAAATAAATGCTACGACACGTTTATTTTTAGAATAAGGATTGTTTATCTCTTGATTGACATTTGGAAAGCTTGCTCTTAGTATCCGTAAACACTTAATATTTGAAATGACTATGAAAAAAACAATACTAATGCAAACACCAGGAGACCAGACCCTGGGGTCTACTCAATCCTGGGACAATCTCCCACTAGGTAGACGGGTGCTCCTTGCAGTACTTGCTGGTGGCGCACGCCTCACGCAACCCTGTATGCGTAGGGTAAGGTCGATAAGTCTATCTATCACACCTAAACGGCTAAACAGACATCGGTGTAATATGGCACATACCCTAGATAATGGGAAGGATATAGAATACTTTTAATCCCGGTATTATGTTCGCGTGGGATAATATCCGACAGTCACGCGGGCGAAGCAAACCTAGCTAGCAAACTAAGCAAACCCTAGTGTATAATAAAATTAATTACAAATTATGAAGTTTAGTCGTTCGTAGCTTTAGTCATGAAGCTTGTTTTATTTTCGATGGTTTGGTTTCAAAATTTTGTTACAGGAGTCATCATCATCATTATTTCATCAGAAAGACGTCCACTGCTGGACAAGGCCTCCCCCAAGTGTCATCACATTGACCGGACACCGTTACAGCAGCGGTCGGCATCCCGCGGCCCGCGGGCCGCATGCGGCCCGCAGACGTCTCATTTGCGGCCCGTGAATGTTTTGTAAGTAAGTAATAAATATCAAAATAAATGCATGAACGAACCGCGATCGACCGTATAGTGTGGATCCAGCCTTAAGGTGACACTACTAGATATTTGATTTTAGAAATTTCGGGATGGAATTACTCCACTGGTTTAAACTGTACATCCAAAGTTAAATACGATACTGTTAATTCTCATTATTAATATAGTCTGTGCGGAATTTATTATATTTTACTATTCTATAGTAAAATAAAAATCCATGAAAAAATTTGGAGCTACCAAAGATTCGTTTTTATTGCCAATTTTAACGAAACTCAGCAATAAAAGAAGTGTCAAAATTCCAAAACTAAGTCGGTAGCGACAAAACACAATTATCGAAGAATTCAATAAATTTTATTTGTAATTGATTTATGCAGTGGTCTTTTTTTCATAAAACTACATTTTCCAAAGACTTTTTCGTATCACTTTTTGCTATTCATTTTTTCTATTGGATATACCTAGGTACATTGAGCTTCTAGGGTTTAATATCACAAGTGCGGCCCGCGTTTAGTTTATTTTGTCACCTTGTGGCCCTTGCCTGGCAAAAGGTTGCCGACCGCTGCGTTACAGGATTGGCTCGAAACTCTAACAACCAGTCTAATGAAAGGGTATCGTACTACCCCATACTAACAGGGTTGTGAAGGTCAGATAGGCAACTAATTTTCAGCTGCGTCTAGTTAGACTGGAAGCCGATCACAACATAGTTGTGAAAAAGCAAGGCAGATGATGATGGTGGGGTTTCAAAATACTTGTAATTTTATTTAAACTGAAAATATGTCTAAGAAAGTAACTAGTGAGTTTGATCAAACGCTGTTATCAACCTTAATATTTGACCTAGACCCCTATTATTCTAGAACTATTGTATAGCGTTTCAGTGAATCCTTACGAATACAATGTACTTACGTATAGGTATGTCACTATACACTATCTATTATAGCCAACCCGATATAGCATAACTTTTACAACTATTCAACTACAAAACCTATTGTGTTAAAAATCCAAAAATAAAACAGAAAGCATTAGAAAGCACTTGTATGCCAAATAAAAGGTCATTTAAATGTATCAAGCTCGCAACGCATTCCCAGGGCCGGGCCCTGAGGGAGTACCGACGCATTTCGACGGTACCCTCCTTCTGCAGGTCAATATGAGGCCGTGAGCCCGTGACGTAAGCCGTGACGTCAGAGCCGTGGAGGGGACTGACACTTCTCTGATTGTACTGTGTACTTTTGTCATAAATAAAAGTAGATCTCCTGTGATAGGAGTTTGAAAGTCATAAGGAGAAGTGGAATTTGTTTCTAATCCGAGTGAAACTTTTTATAAGTTCTAGATAGTTTCTCAAAACTTGATCCAGAGAAATTAATAAGCATGTGTTGTGGTGAAAAGAAAAACACGAAAAACAGTAGTATTTTTTAAGGCTTTGCGCCGACCTATTTTGGTTTTAATTTGGTGTATACTAGCTGAAAATGGCTTTCAAGTATTATTTATTTAAGAACCGTAAATAAGTTAGCTGTTATTTTCACGAAAATAATAAGGTGAATAAATCGCCTGTACTCTGTGATCTTGCTTTCATGGTAAATGGATGCATTTGTAAAGAAAGAAAGAAAAAGCATGTATTAGCCCGTGACAAAACACTCTCTCTTTCTCTTGTAGAGAAATATTGATTTTAGTGGCAGAAACATAATAAATGCAGAAACTTCTCTACTTTAAATTCAAATTCTAATGTGTGGCTTCGGGCTCCGAGTGCCTCAGTTCTGATCCTTTTCCAAGGCAAAAAAAGAGATGTGATCTTAGTTTCTTAACAATCACAATTAAGGAACGTCATGTATGTAATTTTCGATGGGTCAAGCAAAGATATACCTAATAGTGAATCCACATTTCGCCAGTTATGTTCAAGCCTCATCTAAGGAGGTGAGCCTATTTGCCATCAATCGGGCACGAATCCAGATTCCGTAGCTGCAACCGAGAAATTCCTGTTGGAAAAACCCATATATAATCTGCAAAATGAAATATGATAGACAATAGTCAAACAAACTCCATATTCTAGTAAGTTTCCATGTTCTTGTTTAGCTTACAATCTCCTCCCGACAAACATCGCTCGAAAAATCCCAGTATATAAAATACCGAAGCTTTTAAACCCGTACATTTTTACGAGAGGAAAGTTCTTAGTATCGCAGATCAATCACTCTGGAACGAAGTACACTTGTTGCGTAGGTCAACTACATCCAATCCATCTGCGGTATTAAATCTGACGGAATACGCCAAATATAGACGCGAAAACGATACTGAGTGGAGGTTGCTTTGTGTTTGGAAATGGCTGAGGGTTGGCTGTTTTGGGGGACTGCTCTTTTTTAATTTCCATGGGCAATTTTCAGTTTAATTTGATTTTGTAATGGAATGAAAATCGTTTAACTGATAAACGTTACTTAAATACGTCGAAAATACAAGTATCCTGGCATATGTGGGTTCAACAATCACTGCTGATTTATTACTACGACAACTACAGTTATAGTTAAGCATAGATTTGGATAAAGTCTTGTTCGAAATAATCAAGCATAAAATAAATGTGAGGTAGACAAAATGGACGTTGTCGCCCCTAGTTCGCATAGAAGAATACCTTCGCCCTCTTTTTGCTAAAAGTGTGCCCTAAAAATAGACATTTTAATTTAAAATATGACGACGTTTACTATTAAAGATCAAAAGAATTTTAACTTTAACAAACCTAAAATGAATGTAAACAACCAAAAAGAACAGCGGGGTTACCACAACGTCCAAATGCGATTCAATTTAGGTTTGAGCTGTCATTTTCTGACAGTTTTTCTATGGAACTGACAGCTTGCGACTCAGTTTAGGACCTGAATTGAATCGCATTTAGAGGTTGTGGTAACCCAGCTGGTACTCGTAAACCTATTTCGCGAAGATCACGTTTAATTACGAAACTCCGACTGTTTGTGTTAAAAGCTCTTTGATCCAATTAGTATCGGGTAACAAAGAAACTTTATGCATGGACTAAGGTGTACAAACGGGTTCAGTTTCGAAAGGTTTCAGGTAAAAACCTAATACTAAACATGTACCTAGTAAGGTTTAAAAAAAATATATACAAGGGTGGTGACACCCTTACAGCACTAATTTCCATAGGTATGGGTTATTACTTGAGTTCCCCTCCCTTAAAATAAAAAAGCAAAATTCGGCCTAATATTGGTTTTTTATTTTACGATGACAAGGAAAGTAGGGTGAAGTAAGTTGTATTAATATTAATGGTGCAAACGAAACTAATTTGTCTCATCTGTATCATTGATGGTGCAGGTCAATGGTGCATATTAAGGTACGACGGGGTATAACCTTGTTCCGTTCTGACTCCAACTGATATGGAGTGAACTGGAAATTATGGTTGTTCCTACTTCTCCTCGATTTTTTCTGATTAATTTCGTAGTGGAACCCAAGACAGTTAAATTGTTGTATCTCGGACTTCGTCGAGCTTCAGTGTCTCGGCGTTTCTGGTAGTCGCCACTGTTGATCTGGCTTTCAGAAGCTGTAGTGGTTTGGGAATAATGACGCAAACTTGACCCAAAACAAATGACTTAAAGAAAGTTATAACTAAAAGTACCAACAAAAAATTAGTCTTCCTAACTCCAGTATCACGTTAAGAGATAATTCGGTATCAAGTGATACGCGTTAGCATACGGTAACGAGCGATAAGAGTCGAGTGGGTGAATTTAATAAGGCTTCACAAGCCGCGGGTAATCCCTACGATGGCTGGCGGTATAAGGCTTAACGCACACGAATGGTACAGGGGCTTTTAATACGACTCATACAGCTTAGGAGACAGCAGACGAAGGTCACTAAAGCCGAATGTTTTTTTCGATCTTAGACAGAACACATAACATAAAATGACGCTTGTAATTCTCAAGAAATAGGCAGAGGGGTACCTAATTATACCCAATATTTCGCTATTTATGTGTGTGTTCCTTACCATTCCTTACATAGACCTTTTTGGCGCAGCCGTGAGGCACACAGCACATTTCTACAATGTTTTGTGTTTTTTTATATTATTGTGTGTGCTTTAGTAACTGACGTCAAATAAATATTTTTCTTTCTTTCTTTCTTTCTTTCTTCCTTTCTTTCTTTCTTTCTTCTTTCTTTCTTTCTTTCTTTCTTTCTTTCCTTATGGAAAAACCCAATAACTCTTTGCCAGGCCTGGGAATCGAACATGAGGTCCTGATGCTCAGTAATCTTACTTGGGAACACTAGATCACCGCAAACCAATCACAACACTACATTTGTTAAACTGTGGTGAAGCTACAACAACAATTAACAACTTTATCATCTCAATTTTGTCGGAGTGCATCAGTCAGGCAGATCTAGCTAGTTGACTAAATTCACAGAAATAGATTCGTATGACTTGTGTTACGCGACTTGCTACTCGTAATTGAAAGGTGTCGCAGACGCGAACGCAATCGTACTACATGTGAGTGCTCAACGTATCTCCATGCTACTCGTATTTTTGCTACTTTTAGCAAGGTGCGACTTTTCTGCGACTCCAATGCCTTTGGAAAGGCTTACGTCTGTTTGAACTGAACCCAAGTGTACCCTGTCTGGCCGTATTCATTATAATCATGTCAAATATCAAATAATATCAGTCAAATATGGGGAGTATTCAGGCGCGTTTTATGGGTATGCGTGAACGCGGATCCGCTTAGAGTCACGTTTTGGATCATGTAAGCGATAATTGGTTGAATTTATCACATGCTTGGTCATATTTGGCAAAAACGACGGGGTGCTACAAGTTTGACTCGTCTGTGTGTGTGTCTGTGATCGTAGCGCCCGAACGGATGAACCGATTATGATTTTGTTTTTTTTGTTTGAAAGGTGAATTAGTCGGGAGTGTTCTTAGCTATGTTTGATAAAAATCAGTACAAGATGGCCTCTGCCACAAAATGGCGGATTACATATTTATTCAAGAACTCCCTCAAAATGGCTATCAAATGAAAGGGCTAGACTAGTAGAATAATAATATACACTATGATAAATTAAAAATACAAGATGGCCGCCACCATAAATTGGCGGATTAACGATATATTTTCTATTCAACTTTTAGTACATCGTGTCGGGGGTTTTTAAAATTTAAAATTTAATAAACTAACACTTCCGAGACGTAATCTGTTTCTATGTAGCAACGAAATGTAAAAAATCAAAAGAGATTTACTACTTTTGTATTCATTTAAGTTTTACATTTTCACGATAGTATTTTGGAAGCCATATTATGAAATAGATATATCTCTATAAAAACAGTTATTTAACGAGATAATTGGTTTCGAATTTTGCTGAGTAGTCCAGTCATTTGGGACTCAAAAAGAGATTTACCTAGAAAGTTTTCCGGGAGTAATATATTACTAAGTTACTATTTTCATCGTAAAATGAGTCAGAAAGAAATTATCGTCAAAAAACTATTTTTGGACGACATCTTTCCAATATGGCCGCGCGAGCGACAAAGATGCGAGGTGGCAAAATGAAAATTCAGTTGTCAAAATCTATAAAATTAACTGTTTTTGACTGGATAGAGTGTTAACACATTTTATTGCTTGTGACGGTAACTCTATACATACTCGTAACGCTTGCATACATGGTTACCACCTTGTCACCATATTCATTGAGTTACATTAAAATAAGTTAACGTCTGGTACACTAAAAATAATGCTCAAGCTATTTTTCTAGCCCAACATTACATTACACCTAAAATCCTGGAAGTGCATTTTGCCAATTAATTACGGCTTATTAATTTTGGTCTAGTCTAAACCAACCTTAATACCGCAGTGGGTACATATTTGAATATCGAAGATTAAAATACCTACGCTTAAAATAACAACGTTCAAAACATCGAAAATTTAAATATCGATTATATCAAAATGTCGAAAATCCCATTTATAAAAATTATTACGGATAGCGTGTATAAGCAGCACAGTCAATTTATCTACGATTCCTTGACCTCGACTGGCCAGCTCAAACATGGTACTTCCTATTTTGGAACTTGGTATGGCCTACTAACTACTGCAATAAATCAAAGTATTCAGAGTATTTCAGAGATGGCTGTTTTCAGGGAAAGCTGTATTCAGCGATATAGGTGTATTTCAGCTACGTTAGCACACCCAGTCAAAACATCCCCCACTCGACATGTTTAATAAATGGAGTTTTCAGCTGGAGCGTCGAAAATGACAATTTTCAGACTAATGAATGATTGAAATATATTATTTAGCGATCAGTTAATGTGGAAACGGATTTTTGTCTTCTGTTATCTCTGTTTCAGTTGATTGAAATGTGAATATTTTAATAAGCTTGGTATTATCGTTTTGTTTTGTGTCATTCATTATGTATATGCTAACATTATATTATCATATTAATATTTAAAACAACATGTTTTATTCATAAACTCTCAAAATGGTGTCATTTACGAACATATTCGTAGCACGTAGGTCCCCGCTACGCGCTACGCGACTCTAGCGTAGACGTACTACGCCGTAGCGCTCCCGTAGCCGTCGTCGTAGGTATAGGGCTACGTAACTCTTTGAAACACCTTTGGTCTATTTATAGGCGTTTCAAAGTCTTTGGTGTTAGTATAATAGTGCTTGTGGTATATTTGGTGGCATGAGAATTATGATCACGTGAGTTATTTTTATTGGGGTATTAATAGTTTGGTCCTATGATTTTTGAATAATATATAAAATAATATTATTTCTAATTTTAATTAATTTAATCTCTTAGTAATAGACCGGAGCTTGAATTTGTGTCTGGTTTATGGCAGTTGGCTTGGCCCCTATTAGTTGGGACCGCTGCGGCGCCGAAGCAGTGCATTTGTCGTACTGCGTACGGACGTTCGTTTGTTCATACAAAGCGCGCGGTACGGCAACAGTGCGACGACACGAAATGTCTAAATTGGAAGCGCCCTTACCGTTTAAGACATTGAATACCTGTAAAAATTGAACAATACATCAATCTTTAGTTATTTGATGAAACCTTTCATTTCGTCGAAGTTGGGTATAACAGATTGTCGGCGTGGGTGTGATTTATCTACCTACGCTATACTATACGAATCTCTGTGTTGTTATCAATTTCAGTATCTCGTATATGAAAGGTCATTGGCATTGTGTCAATTAAAAAGCTTTTAACGTTTTCAAGAGCATTATGTTACCGATTTCAGTTATGTATTTGTTAAGTGGTTTGGAATTTTAAGTTGGGGTTAATACCACTTTCAGTGTCATAATACTTTAGCTTTAAAAGATTTAAGATACTGCAGCTTGAGTATAATTGGTGGGTACATATTTGAATATCGAAGATTAAAATACCTACTGTTAAAATATCGATGTTCAAAACATCGAAAATGGAAATATCGGACGACCATAAAACCGAAAATTAAAATAACTAAAGTTTATATTATCGAATGGTTAAATATCCTACGTCCAATATATCTAAAATCTAAATATCTACAAAAGTTACATCGAAAGATCCAAATACAGATTATCGAATGTCCTAAATATCGAAGTACAAACTATCCAAACTATCGAACGTCCTAAATATCGATGGGCACATATGTATATTATTTGAACATCGAAAATTAATATACCTATGTGTAAAAATGGGTTAATTTTCAACATTTAATACATTCATTAATTCACCCTAAAAATATGTACATAAGTAAGTATGAGTGGAAAAAGGTTGCCTCTGCAACGTCTCCGGCGCTACGGGAAGTGCAACCCGTTCGCCCTTGCGTAACAAAGCATAGGCACCCGTGGGAGCCGTAGCGGATGAGGCTGGTCGAAGCCGAAGCTGCGGAGGTGAAATTCGCACCTCCGGATTTTTATATACACTCTAGGGGTAACAGCCAAAAGACTACGTAAATTCGGGGTGCCCCAATTCGGTTTTGGAACGATTTCGACCTATTTTATCCATGAAAATCAGTGTCCAGTGTACAAGCATAGGTCAATCGTGAAGGTATTATTTAGGTCTTTAAATTATAATATTTTCTTGACAGAAACGTATCGCTGCAAAACCGACTCCACGTAGTCTTGTCTGCCCTACCCCTAGAGTGTAATTTAGAATCGCGAAGGCGCGGAGGGGCGAGGCAGCCCGCGAGCTGAGGAGCAGGTGGTTTTAACACCCGCCGCCGTAGCTGAGGCTGGCCGGCGAAGCCGGCGAACAAGCCGAAGCTGAGGTGGTGAGCGTATAGACCATCTGCGACGTTAAGCTCGCGTGGGACTGCCGGAGCCCTGCAGCACCGGAGCCGTGACAGAAACCTTTTTTTCGGTAAGAACTTTTTTTTCGGAATTTTAACTAGTAGGTATTTTTAACGTAGATATTATGAAATTAGGTGTATTCAATGTTGATATTTTGAACTTAGGCATAACGTCATTCGATAGTTTGAATCATTCGAAATTTTAATCACTCGGCATTTCAATCTTCGATGTTTTAAGCGTAGGTATAACAATTTTCACTTGCCTTTCCATTCATCATCCTTTCACGCAATAACAGTAAAACGTATTTAGATGTCATTTTTCAAACAAGAAAACTTACAACTTAACTTTTAGCACGTTTGTTACTAAAACAGCTCATAAGTAGTGTGAATTACTAATATCTTAGGGATCAAGGTCTGGAAGAAAGTGTTTTCTCTATTGATTTACTGAAAGCAAACGTTTCAGCCTGGCCAAATGAATTTATATTTCAGCATATAAACCCCATTACAGTCATAAAAGCATTTAAGCAAATCAAGATCAAATTAACCGAAGGTCTATGGGATATTTAGCCTTAATATTTAATTTGTGCGTGGATCAAGGGGTCTTTCCGGATCTAATGAAGTTCAAAAGGTAATACCGCTTTTTAAATCCGGGGACACGATTCATCCACGAATTACTATAGGCCCGTATCCGTGTTGCCGGTTTTCAGCAAGGTGTTTGAAAACATAATGCTCAATCAAATGCCAACAAACTAAAATATTTTTTATTTACACTAATAAAATATTACACGAGCAACAGTACATTATGGTTTCACCAAAGGACGTTGTACAACTGATGCCGGTGTCACTTTATTAAAACATATTTACTGCGTGCTACTCAAGTATGGTTGAAACATATAATGTAAGAGAACCTGAGTTCGCAAGATCTGTTCACTACTAAACCCATGAAACACCTAGTCGCATAATTTACAAATAACAGTTTATTTCCACAAAACGTTTACCAGTACACTACCGAAACACCTCGAGATTTCATTTCAAAAACTTTATTCTGTGTGAAAATCATAACGTTCACTATAATACGACCGTTGCATTTTCAGCTAACTTAAGCTGCATATTTTTCTCTCATTTCCTTATCAAAATGCACAAGAAAATGCGACTTAAAATCTGCTGAAGTATCAGAAGAAAAGTTCCTTTTTATTTTCCTTTTGCTCAGACCACTGCACCATGAAAATGTCAAGGACCTGAGATGAAAACAGAAGCGAAAGTTCAGCATGCCCCGATTACATTAATGTACGGTCAAGGATCGAAAACATTAAGCATTCCTTGGTTAGCTGAATTCTTCATCAATTGACGAGAAGAAAGACAACATCGAGATAAATGGATGGACGGAGATGGATGGGGGAAGCGTTTGTCCAGGAAATGAATACAACAAGCAAAAAAAACCTTTCCTATACGGGGTTTTATCAACCTCATCACGCAGCCGGATGTACATCAATCGTAAGTAACCCCACGCAGGAATTATTACTGGGAAATGACTTATTTTTTGGGGTGAAAAATCACGTTATACGGTAAAACTTAAACAGTTCTAACATTATAAATATGTATTTTTTTTTACTTGTGAATATGTTGGAACTTTGACCCCCCATATCTCCGTAACTAGAAGGTTCCCAGGTATGGTCTAGCTAGAACAAAAAAAAATATCGCAATGACGGGCAAGCGGCTGTTTTTCCCGAAAGTTTAGACAAATTCAGGGATTACCAGAATGTTGACAAGCTGCTTGCTTAAATGGACAAGCAAACAGCTTCTAAAACAAAATTGGCAATACTAATCGCAAATTAGTATCAGGTTGCGTCCCGTAAATTCTCTACCTACATACCTACCTACCCCCATGGAAAAAAAACTCCCTCCAGTTCATGATGAACCCCAAAATAAAGATACAAAATATCTGGCCGGTCAGCAACAAAAGAGGCATAAAGGCATATTTAGTTAGGCTCGTAACGCTAAAAATAAATCATTAATATGTTGGCTAAGCCCTGCCATCGTCAGTAATCCGGCAAGCTCCAATTTTGAAGGGATTACTGTTTATTGATCACGTAACTTTTGTGTGATAGATAGATATATAGTCAAATGCCGATGAACCGACGACGGTGACAAGCTGAGTAAATTATCTTGCATGTTACAAGAATTAACTATCAACCCCAACAATCCATTTTTGACACTCCTATACATAAATTCCTTCCTTCTTAATTCAAATTAAATTATTTTTTTACTTAGTACTACGTATAGTCTAGATTCTTGAAATTTTGAACGAGTTCCTCATAAAACGAGGGTAGGCAATAACAGTACATTGTTACACTAGCGGTGAAAGAAACTTATTTAGTCCCGAGACGGGGTTTGGCGCCCGAACGTAGTGAGAGCGCTAAAAGTTTGAGGGACTAAATAAGTTACCCGAGGTAAACACTGTGCTTTTCATTACGAATACAAGGCCAGCCATTCAGCAGCTATTCAGCTATTATTTTTCATTTCATTATTGAAAAAATGGTTAATATTTTGCCCAAATCTGTTATTTTAATTAAATTAATATAATTCTTTAATTAATGCTTAATTTTATGTTATTTCAATTTTACATCGCGCTGTTATCGAGTGGCTGAGTATAGAAAGTTGGAACATGGTTCAATAGAAAAGTGAAAATAAAACTAGTTTTTTTTTTTATAATTTGACAGCTGTCAGTTGAAAACGATTCTCCCTAGGACTGAAAAGTATTACTTTCAACCCGCTCCTCAGGCAACTTCAGACCTACTTTTTGAGTACCTACTTATGAGTAATGAAAAGGGTTTTTGTCATTCATTCCACTAGGGTTTCATTCATGGTAAATGATATGATTTAAAAGCATCGAAGCATAGATACTAAAACTACAAAACGAACTTTCTATAGCCACTGATAACAGCATGTTACCCAACCATTCATTATTTAACTTTCGCCCCATATTAAATAGACTTGAACGTAACGTTTTCCAAGCTCTATTTTCGCAAAACCATCAATAAGCCGTGCTCCAGCCACTACAATAGTCAATCAAGCTGACATTGATCTTTACGGAGGTCCCGCACCGCCTACGCAGACCTATCTTTAGCTGCTAGCATCGAAACGCATGGGTATAAGGTACTAGTCCCACCAACAACGGAAAGCGACTAGCGATTAAATGAGTCGCTCGTAAATCTTCAACCTATTTTATTTAAGTCGCGAGATAGGCTTCGTTTGGTTTATTTAGCTCGTTCTATTGTCACCCTCATCTCCGTCCTCAAGACAAGAGAAGCCCATTTAATATTCAAAAACAATTTGATTTTTTTTATATTCATGTTTGTCTGACAACCAGTCAGACCGAGAGGTATCGTGTTAGCACTAGTTTCTGGAAATTAGATAGACAGTAGCTCCACCCAAAATAATAGAATCAGCTAAATTTAAACTAGAAGCAGATCTCAACATAGTTGAGAAACCACTAGACAAATGATGACCGTGCAATTTTTAACGTGACCGAAGAAGAACCGATAGCCGTGCAGCAGACGAGTCTTTGACTAATGAAGTGAATGAATCGGCAAGCGATATCGTGATACATTCTCCAGCTTGATGTAAAGATGACCTGATAGTTTCAGACTGACTAGTTGCGGAAAACAGAGTCCTGGTGACCTACCATGACGTTTTAATGGTATTCCAGTGTGGGAAAGAGACGGAGCTATCGAGGACTTCTAGAGCCATCTCTTTCTCACTCTGGATTAAGATTAAAACAATAATGCTGCAGCCATCTGGCTCGCCTTTTCGATACTACATATAATTTAATTCGGTACTCGCTAATCGCTATCAATGAGACTAGTGCTTCAAGCATTAGGTGAGTGTTGGAATCTGTCGGAGGAAGATTAAAATACCAGTGTAAAGGTATCGAGACCTTTAAGTACCAAAATAATCTAGAACTGACATTTAAAGATTGTGTGGGAGCCGTGAAAGGACAGCTAAGGAGACTACTGTCAGTTAATAAATATATATTGTTTATAACATTTCTGTTTGTTATCACATTACGGGTATTACATACCTAATTTCCTCCATGCCTCGGAAAGCACGTTACGCTTTGGTCCCGGCAGTCATTTGTAGATTTCGACACTCGTTACAGGTTAGTGGTCCGAAAGCCTGACAACCAGTCTTACCAAGAGGTATCGTCTTACCCAGTACTAAATGGGTTGTGGAGGTCATTAAGACTGTTGCTCCATGTAAAATAATCAACGGCTGCCAGTCGAACCGGATGCAGCAGAATACCAGTATAACCCAGTTAGTATTGACATCAAATATATTGAACGCCATAAATGACAGGATAATTTATTGTGGCTACTTTTCCGCCCACTTATATAAAGTAAAGTTGGTTTCGTTAGATATCAACGTTGCGTATTTCTTAAGGTACAGGCTACCACTTTTAAATTCAAATTTTATTTAAGTTTTTAAAGCGTAACTGAACACACACAAGAGATGGACAAAGAAACTTACTTTTGCATTCATACTTGGTAAACACAGTGTGAAGGTATTTTTAATGTAGTTTGTTAACTTTCTCTAAAAACTTTACAAAAATGCCGTAGTGTAATTCTATGGCAATTTTAATGGCATTCAACCATCATATGAGATCGCAATAGATAGATTTTAATCTTACTTACCTCAACTTCAAGGAAGTAAGTCACATGTGGATAATACCTCTCTCGTATTTAACAGCTTTATTTTGAAACTTAAATTCCGGGATGTTTTAGGGAGGCACTATCCACTTACTACTTACTCCTTTTGATTTAGGCAAATAAACTCTGCCTCGTCCAATCTCTGATCATCATCAAGCAATGCTATTTATTTATTGGGATCTCATCAAAGGAATCTGTTTTCTATCAAACCAAACTGGAAAATATGAAAATTATACAGGCACATACGTTTACATACCTGTATAAACATAAAATCATAGAAACTCGTGGCTAAATAATAACAACCGCTCGGATCAATCTTTAGGTTAAGCCGTGCTTGTCTAGGTTGATCTGTGGATGGGTAACCACCCATTAAATGCAGAGTTTCCTCCGTGCCTCGGGAAGCACGTTAAGCAGTTGGTCTCGGCTGTCATTTGTAGATCCTTAAGAGTAGTTAGTAGGTAGTCAGTGGCGCAAAAAGTCTGAAAACCAGTCACACCAAGGGTTACCCGGTACTAACTGGGTTGTGGAGGCAGTCACTCCATGTAAAATACTGGTATTCAGATACATCCGGTTAGACTGGAAGCCGACCCCAACATAGTTGGGGAAAGGCTACGCAGATGATGATAAAAATAAAATCATAACGCAATTTATCATCTTAAAATTCTTGACGTTTTATAAACTGAATTTTTTTTGGAAGCCAACTCGCCTCGAGGATCATAGTCAAAGTATTTTTTAGAAGAATTCCCGATTTTAAATTCACAGCTGCAATCCATTTGAAACACTTGTAAGTTACTTACAGTAATATTGCTTAATTATTAATTTACAAATATTCTGCGAAGAACTAGACTTCGTGTTAAATAAATCGTAGAAATTTAGTGTAATTTATTATTAATGATGAAACATATGTATATTTCCGAGACACCAACTGCTGAAGATCGCTATAATATAGTTCCTTGCTGTTACTAAGACATAAAACTATCATAAATCTATCTTAACAAACTAACAGATATAGATAACTGTGCGTTGTAGGTAACGCTTGGCCACCATTACTCATTAGGAACAAGTTATGCGAGAAACACTAAAAGAGGTCCTGGATTTTTTCCAAGATTTCATGTTTTATGGCAGTCTACTTCGGGGAGCTAAGGGGTCTACTTAGGATAATTATAAAATTATCAAGTAGTTTGTAATCATGATTAATAAAGTTACTGTATAATCCTTGAATTAAATAATAAAAGCTTTCAGTCAAAACATGAAAGTTAAAGCCACAGAAACCCGACAAAACCACGGAATAAAATATCGTTTTAAAATTTCACGTCCCTGGAGATTCGAAATACGAAATACTTAAGTCATAAAAACCGCATTTGGTCAGACGCCCGTCCGCATCTTCGTAGGCAAAGGTATACTCACATTCGGCCTTTGCGGCAAACTATCCACGCCCATTTTGAAACACACTATCACTTCATTCTATGTTACTAAAGTCTTTAAAAAGGTTGTTTTGTGTTTATGGTTAGTTTTTTTTTATATTTTTAGCCGCAGCGCGGCTGGCTGTATGCGCCCATCACTGCTGGGGACCGGACTGGCTGAGCTAGGGGTGGGCTGAGTCTGGACCCGGGAGAATCGAGATTTTGACTGTAGAAAGATTGACGTGATTAAAGACGATACAACTTTTTATGTCAAGAGCAGTGACATGTTTACACTACTTCTCTTTTGATTTATATGTTAAGGCTACGTAATATAGTGTACCAACATTTTCAATAGAAATTAAACTATATTTATGTAATATTGTCTCGTTTGTTTGTTTGTAATATATTAGCTTACGTAAACATCCTATAGAACCATTTACATTCTACATTATTAAAAACAATTCCCGCTGTAGGAAAATAAATACATCAACCTGTGGTAGACCTCTACCCACAATCACTATTGTTTCAATTATCGACAAACCTCTCTCCATCTCTAGTACACTTGATGCTGCGCGCGCCGACCAACCCTGAAGCTGCCTCACACCTCATCTTACGAAACCAATCAAAAGTACACCCTTTTGACTGAAGAACAGAGTTTAAATTCCCTTTTACTTCATCGTCCTTCGTTTTCGTTAGCAGTACAAGTTATGATTGGCAGTAATGTGACTGCTATCATTTAAACTGCAGACGAAAGTGACTAATTCAGTTAATTTCTGCGATTTGGTAGAGATAAATAATCTAACAATTTCTTTAAATGCCAGCTGTTTATCTTAATGTCTAGGACAATCTGTGCGGGATTTGTTCTTAAAGAATCTGGGGTTGGTATAATGAGTTTTTTATTTTGATCCTGTGGAGGTCTTGGTTTAAGACAATGGGATTTTGGCAGCAGGAGGCACGGAAACTCAAGCCATTTCTCTCAATTCGAAATGTCTGAAGACATTGCAAATCCTCAGCCCAATAACTCATGTTTTGTTCATTTTGTCGATTCAATGACAGATGAACAAAAGATTTGTCGATCCTTTCTTCGAAGAAACTCCTTCTCTACGGTGGTCATGCCACGCGGGCTGGACAGACGTAAATTGAGACTTATTTCATCACTATTTAAGGTCATATTATCATATAATGACGTGTCTTCTTTCACATTTCTTTGACGTAGGTATAACCGGAGGTTACGGGGTCAGATAATTCTGAGAATTTTGAAATGAACCAAAACTGCGCCAGTGTTCGATAAATAAATTAAATCTGTCATTTGTTGGTGACCTCAGCCTAGCTAGGACATCGACCCTAACTGGGTTAGGGAGACAAAAGAGGGACTGGTGGTGGCCCAATGGTTAAACACCCAATTACGGGCAGTAGGGCTCTTTCTCTTATTATTTCATCAGCACTGCATTCCAAACTTTTTTTTACCAAAGGGGGAACCGGTATGTCTTAGAACAACACCCTAAGCAGCATAATAAAGCCTGTACGTACAAGCTGTATTAAGGCGACTACATGAGCTAAATACTGTTATATAATAAAGATCTAATAAAGTGTAGTGCAAGCTGATTAGATGAAAGTGGTTGTTACGTCAGTCACTGTGGGCCGAATAGTGCGAAATGAGTAGTTTCGACCGATTTACGAAAACATCTATTGATTGGACTAAAAAAATAAAACACAATGATGCTAATATATTGCTTGTAGAATTATTTGCCAAAACATCAGAATGATCGCATGTATTTTAGGATGGTTTTTACTCGTTAAAAGAAATTCTTAGAGATAAGTTAGTGATTTTACTATCGAGTAAAATTAATTGTATTATGTTTTCAAAACACTATCATCATCATCATCATCATAATTTCAGCCGTCCACTGCTGCACATAGGCCTCCCCCAAGTGTCACCACATTGACCGGTCCCGTGCGACTCGCATCCAACGGATTCCCGCAACCTTCACAGGTCATCGGTCCACCTAGTGGGAGGTAAAACACTATCATGCTACTAGTTTATATCTTAAAGAATCTCATATATTTTTCTGGTTTTCTTTATTGCAGTGAATCATATACTTTCCGGCATTATAAAACTCGCGTTTAGCTCCTGTAGTCGCCTTAAATGAAAGTTCGTTTTTATACCAAGGCATGCTGTCTGGCAACCTATGCGAGTAAAAACTCTAATACCAGGGAGCCCGGAAGATATATCTTCCGGGCACGCTCTATATTTTTAACCGACTTCCAAAAAGGAGGAGGTTCTCTATTCGACTGTATGTATTTTTTTTTTTTTTTTTTTATGTATGTTCTCCGATTACTCGAAGACGCCTGAACCGATTTGAAAAATTCTTTTTTTGTTTGAAAGGGTATACTTCCAAGTTGGTCCCATAGTCGCCAAGTCGGGATCTGATGATGGAATCTTGGCGAAATCGAGGGAACTCTTCAAATTTTATAGGATAACGTACAGCAATTTTGGTATTTTCTACATCAAGTGAAGCATTTGCGTTTGATAAGAACCATTCTACCATCAGATCTGATGATGAAGCCAAGAGTCACGGAACTCCATAATGAGACAATGCATCCTAGTCGTGTTTGGGCTTGTTGTAATTGTAACGGTATGCACTTTCCATGTGTACCAAGCACATGTGCTGATGATGAAGCCAAGAGTCACGGAACTCCATAATGAGACAATGTATCCTAGTCGTGTTTGGGCTTGTTGTAATTGTAACGGTATGCACTTTCCATGTGTACACATGTGAACCACTAAAAAGTGAAAAATAAAAACTTTTTTGCAAAAAATAAAACCGACTTCAAAAAAAAAACCAAAAAAGTGAAAAATAACTTTAGCTTCTGAAGTCGGTGACAAAAAAATTAAATCAATCATACAAACGTCACCGACTTCAGAAGCTAAAGTTATTTTTCACTTTTTTGTTTTTTTTTTTTAAGTCGGTTTTATTTTTTTTAAATTAATATTGCCTTGCCTTGCCTGTGGTCCTTTTTTATTTGTTTATTTATTTATTTATTTGGATCTCCAACAAAAGATACACAGATACAATATAAGTCGCAGTTATACAGAGGTTCTTTTAAGTGTGTTCCTTCAATTACAGGAGACCACAGCATGCACATAAAACTAGGTGTTAACACTAAAAGAAAATAATTGAAAAAAGTATAAATAATTAGAAAAACAAAACAAAAACCAAAATAAAAAAGCATTTGATGACAAGAAATCACACATATTACAATTAAAATTTAAAATGTTTTAAAATAAATATTTAAATTAATATTGTTTAATAATTAAAATTGTGTAAAAAAAAAAAATCAAATCAAATGTAAAATAAATGATTTTTATTTTTTAGTATAAATGCGGTCCACTAGGTGGACAAATGACCTGGTGAAGGTTGCGGGAATCCGCTGGATGCGAGTCGCACGGGACCGATCAATGTGGTGATACTTGGGGGAGGCCTATGTCCAGCAGTGGACGTCTTTCGGCTGAAATCTTCGATCAATGCTGAAATGATGATGATGATGATGATGAAATCATATCACTCAGATTATTTTTTTAAAAAGAGTAGAGTTGTAAATAAGGTTTTTAGAGTAATAAAAGTATCAATCGTAATCGTTTTTCCACCCCGCTTAACACTTACGTACACTATCTCAGACCTTACACCCAGGTTCTAGGAAAAATGCGATTGTCGAGAAATATACGTGTCACAGTTATTTATATTACTTAGCTATTCCCGGCAATTTCGCGACGAAGAAACGTAAGCTGGACATGATTTAATAAAACCTTTCTTTTTGTTCTGGAAAACGGTTTTCGCGTTCAAGCTTATTTTGTGATGAATTGGGTTTTGCACTTTATGCTATTTTTATTTTTGTTTTGAAACACATGCGGAATAATTTCATTAGTAGTTAACAAAGATTGTATTGTGTTGTATTGTACAACGAGCTGGTGTCCGCCACTCCACGTCTTAGCGCATATTTTGCGTATCGGCTATGATCCACCACGCGGGCCCAGTGTGGTTTGGTGGATGTCACATGTTTTTGAATTTTTGGTTCTAGGACATTCCGGTTTCCTCACGATGTATTCCTTCACCGTTTAACAAAGATTATACAGGGTTTAAACTTTCAACGGGGCAATTAGAGGAAATAAATGGAAAAAGTTTTTGGCAATTTCTGACTTTTTTAGTACTCCAACCTGGGTTGAACCCATAGAAGTTTTTTATCAGTATTAGAAACAGGATCGATAAGCATATTTTAACTTTTTTTTTTTCAATATGTGAATGAGATCAAAATTTCACAAAAAAAAATGGATAGTTTCCTAAGACCGATTTCATGTAGCAGCAACGGTTAAGATAGTTAGAAGTGTGGAAGTTTCAACCCTGAATAGTCGTAGCACATTATGGTGAATTATATTAGGTTTCGAGAACTTGGTCTGCTACGACTGCTACGAGCTACGACTGCTAAGAGCTACGACTGCTACGAGCCGTAGCACCATTGTTTGAGTGCATTGATTTTCATCATGCGTAATTACTAAATGCTCCTGTGTATATACGCATCGTGTATTAATTAGAAGAGCTTAAAATAATTGTTAACGGCAATGGTAGGTAACTAAAACATAATTTAGGACAACCTTCACCAAACGCGATTAGCATAATTAAACTGAGATTAAAAGTTGTACATTTCATCATTACCTACTATGAAATAATAACACTGACAGACAAATGTAGTTTAGGTGAACTGATCGAGTTTAGTTTCACATGTGAATTCGGTTTGTCGAAACTACCATTTATTCCCGCAAGCAATGCGCGACCAAAATCTATGAATCGCACTAGGTAACCTAATTTCAATTTAAAACGCTTTTATATCTCTAATTTGTGAGTTTAAGCACGGTTCAAAGCATTCACTTAGAACCCATACGCACTCAAACAGTCCAAATGTCAGGAGATATTGACGAACGAGGTTTACGGCAGAGGCACCTACCATTACTCACAATATTTTTAGACAGTTTCATATTATTTCTGGAAATATTCGGTACTTATTTAGAAAGTTGAAGTTCAGGTAACGTTTGATGGATTTTTCGTGTTTCAAGTTGATGTCTAAATATAGCTTGTTTAATATTTTGGATGGCTACATGAGTAGAGGAAGACTAAAAATGATCTTAAAATGTCACTTATTATTGATTATTATTTGTATTGAGTTCCCGATATTTCGACGCTGTTGCAAGCGCCATGCGCGCGGTTTGACTCAAGAGTCAACCCGCGATCATGGTGCTTGGCGCGGGTCCTCAATATAAATAAAAATCACGGAAGATATCCCGTAGTGACTTTTTAAGTTTAGTTGTGAACCGTAATAACTTAAAACAGTGTTTAAAAAATGATGACGAGTGGACTGTGTGATGGGTGATATAGCTAGAAAGAAAGTGACTGCAGATATGACGAGTAATAATCATAATCATAAATCATAAAATCTTTATTCTTCTCGACATCATGAATTACAGGCGCTGGTTAACATTATTTACAATCTTAGATAGAGAAAGGTGTCTGATGTAGGAAGATCCTGTGGTACAGATTACCTCTCCGGCTTATATTTAACATTTTTAAAATGCACAAAATTAAGTCAAGAATTGAATTTAAAATGATATCAAAATCAAAAAGATAAAACATTTACACATAGATAAAAGTATGAATTGACATAAAAACAGAAGATTACCGAAATACTACCTATGTTATTACATTCAGTTAAAGAGAAGTATGAAAGAAGAAAACATGCTGCACCGAATTAAAATACAGCCTGTTAGGTTAAACAAGGGGCATATTGAGGGAAGGTATTCAGTATTCGATTCTCAATCCAAATATGTAAAAAACCTATAACCTTAATTTTTGACATAATTGTCTAATTAAATACATTACTCATGGACACAGCGCGCAAGTAGGTATCACGCGGCAAAACACGTGCCGGTCCTGAGCTCCGTGCGCAAACTCCGCCGCTATCCTTTGTAATGTCCCCGATGCACCGACAGGGCACATCCCCGCGCCACCCCGCGCTGACCTCAGTGCATGCGCGAGCGCCGTTACTTCCGCATGTCTAATATTGCGTTTCCGCGTATCGCATTTAACAAACAACCCCGCTTACTTCGCGACATTAAGAGTGTCCTGTAAACGTATTCTTGAATAACCAAAAATTACGTCTTATCGTCATAACAGTGAAGAATATTGGTATTGTGGTTCGTGCTTAAGTGTTATCTAGTGATATTGTGCGAGGAACCGTTAATTATTATGCAAGGTGTCAATCAACGACTGCGAACATTCGGTCAGTACCTAGTTACCTAGATATTTGCCTGTCCAAAGCCAGATTTAAAGTATGAAGGGAAAATGGATTATACCTAGAAAGGTCATTGACCCGCACACATGTTCTGCGATAAGCGCATGGCGCACACGTTGCGAAACTTAGGCGAAGTTTTTGGTATGGATCTATCTGTTATGTATTAGTGTTTTCTTTTTGTTCATATGTTTATTAGTATCATGTAAGCATAGACTATTGCGGGTTTGAATAAGTCCCTCGTTTAAACTAACATACTGTATATTGAGATAAACACAGAATTAATGCTGATTTGAGGCAATCATAAATGCATAGCCCATAAAACACTATCGCTGTATACAATTTACAAAACGAAGTGTTGAGTGAACACAGGGAGTTTTAGTAAATAAAGGTTTTTAGCAACCAGATCAGGCTGGACAAACATATTCAGGAGCTGTAAAAAACAAATACATACCTAATATAAGGATTTTTCAAGATCAAGCCAACTTTCTTTGAACACTAAACCCGATATCATAGTATCATAGTAACCCGATATCATAGCCGATATCATAGAACCAGTTTCTGTACACACCCTGGCGCCCTCAAAAAATCACCCTGTAGATCTCACAACCTGCAGTGTTTCTCTACATAAAAACCTCTATGTTACGCATGAAACTTTTAGATTATTTACTGGCTTACAACCTTTAGGAGCCGTCTCCACGAGCGAGAGAACCGCGGCGATATTATCGTCGTACCACGTATTTCTACACACTCTTAGGAGCCGTCTCCACGAGCGAGAGAATCGCGGCGATATTATCGTCGTACCACGTATTTCTACACACTCTTAGGAGCCGTCTCCACGAGCGAGAGAATCGCGGCGATATTATCGTCGTACCACGTATTTCTACACACTCTTAGGAGCCGTCTCCACGAGCGAGAGAATCGCGGCGATATTATCGTCGTACCACGTATTTCTACACACTCTTAGGAGCCGTCTCCACGAGCGAGAGAACCGCGCGGCGATATTATCGTCGTACCACGTATTTCTACACACTCTTAGGAGCCGTCTCCACGAGCGAGAGAACCGCGGCGATATTATCGTCGTACCACGTATTTCTACACACTTTTAGGAGCCGTCTCCACGAGCGAGAGAACCGCGGCGATATTATCGTCGTACCACGTATTTCTACACACTCTTAGGAGCCGTCTCCACGAGCGAGAGAATCGCGGCGATATTATCGTCGTACCACGTATTTCTACACACTCTTAGGAGCCGTCTCCACGAGCGAGAGAATCGCGGCGATATTATCGTCGTACCACGTATTTCTACACTCTTAGGAGCCGTCTCCACGAGCGAGAGAACCGCGGCGATATTATCGTCGTACCACGTATTTCTACACACTCTTAGGAGCCGTCTCCACGAGCGAGAGAACCGCGGCGATATTATCGTCGTACCACGTATTTCTACACACTCTTAGGAGCCGTCTCCACGAGCGAGAGAATCGCGACGATATTATCGTCGTACCACGTATTTCTACACACTCTTAGGAGCCGTCTCCACGAGCGAGAGAACCGCGGCGATATTATCGTCGTACCACGTATTTCTACACACTCTTAGGAGCCGTCTCCACGAGCGAGAGAATCGCGACTTGGAGAATGACGATAATATCGCCGCGATTCTCTCGCTCGTGGATACGGCCCTTTAGCGTGGGACGTTAAAAACAAAATAGACGCGTTAAAGACGTAACAAACGGGGCTGCAGAACACAGCTGCGCACTAAATCTGTACCAAAATGTAAATTGAATAAATTACCGAAGGCTATATTTATTACGTAACGAAGTCTCAGCTGTAAATTGTTGTATAATATATATAATTACGACTTGAAGATTATTGGAAGACGTAAATAGGAACTTCTATTTTTGCTTGTTTCATTTTATCAAGAAAACGTCCTGAGGAAAGGTTGAGAATGAATATTGATGGTTATAAGAGTAGGTAGAGGAAGATCAAAACACCGACATATAGACTGTACAAAGGATGATATGGCTAGAAAACAGGTGTCTATGAAGAGTAACAGAAGAAGAAGAAAAGAGAGAGAGAGGGTATGGAAGAAAAAAATATGCTGCGCCAACCAGAAATAAATTGGCATAAGGGCAAGAGGATATTGATGACGTCCTATTTTATCATCAACAACATCTTGTCAAAAATGAGATGTGTAACATACACATCGATGTGGCGTATTTCTGGGCTGGACTAGAATTTAGCCAATATGTTTCACCGTCTCATGGTACTGATGGTTCGATCATAATTATGTAGAACAGCACCACATTTAAAATCGATCCATTTTAGAGATATTCAATAATTTTGTGAATTTCTGAATACTTTTTAAACAGGTTTGACAACTTTGACCTCCAGTATCTCTGCCTGGCTTCTGCGAAAATTGTCAATATTGTTGCAGAATTCAAAGGACTTTGGATGTTTGGAAAATGGATATAAAATAATTAGATAAACGTTTCTTAAACGAAAGAGTCTTATAAAATATCGAGATAACCATGTGAACAAACTTTTTGGAATAGAGAAAGCAGGAACACAACGGCCACAAAGAATAAGATTTATGCAGAAAGTACACCACCTCCCATTTCAACGCGAGAAAGTGATTTGGACAGGTCAAGCAGCAGTCGATCTGTGCTAAAATATTCAGCCGTATCTGAAATCATTGAAAGCGACCCAAATACGAAATATGAATAATTAAAGTGACTAACGAAATTTTATGAATATGGTTTTCTGGAACTTCTTAGAAGCCAATACTTAAACTATAAAAGAATAACCTTGATTCTGCAATTAAAGTGCGAAAGGCGCGGGAAGAGTTTCAAGATTACCAAGAAACGAGAATCTCCATGCGAGTCCTCTCGTGGTCATTTTCGCGTCGGAAAAGTTAAAACATTAATAGCAATATATTTTGGTACAATGCCACAAAGCACAAGCCACTTATTCAGAAATTGGGAAACATGTGTAATTAAATTGTTGTAAATACTCACGTCGTATAAAATCATGTCGAGTGTCTTTGTTTCGGTCACCTGTTGCACTGTTCTTAACTTTATTAATTCTTGTTAAGCACTTTATAACTACTTTTAGTTATAATTTTAGCTAAAAATATTGGGAATTGTTTATTCGTTCAAAAAAATCTGAACAATTTCTGACGTTAATTATTTTATTTTTAAATGTTGGTCTTCTTTATTTATAATCCGAACTCTTTTCTAAATACTTTTTTTTTATTTGGGGTACAGTCCAGTGACCAAAAGAAATAAAAGATTTAATTTAGCATCGTCAAGCAATGCAACTTTGATTGCGAAATATAATTCTAAATTCAAAAACCGCACAAAATGCTAGCACTGAAAAGTTGTGTAGTTTTGTACAAGATATCATACGTGTGAATAATTTAATTTATGCAGTAGTTTTGTGAGTGGAAACAATATTTTTCTATACGTTATTATTGATTGGCGGAGAGACGAGCGTACTCGCTGAAAGCGCGGTGCAAACTAAGGGTGGCCGCAGCCTTGCGGTGCGTACTTGGGCGGGGCAGGAGAGAAACGTAGATTTTAATTCAGTTAGGCACAACTTGCGCATTAGACATCACTAACTGTACTTTCCAACTAGTTTTTATGCTTTAATTATGCGACTTTGTGCTAAAGTTTGTAGAACTAATGTTTTGCTATGTAATTGTGTTATAATAGGATATTTTCAACGTTTAGTTAGAGGCTTGAAAGCCGTGGGCGAGAGGTCTCTCGTCTGAAAAGTTACGTTAATTACAAACAGTAACTTTCTCTCTAAATAGATCAAATAAACAAGTTTCAAATATAAATAAGTGAGACATAAAATACGTTAAGAGGCCTGCGGAGCACGCGAAGTTCATACAAACGTAATACCAAAATAATTTGTAAATCAAACATATTCTGAAGGTAGTGTGTCTTTATTTCAATTGGATTAGAGAATATATAGGTTCCCAAATACTTATTTTGAATGGACACTAATTTAAACAAGAGTTATGAGAAAAATAAATTTTCTATAGAAATATTAAATTTCCCATATCTCGTCTTTATATCATTGTCCTTTTAAAATATATATTTGGGAACATAGATATTCTATAATACAATCGAAATACATACACACTACCTTAAGAATATATTTGATTTTCATATTATTTTGGTATTACGTTTGTATGAAAAACGCATACTCCGCCGGCTCCTTAAGCACAATAAGGTCGTCAAGTTAAACTTTTAAATACCCAAAACCCGATAAAAAAATAATTGCCGGTTGCTATTCTGCAAATTGCGTTTATTCAATTGAGACAAATGGCGGCCATTAAATTAAGAAGCACGTTGAAGCCGTTGAAAGGTAGCGCATGCAAATTAGAGGATATTATATTTTAATATAAAACACGTTATCACAGAATTGTACGAATAATAGCTATACCATAACCTTAAACGTTTTGCTAGCTTTTACACTCGGCTTCACTTGCATGATGTAGGATATTGTCCCACGAAAACGTGCACCGGAATGAGTTCCCCAAGCAGCAAAAACTAGTACTCTAAAAGACCATAGAACGTTTTGTAAAAAACTGTCCTTGGTCCTATAAAACATTTATATCTCTGTTCAGTGACAAAATAATTATATTGCAGTGTTCCAAATGACGAAACAGTCCAATAAAATCTATGTAACAGTGATGCAGGTTTCAAAATAATGATGTACTGGCTAATGTAGTACCTTTTATAGTACTTTTTCATACTATACAAGAGTTTAGTTTCCTTTACCTCACATTTTTCATTCGTGATAGTGCAGAGTGCAAAAAATAATTAAAATAAGTTTAAAAAAGGACACTAGCAATCTGAGGTGAGTAAGTTTTTTATTTTGTTATCATAATATTAGTCTAGTACGGTGGAAATGATGTGCGACTGCAGCTTTACTGATAAACTAGGGATAGGTTTACCATGAATTTAAAGTGCCCCGCGAATTGTTGAGCTTTTACTAAAATATTTATCATATAAAGTGGTTTCGATATTCTAAGAGCCATTATAGTACTTGCCGTGATAATGTTTTCACTGTCAGTCATCGTGGAGTCAACCTAAAATTGGGGTTCTGTGTGAGCATGACTGAATATTTAGTACAGTGTTTTTTTTTACTATTTTTTTGAAGACCATAGGTAATGAAAAAAAAAACTTAATTATACACTGTTTACTGACGAATAGTGTGAATTAATCATGTAACCAGTTTTTTTTTCTTCGGGAAGAATTTACGTAGTTACTTATATCAAGTTTTACGTGCGTGTATCTAGTGTTTATATTTCTTTTTATGAAGTGCCTACGTATTAGTAGCCTCACTGAACTTTAGACTCAATACCTTTATAAATATAAACTGCAGTTAACATTGTGGTTTTTCAGGGTACCAATGGACGACGCCAATATGGATATCGAAAAATTTCTTAGTCGAGACGATTTCATGCTACTTACAGCAGCGGAATGGCCGTGGAAAATCACACATTTTATATTAAGGCGCTACCCCAGGCAAAAGCCGTTTTTTGTGCAGTTTTTTGGAGCCAACTCCTCTTTATCCAAAAGAAATACCAAGTAATAAAAATACATTAAATTTCTACATATTCTTAGACTGCAAAGTGGTAGTTTTATTTTTTATTTTAAGTCTCATAATGTGTAATAAATCCCCTCACAATGAAACCACAAAAATGAGAAAAAAATATTTAAAACATGCTTCTTCTCGTAAAGTTAACATTATTTTGATTTGCTTCTTTACTAATGGATAGACAATTTAATAATGAACATAATGCTAGTTTTTTTTTTTTCAAAAGACGGAAATTTGATTTTATAAAGAATAAAAATCACTAATTTCGCACTATTCGACCCGCAGTGACTGACGTAAAAACCACTTTGTAGTGCAAGCTGATTAGAACTTTATTCTAATAGTATTTCAAACTAAGTTTGAATCACCACAAATAGAGTTGCTAATTTTGCCTGGGGTAGCGCCTTAAGTGCAAACTGTGTTAACTGTGGATTATATACTTGTTAAATGAATTATTTTTCTGATGTCGGGGTTGCGATTTTATGGCTATTTATGACCGTTATCCTTCCGATGAATGTCGGCTTTGCAATTAAATTAAATTCATCACGAAGTTGTTGTTTTTTTTTCGAATGTTGAATCATTGCTTGAAGATTCAGAAAAATCGCTGGAGTATGGACTCTCTTCAGAAATAAGATCTTTTTAAGGCACATTTTGTATACGGAACCGTACACAATGCACGTTCAAAATTAATTCCGTTTCAAAATGTCTGAATATTGTTGTAAAAGCGACCCAATAATCCTTTTTGGAACTTAACTGTCATTTAATAGAAACATTTATCTACATGTATGTGCCCCTTTTGCGTCATTATAGTGATAGATACTCATTTATAAAACTAACAAGCGCATTGCTAGGCACCAAAAAAGTTGTTGTACAATAATTCTGCTCTATTAAAGTGTTTGTGTGATATGCTTATCGATAAAATTATAATATGCATCTAAAAACTATTATAGTACACTTACGTTTTATAGGCGTGATCTGAAATTAGACTACGTCACAAAAACACTCTATTGTAAAGTCTTTGTGACTCCTAACGCACACGTACTATAGCAGTGATCTGAATATCCACAATATCACAATATCGGGCGATATTGTGATATTGTGGATATGTTGAGTGATGTAGTTGAGTGTTCATCACTGCTGTAACGAAACTACTATTGCAGTTCGTTTGGAACCCTTATTACGCTAATCAGATTAATAAAGGCACCTGTTAACAATTTTATAGAGCAATATTATTATGTACTAGTTATTATTAGAACTTGCTATTGTACTTGACTATAACGGTTGAATAAAATGGCGTAGTAAACGTTTACATCCTTTGTTTATAGGTATTTTTGGCTCAATAAGCATTTAGAGCAATAATGTACTGTTGAACGCCTTTATACAACACTCGGGCACCGCTAAAACCTTAACAACTCGTTTATAGAGCTTTTTAGAGTTATGAGCTGAAATAATAGGACTGAATTGCTGGTTGGATCTACACAAATAAATAGAATTGAAGTATCTGTTTGTATACCTAATATCAAAATAATTACTTTTTACTGAATGCATAAAATGAAAGTAAGGCTGTCTGTTTGTGCCTGCCGGGGTTGCGGGACTGTTCGAAAGAGATACCGCGGCCCCGGAACGTAAAGGGCGAGGAAGGAACATGGATGGGTTTTAGTCAGTAAGAGTCTGACACTCCCTCCCGCTCCGCCCAGAGTGGGAGAAGTCATTTGATGATTTCCCATCCTAAAAAAAAAACAAAAAAAAAAAAAGGCTGTCTGTTTGTTTCGGCTAATTTCTGAAACTGCTGAACCGATTTTGATGGGACTTTGCTGCTTGCTGGTAGATAGCCAATGTTATAAGGAGTAACTTATAGTACTTTTATTTTAGAAAAAGAATTAGGGTTCTGTGCAAAAAAATCAAAACCCCGGAAATTGGTGACAAAAATCGATTATTAAGAGAAGTACCTAAGTATGTGGGATATCCTTTTTAGGGTTCCGTAGCCAAATGGTAAAAACGGAACCCTTATGGATTTGTCATGTCTGTCTGCCTGTCTGTCTGTCTGTCTGCCTGTCTTCATGTCACAGCCTTTTTTCCGAAACTGTAAGAACCATGCTGTTGAAACTTGGTTAGTAGATGTATGTTTTTTTTTCACACAAAAATAGAAAAAAAAAACAGTTCATTTTGGGGGCTCCCCATACTTAGAACTAAAACTCATTTTTTTTTATCAAACCCAAACGTGTGAGCTGTCCATGGATAGGTCTTCAAAAATGATATTGAGGTTTCTAGTATCATTTTTTTTTAACTGAAAGTTTGCGACTTCCAAAGTGGTAAAATGTGTCCCCCCCCCCCCCTGTAACTTCTAAAATAAGAGAATGATGAAACTAAAAGAAAAATATATGATGTACATTACTATGTAAACTTCTTCCACAAAAAATTGGTTTGAACGAGATCTAGTAAGTAGTTTTTTTTAATAAGTCTTAAATCGTAAACCGCAAGTTATTTTTCACTTTTTTGTTTTTTTTTGAAGTCGGTTTTATTTTTTGCAAAAAAGTTTTTATTTTTCACTTTTTAGTGGTTCTCATGTGCTTGATATACATGGAAAGTGCATACCGTTACAATTACATCAAACCCAAACACGACTAGGGTACATTGTCTCATTATGGAGTTCCGTGACTCTTGGCTTCATCATCAGATCTGATGGTAGAATGGTTCTTATCAAATGCAAATGCTTCACTTGTTGTAGAAAATACCAAAATCGCAACACGTTTTCATATAAAATTTGAAGAGTTCCCTCGATTTCGCCAAGATTCCATCATCAGATCCCGACTCGGTGGCTATGGGACCATTTGGAAAGAATACCCTTTCCAACAAAAAAAGAATTTTCCAAATCGGTTGGCAAGCGACGGAGTTATGCCCGAACAAACATAAAAAAAAAAAAAATAGAAACATCCGAATTGAGAACCTCCTCCTTTTTTAGAAGTCGGTTAATTAAGACAACACAAATAAGTTTTATCAAAAGGTCGTCAAAAGAAGTACAAACGCTAGCAGCAAATCAACCTACTACAATCTGTCAAATTTCTTTAATTTATTTTCAACCTTATCGCTGAAGCATTTCGTTCAAAGTTTATCGGGAAAGTTTGACAGTTTCGGGTAACTTTATGTGGTGGCGTTTGTACGTACTCTTCGGAATATTTCAAAAAGTAGATAGATAAAACTTAAAATGAAAAACCGGCCAAGAGCGTGTCGGGCCACGCTCACTGTAGGGTTCCGTAGCTTCCCAGACCATTAAAAATACCAACATTTTTCGTCAGCAAAAATAACTTTGTTTTTCATAGTATTTGTATGAAAAACAAAGTTATCATTTGCGTTTTTTTTGAAAAAGTGCTATATAACTCAAAAACTATTCAACTCATCAAGTTGAAAATAATTTTCCTAGAAAGTTCATATAAAGGTCTACTTCTGTGATTTTTTTCATATTTTTTAAACTTATGGTTCAAAAGTTAGAGGGGGGGGGGGACACATTGTTTTTGACTTTCGGAGCGATTATTTCCTAAAATATTAATATTATCAAAAAATGATTTTAGAAAACCCCTATTCATTTTTAAATACCTATCCAACAATATATCACACGTCAGGGTCAAAATTAAAAAAAAAATCGCTCCCCACTTTACGTCTGGGGGAGGTACCCTAATAAAAATGTTTTTTTAAATTTTTATTTTTGCACTTTGTCGGCATGATTGATATACATATTGGTACCAAATTTCAGCTTTCTGGTGCTAACGGTCACTGAGATTATCCGCGGACAGACAGACAGACAGACAGACAGACAGACAGACAGACATGACGAAACTATAAGGGTTCCGTTTTTTGCCATTTGGCTACGGAACCCTAAAAAGACGAATTCGAGGAATAGTCATTGTGGAACAAACTGCTTAGATTTTTCCTGCTACTAGGTAGGTTAGATTGCTATGTGAAAGCGAAGTTTCGTCTCTGAAAACAAAGAGATAAGTACATTGAAACTAAATTAAAGTCTTCTTTCGACTTATTTTAGTATCGAACTGGGATTGAAAGTTATTATTTGATTTGAGCTCAACATAACATTACTTAGAATCACTACTGTAACTGCAGAAGAATTAAGCAGAAGTACACCTAATTCTTCATAAAAAAGGTGACAGAGGTGACCTGAGCAACTACAGACCAATTAGCCTCATGTCCAACATATATAAAATTTTCTCTAAAATATATTATTGAATAGATTCACAATGACTTTAGACGAAAATCAACCGCGTGAACAGGCTGGATTCCGCAAACACTACTCGACAACCGATCACATCCAAGTGGTCACGCAAATAGTGGAGAAAGTCAAAGAATATAGTAAGACTCTATACATATGTTTCATAGATTATACCAAAGCATTTGACTCTCTGGAACATAGCGCAATATGGAAATCACTATTGGAACAAGGAATAGACGTAAAATATGTGGAGCTGCTTTATAGCATTTATTCTAGAAATTCTGCAAAAATAAAATTAGAATTGGAAGGACCGGCTTTTAACATAAAAAAAGGCGTCAGGCAGGGGGACCCGCTCTCACCAAAAATATTTTCGTCGGTTTTAGAGGCAATATTTAGAAACTTAGACTGGGAAAAGAAAGGAGTAAAAATCGACGGTGAATATTTAAGCCACCTACGTTTCGCAGACGACATCGTTGTGTTCACGGAAGAACCTGTACAATTAGAAAACATGTTGCAAGAGCTTGCGAAGGAAAGCGGGAAAGTAGGTCTGACAATGAATGCGACCAAAACCAAAATCCTAACTTAAACGGTTCGGAA
The DNA here is from genome assembly GCA_950022955.1 of Xestia ashworthii. Classification (NCBI taxonomy): domain Eukaryota; kingdom Metazoa; phylum Arthropoda; class Insecta; order Lepidoptera; family Noctuidae; genus Xestia; species Xestia ashworthii. Next base: position 23,539,447 of record OX465552.1, read on the forward strand.
ACACAAATAATTGTTGATGGGCAAGGAATAGAATATGTTAAAGAATACATCTATTTAGGACAATCCATTTCATTTGAAGACCAAACAGAAAAAGAAATAAATAGGAGAATAGCAATATCATGGAAAAAGTACTGGAGTTTCAAAGAAATCATGAAGAACCCCCAGATAAACGTGAAGTTGAAAAGTAAGCTGTACGAGATAGCGATACTTCCATGCCTCACATACGGATGCCAGACATGGTCACTGCGGAAAGCAGACGAGTACAAACTCGCTGTCATGCAAAGAAAAATGGAGAGAAGCATGTTGGGCATAAGATTGTCTGACAGAATGACTAATGAAGACATACGGAAAAAAACTAAAATAACGGACATAATAGAAAGAATAAGAAGTCTGAAATGGAAATGGGCAGGACATATCTGTAGAATGGACAACGAAAGATGGACAAAGAAAATCGTAGAGTGGGTCCCTAGAGATGGAAAAAGGAAGCAAGGAAGGCCGCGAAAGCGCTGGGAAGATGTATTTAAAGAAAGATGTGGACCTGACTGGAGGAGACAAGCTAGAGATAGGGAAAAATGGAGGAAACTGGGGGAGGCCTACGCCACAGAGGCGACTTCCATAAATGAACGCATGTAAATTAAATTATTGTAATTAAAATAATGTCATTTAAATTCAAGAATGTAATGTGATTAAATTAATTTAATGTAAATTTTTAAATGGATTGATTATTAAATTAATGTTTTGATAAGTTACTAAATTAATGTATTTAAATGAATGTAAGGAAACGAATGTAATTATAAGAATGAATGTAATGGAATGAATGTAATGTTAATTATGTAATGTAATGTTGATAATGTTAAAAATGCAATGCTAATTACGACTTTGCTATATCTACGATAAATTAAGTGTATATTTGTTTTATGTATTTATGGTAGAATTAAAGGCTTTTTTTATTTTATTTTATTTTATTACACCTAATTGTCTAAACCTATGTTCACCAGTGTCGACCGTGCAATTTTGTATGGCCATACTTACGCTTCCGAGACGTTACCGAGCAACAGACAATGGATTGTGCTACGGCCGACACTCGGCTCGGACCCGACACGGTCTAGCGTGCGTCATCCTTTAGTCCCACCCCACGTAATGGACAGACCAGTGACTAATTATATAGGGTGACTGCTAATTAGTGTACAATACTTAAACACTTGATTATGCTCATGATAACAAACGACTCTTACTATGGGACCTACCCTGAAATCGCGAAACAAACATCAGCTGTTCAGTACATGCGCGCGTAATGTACTGAACAGCTGTTTTTTTTTTCGCGATTTTAGCTTTGTTCCCATAGTAAAAGTTGTTTGTTTATCATGGGCATAATCACGTGTTTAAGTATCGTACACTAAAAACACTTTTTTGCAAAAAATAAAACCGACTTCACACAAAAAAGTGAAAAATAACTTTAACTTCAGAAGTCGGTGACCTTTATTTGATTGATTTAGTTTTTTTGTCACCGACTTCAGAAGTTAAAGTTATTTTTCACTTTTTTGTGTGAAGTCGGTTTTATTTTTTGCAAAAAAGTGTTTATTTTTCACTTTTTTGTGGTTCACATG